>BLSH010366113.1:1077501-1090340 GCA_018402905.1 Glandirana rugosa
GTTCCCTAAGTCTTGGAATCTTATTGGGATTCTCGTCTCGTCTGGGAAATTATTGTTATTGCAGAACACATTTCTGAATTAAAGTGAATAGAGGTTCCGTATGAATCACGTGGATCTTTCTTTATGTCACCGTCTGTAGTCCTTTCAGTAATTAGTGGTACAGTAGAGACTGTACCACTAGTTACCCAAACAAATATTTTTGTTTCGGTACAGTGGGTCACTGTCCTTTAAAATAAAATAAAAAGTTTAGATTAAAATGGATCGTCACGATGTACTGTTTTAATCTCCTTTAAATTCCTTTAAAACCTATTCCACTATCACGACAAAAGTATCGATTTAGTACAAACAGTCTTAGTGTGTGAGGAAGGATAAGTGATAATGATCTCCCTAACGGAAACCCTATCGCTTGCTCTGCTCTTAGGGTTATTCTAAGGTTCTGAATCCCTTGAAAACAGCCTAAATGTACTATTGTGCTATATTGCTCATAACTTCAGTTAGGCTACTTTCACACTGAGGCGATTGAAAAACGCGCGCAAAACATCAAGCGTTATTACCGTGTTTTTGCCGCGTTAGCGCTATAATTAGCGCTAACGCCCAGACGTTTTTCAAGCGCTTTTGAAGCGCTAGCATTAAATAAATAGCACATTCTCCTACATTACATCCTGTTTACTTCCTGGTATTTTGACCTTTCCACAGCCTCTGGGCGTTTTGCTGGCGCTTTTAAAGTGCTTTACATTCATTTCAATGTATATGGGCGTTTTTAATGCGCTATTTTTAGCGCTCAGAATAAGCACAAAAAATCATGCTTGCAGGACTTTTTTAAACGCGGCACCAGCGTGACGCCCCAGTGTGAATAGGTACATTGGAATTAATGGGCAGCGTTTTAGAAGCGTTTTGGAAGCGCTATTTTTAGCACAAAAACACTAGGAAAGCGCCTCAGTGTGAAAGGGGCCTTAATGTTCTTCTATTGTATTCCTTGAACGTATTGCCAATGGTTATTCCACAGAAATACTACAGTAAAGACAATTTCTGTGCTTTATAATAACGTGTGTGTTTCTCATTGATCCTTGCACTCACACTATTCCAGGTGTGCCACAGGGGACTGAGGCTGTTATTGGGGTTGAGAGGCAGAGTAAAGGACTGAACATACTTAAGCGGCTCCTGCAGGGGTAGCGCTACAGAAGGTTAAAGCAGAGTTCCACCCAAAAGTGGAACCTCCGCTTATTTGCTTCCCCCCTCCAGTGTCACATTTGGCACCTTCCAGGAATGAGGAGGGAACAGGGACCTGTTTTTGATAGGTCCCCGTCCCCACTTCTGAGAGACGTCGTCCCTCGTAAGTTTGCCCCCTCCTTCTTCTATCGCCGGGCCGCTTTGCACATGTGCTGTAGTGAACCAGTCATGAAACCGAAAGGCTTCACAGCTGGTTTCCCTTAGTGGAGATGGTGTCGGCAGCACCCGACAACCAACCGAAAATTGACTGGGGTGCCGGCATCGCAGGCTCCCTGGACCAAGTGTCCATATATTAAAAGTCAGCAGCTACAGTATTTGTAGCTGCTGACTTTTAATTTTTTTTTTCCCCAAGCGGAACTCCTCTACCTGCGCTTAACAATTAGACAATACCTATATATCCCAAAATTAAAGTATGGTGAAATGAAATCAAAATAAAATAAATAAATAAACTAGTGGCTGCAAACATATAACATGTGCCAGTGAATGAAATTATAATTTCAAAATTAGTCTAATTATTTGATTTTTGATTTTTATTCCCAGGAAGAAATCCTGAAATACACAGGAAGAAATAGTTAAAAACAAATTAAATAAACATTAAAGCAACAGAACACAAATAATCAAATAGACACAAGAGTAAAAAATACACAAACACAAATCAAACTAAATGAAATCAATTATGCCAACCTAAATACACCTTTCAAAAGCAAATTTCACTTAAAGCATATTTATGGTCACATTTTAAAATCATATATTCATTTCCACATTGTATTTCAATTATTTCTAGCCTACGCATATTATTCTGAATGATTTTGAAATCACATTTACTTCCATTAAATATGTGACATTGTTGATATGTACTACTGTGTCATAGAATTCACTGAGTTTTCCTACCTAGGATGAGTTTCAGGAGTTTGAGCCAGTACAGTTATCACTGTTTATAGGCAGCAAGGTACCATGGGATATGTAGTCCTTAGAAATTGAAAGCAAACAGCAGAGGAGACGCTACAAAATAAGCAGGGAGTGCAAGAAGTTGTGGAAAGAAATGACCAGCATACAAAAAGAGCTCACAACAAAAATGTGGATTTTTGAAGTAGGTTTATACTAGATTGTGAAAAATATCTATATTTTGTATTATAGAAACATAGAAACATAGAAAAGTGACGGTAGAAAAAGACTGAGTAGTCCATCGAGTCTGCCCCTTTTTTAATTTATTTTTATTTTTTTTATTTTTTTATTTATATTTTTTTTTTACATTAACCTTGTTGTCTGACTATAGATTTATTTTTATCCCAAGCATGTTTGAAGCCATTTACTGTTGACTGTCTCACAACTTCTGTTGGTAGTTGCTATTACAATGCTGATATTATAAAATGAAAGTACTGTATATGTTGTGACCATAGATTTCCCTTAAGCAGCTGAACAAGAAAAATAAGAGTTTCCACATTGGGTAAATTTTGCCAGCAGTGAAGTCAATTTCATGATCATCAAATCATGGCACTTATCCTTAAAGTGGTTCTAGAGGCTTAAAGTATAACTAGAGGCAAAACTTCTTTTTTTTTGCTTTGGATGGAGTGGAGATGGATTAGAACAGCTGTCAGTTTTTATTGCTTTCTGTGTCTCATTAGGGAGATTCATCATTTCTATTGGACCTGTTTACCATTATCATTGAAAGTAAAATAAAATCCCAAATTCTGGGTTGTCCCCAGAAACGTAATAGAGGAGAAATCTTCCAATGGGGACACTAGTTCTGATGACCTAGGGGTCCCCAAGGAATTTCCTTGATTTTGAGAGATTTCCTCTCACTTTCTGTTTCGCTATGGGACAGGAAGTAAAGTGAAATCTCCACAATGGGACACAGATGGTGAAAAAAAAAACTGACAGGGGTTATAACTCTACTTTACTCTATCCAACATAAAAATAAAAGTTTTGCCTATAGTTCTATTTTACGTTTTTTTTTCCTTAATGCATTCTATGCATTAATGCAAAAAAACGTATGTGCTGCAGGATTCCACCCACTTTATACTTATATGAGCCCAATCTCAATGCAGCACTGTGCATCAGAACAGCAACTCTCTCCACTGTCTCCCTCCTCATTGGGCAGATTCATAGCTCCTGCTGTCAATCAAATACTTTAACGAGGGAGCAGGGGGGGGAATGGTCGAGAAAGTGGCTTGCTATTAGGGCACTTGCCGAAGAGGAGTAAAGAGCGCCGGCGGGGGGTCCCAGAAGAATAGGATCTGGGATGCTCTGTGCAAAACCATTGCACAGAGCAGGTAAGTACAATGCCTTGAAAAAGTATTCATACCCCTTGAAATTTCCCACATTTTGTCATGTTACAGTTACATGTTTACAACATAAATGTATTTTATTGGGATTTTATGTGATAGACCAACACAAAGTGGCACATAATTGTTTAGTGGAAGGAAAATGATAAATGGTTTTCAAATTTTTCTACAAATAAATATCTGAAAAGTATGGCGTGCATTTGTATTCAGACCCCGTAAGTCAATACTTTGTAGAACCGCCTTTCGCTGCAATTACAGCTGCAAGTCTTTTTAGGGATGTCTCTACCAGTTTTGCACATCTAGAGAGGACATTTTTGCCCATTCTTCTTTGCAAAATAGCTCAAGTTCTGTCAGATTGGATGGAGAGCGTCTGTGAACAGCAATTTTCAATTCTTGCCACAAATTCTCAATTGGATTTAGGTCTGGACTTTGACTGGGCCATTCTAGCACATGAATATGCTTTGATCTAAACCATTCCATTGTAGTGCTGGCTGTATGTTTAGGGTCTTTGTCCTGCTGGAAGGTGAACCTCCATCCCAGTCTCAAGTCTTTTGTAGACTCTAACATGTTTTCTTCTAAGATTGCCCAGTATTTGGCTCCATCCATCTTCCCATCAACTCTGACCAGCTTCCCTGTCCCTGCTGAAGAAAAGCAGCCCCACAACATGGTGTTGCCACCACCATGTTTCACAGTGGGGATGGTGTGTTCAGGGTAATGTGCAGTGTTAGTTTTCCATTTCACATAGCGTTTTGCATTTATTCCAAAAAGTTCAATTTTGTTCTCATGTGACCAGAGCACCTTCTTCTACATGTTTGCTATGTCCCCCACATGGCTTCTTGCAAACTGCAAATGGGACTTCTTATGGCTTTCTTTCAACAATGGCTTTCTTCTTGCCACTCTTCCTTAAAGGGCAGATTTGTGGAGTGCACAACTAATAGTTGTCCTATGGAAAGATTCACCCACCTGCTGAGCTGTGGATCTCTGCAGCCCCTCCAGAGTTACCATGGGCCTCTTGGCTGCTTCTCTGATTAATGCTCACCTTGCCTTGCCTGTCAGTTTAGGTGGATGACCATGTCTTGGTAGGTTTGCAGTTTTTGGATGATGGACTGAACAGTGGTGGCTGGTGTGCTTTTTTTTGGGGGGGCGGCAAACAACGAGCCCCCCCCCCCCCGCGCGCGCACTCACGATGGATGGTGCAGCACTGACAGCACAAGACACCCCGCTCAGTCCTGACCTCAACCCAAAAGAGCACCTTTGGGATGAATTAGAGCTGAGACCGCAAGCCAGGCCTTCTCTTCCACATCAGAGCCTGACCTTACTGGAAGAATGGTCAAACACTCCCATAGACACATTTCTTGTGGACAGCCTTCCCAGAAGAGTTGAAGCTGTTATAGCTGCAAAGGATGGGCCAACTCAATATTGAACCCTACGGGCTAAGACTGGGATGCCATTAAAGTTCATGTGCATGTAAAAGCAGGCATCCCAATACTTTTGACTATATAGTGTATTTACGAATGTTATTGCTGCTTGCATACATTTTAATGTAAGCGGACAGTTTTGGGTCCCACAGCAGTTCCATAGATGGCTATATCAATGATTACGTCCTTGACTAAAATAATAGTTACATACTGTAGATAGCAGCAACAAAAATGATTAGTTCTGATTAAAGACTTTCCTATTCACTCACTTCAAGTTTTGTTCAATTCCTCAAGCCACAACCAAAAATATAACCTATTGCAGCTTACCAATCATTAGATGTGGTGGATGCATTAATTTCCTTTTCTGTGTTCCCTTTTTTTCCCCTAGTGATCTGGCCAGTAGCATGCCCCCTGTATTATAAAGACACCACTGTGGATGAATGAGCACAGGGGGCAGATTTGGAAAGCACCATTGTCAGTCTGGGGGAGGGGAGTGTTAAATTTACTAGTAGATTTAACTACCTTAACAAACTGAAGCTGAACTTCAGCTAATACCTTATAATCAGTTACAGCAAACAGTTTTTCCTTTTATGATGAAATATTTTACATAAATAAAAGCTGCTCGTTTTAAACATCGCTGTCACTGTTAAATGGTCTGTTTCATCCTTGTGACTGAAAGAGAGCTTTTCTGTTGAAAAAACAACAGACTTACTGGCTGGATCACCAGATGAATATAGAAGAAAGAAAGCATAAAAAATAAACTAATGCAACAATCACATCTAAGTATTGGTAAGCTGCAATATAATAAATGTTTGTTTTGGGTTTAATATTGCTTTAATGATCCAACTGCCCAAAATCTGCTTAATTACATCTGCTTTTCTCCATTGCTGTATACATACAACAGTGTGTCGTCTATGGTAGAATCTGCCTTGTTTTATGCACTACTCAATGTAATTCAAGCTTGACAAAATGTAGGGTACAGGGTAACTGGCTTTTTGTTTTTACAGTCACTATGGAAGGGCATATACATTCTGATAACCTACAGGTATATGGTCTCTGATGGCATTGACAGAAACATAATTACTTTAATGGAACTGATGAAAGCATACTGAGTTTGATAGGGCTGATATGCAGGTAGTGGCTCCTATGGCAATAATATTGCCATTTTGAATATGGCATTGGCACAGGCTTTTAACCATACCAATGTAAGCATACAGTCTATCATATTAATTATATGAACTTACTGACTCCAATGTCCATTTCAAACTTGGACATTAAGACTTTATGGACTAATTTGTTTACAATCTGACTACCTTTAGGTGGCCATAGATTGATAGAAGTCTGCTTATTATCGAACAGTTCATTAGGCTCAAGACCAGACCTGGGCAAATTGTGGCCCCAGGGCCACATCAGACCCCTTGGCTGTTCCTATCTGGCCCTCAATGCCTACACTGTCAGCATGCGTCCCTGAACCTGTCAATTTCCTTACTGAGGTTTAAATACTTACAGACCTTCATAGGACCAAAAAAAAATTTAAAAATAAAGTTCGGCCCTCCAAATAGTCCCAGTTTCTCATGTGGCCCCCCTGTCCAATTCAATAACTTGCAACTTGTCTGGTGACATGAATAGGCATACACCGTGTTAAGTCCCACCTCCCTAGCTCTTGAGAAGAGATAATTATTGTCTACATTACACACAGAATGTTTAAAATGTGAGAAAAATATCTGTGAGTGACAGCAAACAATGCCAGTGGTTAGGTGCTTCCGGAATTGTTCGCTATGGTAGCCCTAAACGGCACTGTTTTCACAAAAGCATTAGATAAGGCCGTTAAATTGGGGGTGAAAGGCCCAATAATGGCCACCCTACATTGGGTAGACTGGAGAGTAATAAAAATAAGGCTCTATTCACACTTGTGCAACTTGTCATGCAACTTTGGACATCAAAGTTGCATGACAAGTCATTCCCCATGTTTTCCAATGATAACCATTCATATATGTGCGACTTAAAGTTGCTGCAACTTCAAAGTAGTTCATGTACTGCTTTGGTCCGACTTTCATGTAGCTTGAGGGCCATAGACTTCAATGTTACCTCAAACGTTGCATGAAAGTTGTACCTGAATGTTATTCAATGCAACAGTTGTGCAACAGTTGTCCTTTATCACTGGTCAAAGCCAAAGTCGTATTCAAGTTGCAACCATCCAAAGTTGCATCAAAGTTGCTCTCCAAAGTCCGTGCAACTTTTGAGTGTGAATGGAGCTTAAAGCCTCGTACACACGCTGCGATTGACAAATGATCGTTGATCGAAGTAAAGTTATCGTTCAACAAAGGTGAACGTAGTGACGTGCTACGAGCGCATAAAGAGGAAGTTCCATTTTCGCATGTCACCCTTTGTGCCCCTTCCGCTGCATTTCGCTATTTCAATTGCTGCTTCACGAATATGTATTGTGAATTACGAATGCAGGTTTACACGACTGAACACTTCCGGGTCGTTCCTGGGTTCCGAACATGCGTGTTTGTACTTTCGACTTTTGTTTGTCCAACTTCTGTACAGACGAGCTAAAAAAGCGAACGTGGACTTGTCGGCAGACAACAATTTCCTAGTTGGCTCATCCAGCTTTTGTTGGACGATAAATGATAATTGGCTGTCGAATGGAGCATACTAACGGTCAGATTACCAGACGACAGGCTGTCGTAGGAAAACTTTTGGCCGATAATTGGACCCTGTGTATGGGCCTTTAGACAACATTAGGTAGATAGGTGCTAGAATACTAAATATATAGTGAGCAAAGTTTCACCAATCAGATGCTATCAAGTATTATATAACATTTATGCCTGTGTGCTCTTCAGACACCCAAAGTAATCGAAGCAAATAGAAGCACCTATCAATTCCAGATATGTGTGTGCATGTTATTTACTTCCAATCTCCCATTTGAAAGCACTTGTGTGTCACATGAGCGCACAGAAGTCCATATCTCTATATCAGCTTTAACTTTTTTTCCCAAATTCTAGCAGCTAAAGGAAGTTTTAGGTAACAGGCGCTGCTTAAGATGGGGAAAGCTAAGTGGACCTTTTTTTGCAATGCATGGGCATAGGAAAGGGTCACTTTAGCCGAAGTGTTTGCTTTTCTCACAATGAGCAAAGCACAGGTTTACATTAAAGGGGTTGTAAAGGTATTTAAAAAAAAAAAAACATACATGTCTATATTTACCTACTCTGTGCAATGGAATCGCACAGAGCTGGTGGGAGCCTCCTCTTTTCGGGTCCCCGGCGCTCCTGGCCCCTCCTCTCTGGCCAGTGGCCCCATGGAAAGCCGCTTCCCATGGGGGCACTCGTGCATGCTCGCACCAAAGTCCCTCTGCTGAGTCCATTGACACAGACAGTGGGACTCGGCCCATCCCCTGCTTCCTCGTCACTGGCTTTGATTGACAGCACTGGGAGCCAATGGAAAAATGATTTCATCTACAAATACGGAAAGGTTTCTTCACAGTAAGAGCTGTGAAAATGTGGAATAGACTCCCTCCAGAGGTGGTTTTGGCCAGCACAGTTGATTGCTTTAAAAAAGGCCTGGATTCTTTCCTTAATGTAAATAATATAACTGGGTACTAACATTTTTAGGTAAAGTTGATCCAGGGTGAATCCGATTGCCTCTCGGGGAATCAGGAAGGAATTTTTCCCCCATTATAGCAAATTGGATCCATGCTTTGCTGGGGTTTTTTGCCTTCCTCTGGATCAACTGTGGGTGAAGGATTGTATATGGGATTATTTGGTTGTGTATGTATGTATGTGTATATGTATATGTATATATATATGTATAAATGTTTTTTGTTTTTTTTTGGTTGAACTGGATGGACTTGTGTCTTTTTTCAACCTGACTAACTATGTAACTATGTAACTATGTAAAGCCAGAGAGACCCGGAAGTGAGGGGAGCAGAGAACTGCAGACATGCACGGTGCTGGATAGAGTGAGATCTCAGGTAAGTAAAGGAGGGCTGAGGGGGCGATGCTGACACCTAAACATTTTTTTACCTTACAGTGGATGTAAACCCGATTTATGAAATTTGAGCTGGGCACATCTGTAGTGGTTCTTATCTCTCTTCAAAGCTCTGAGTCCCGTGTCTTTCTTCTGCTCCATTCTTCTGTTATCAGCCTGATAACCTCTGACAAGTTCTCCTACAACCGAGATAAAACCAGGCTGAAATCTGTGTCAGGGTGGGTGCTATAAATAGGTCAGCAGAGAGCTGGTCTATTCACAGCACATCTCTGCAATTCTCTGCCTATGTGGAGTGGTGGGGTGTGTGCTTTTCCTCCAATCAGCTGTCTTGGCTGTATGCCAATAATCCACTCCCTATGCTGAACAGGAAGAGAAAATCTCTAACAGGGTGTGCACTTTCTAAAGAAAATATAAAGCTGAAGACAGCAGATATGCATGTAAAACTTATGTAGGGAGAGTTGTTTAATCTTTGTGTATCATCTGAGGCTGTTCACTTCACTGAGTATAGGAAAGGGTTTACATCCACTTTAATGGAAGAAGTGCATTAAGGTAAAAAACGTTTAGCCTTTTCAATCCCTTTAAGGACATCTTCAACAGTGGAAAACTATGATAATTCCCCCCAAATTATCTATGTGATAAATTGGAAGGCAAATAATAGCAAAGACATATTTACCAAAATCAAGCAGTCGAATCCCTCAAAACAGCAGTCCTCAAACTACAACCCCCTGCTTGCCATATGCAAGGTCTTCCGATTTCATACCAGAGTGAGCCGCAGCATGCAGAGTGCCAGCAGATGCCAGCAGCTGGAACACAAAGTATTCCAGAACCTGTCAATGTATCTTAGATACTTTGACATCTTAATAAGGTACCCTTTTTACTCTACTGTCCACCAACACAGGGTATTTTTTTAGTCCCACTAAAGCCAGGCCATTTCTACTCCCAATGGCCACTGACTTAGGAGCATTTTCTACCTCCACTGATATCAGAGCACTTTTATTGCCACTGAACACCAAAGCTAGGGCATTTTGTACTTCAAGTGACCACCAAAGCCAATGCATTTTTTTACTTCCACTGATTCCAGGAAATATTTACTCTCATTGACCATCATCATTCAGACATTTTTTACTCCCACTGACCTCTAAATCCAGGTCCTCCCCCCCACCTATTTGCCCAGTTAGACAACCCTTGAACTGGCCCTTGTTTAAAAACAATCAGGGAACCCTGATTTAAAATATTAATCCAAATACCAGGGAGAAGTTCTGTAATTATCAGGAGCATAATTCTCCATGGGGTTAATAATGAACAGCAATGCGCCAGGAGGATGTGAAAATGAAGACTGCAGATTCAGACATATGCTGGTGGGCAGCAGTTTGCAGACGCATGTGTCACAGTTGGATCTGATCGGCAATGTTTGAGAAACAGCACTGCCATAAAATATTATACTTCATTTCCCTCAGCATATCTTTTTGCTGTAAAAATAATTGTAAAGATTGCAAAGACTTACAGATGGCATGTAAACACTTTTAACGCTCAGATCTGGCTTTGTTAAGAAGTTGATAAGTGATATGATACGACATTAGTTTTAGTGAGACTTAAAGAACAGTCATTTTTTATTAAGATTTCCCCAAACATTCAGAATGCTGAATAAACCTATTTGATGACCAAGGAGACATTTCAATAATCTCTTATTCTACCAAGGGAACAGCTGCGTGACCTTAGGCTAACTACAACGGTCATATTATTTTGGAAAGTGACCTGGTTTGAATTTGAGACCATGTACCCTCTAGTACTCTGGATCGGTGCTTCTTTCTACGATATGTTTATGAGAAAAAAAAGATGACCAACCCAACAGATACAGTATTAGCTAACTGTCAACTAAAACTATGGATTTAAACAAGTTGTGTAACTGTAAAAGTACAGGATACAAACAATCCCAATGATTACTTTGCTTTGGAACTCCACCCTTGTGTAAAAAAGTTGCTATGGCCTTGATTTACTAAAACTAGAGAGTGCAAAATCTGGTGCAGCTGTGCATGGTAGCCAATCAGCTTCTTTTTATTTCACCCCCTTAACTCAAGGTGGTATCTGCACATTTCAGATACTCACCCATCCAGCGATGTCATGCTAAGAGCCTCTCATGCCCGGCAATAGCTCCGTCCCACGCCACCATCGAGAGGCCCGCTGGCCCTTCCTGGTGCAGTGGACGGGCCTCCCAATGACGCACCAATATGCCCACCTCCTCCTCCTATTCTGAATGGAAGGCTATGCCACCTGAGATATGTGACATGTGTAGCGCTACCCCCGCCGGAGCCGCGATTAATACTGGTTCTTTACTCTGCCTTCTCAACCCTAAAACATGCCCAACCCCACTGCCACACCTGGCAATAATATAACATAAATACCACAACAACTGACATAGATTATGACGAAAGTAAAAAGGTAAACTTTACTGTATGATTGCTTAACCACCTCAGGTCCGCCCACCGTCAAATGACGGCGGAGCGGACCTGCTATTGTTGCAGGTGGACGTCATATGACGTCCTCCCTTTAAGCCGGGATTGCGTGCGATCGGGCGCGCGCATCCCGGCTCTGTCGGTGTCGGCGTGTCCCCAGGACACGCCGCTTCATCGACAGGGGTGAACAGCCATTGGTTATGGCTGTTCACCACGTGATTGGCCGTGACAAAGTCACAGCTGATCACAAATGGCACGCCTGCCGTTCGCACGGCGCATGCCTGGGGAACACTGCCTGTCACCGACACTGGTATCAGCCGCCGGCCGGCGGCTGATACCTTGTGAACGGCTGTGATCTACTTCACAGCCGATCACATCCAGTGTAAACAGAGCAGTAACTCACTGTTACCAGCTCTTCTCTCCTCACACAGTGTCCAGTGTGAGGAGAGAAGAGCTGGGATCAGTGAGTTACTGATCTGCAAAGTAAAAGCACACTGACACTGACCCCCCCTGCCCCCCCCAATGCACCGGTCACCCCAACAGTCACCACATATGCCCCCATAAAGGGTACCTGTCATCATAAAGTGTACCTGTCCTCAGACTGCCATCATAAAGAGCACCTGTCACCCATCACCCGTCAGTGACCGTGGCATGTCACCCGTCACTGACCACCGCCAGCCCCCGTCACCCATCACTGACCACCGCCAGTCACCCATCACTGACCACCACCCGTCACCCATCAGTGACCAGCGCCAGTCATCCGTCACCCATCAGTGACCACCGCCAGTCACCCATCAGTGACCACCGCCAGTCACCCGTCACCCATCAGTGACCACCGCCAGTCACCCGTCACCCTTCAGTGACCACTGCCAGTCACTTGTCACCCGTCACCCATCAGTGACCACCACCAGTCACCTGTCACCCGTCACACATATGTGACCACCGCCACTCATCTGTCACGCATCTGTGACAACCGCCAGTCACCCGTCATGCATTAATGATCACCACCAGACACCAGTCACCCATTAGAGACCACCGCCAGACACGCGTCACCCATCAGTGACCACCACCAGACACGCAGCACCCATCAGTGACCACCGCCAGTCACCCATCAGTGATCACCACCAGTCACCCATCAGTGATCACCACCAGTCACCCATCAGTGACCACCACCAGTCACCCATGACCAATCAGTGACCACCGCCAGTCATCCATGACCCATCAGTGACCACTGCCAGACACCCATCACCCATCAGTAACCACCGCCAGACACGCGGCACCTATCAGTGACCACCGCCAGTCACCCATCAGTGTCCACCACCAGTCACCCATCAGTGGCCACCACCACACACCTGGCACCCATCAGTGACCACCGCCAGTCACCCATGACCCATCAGTGACCACCGCCAGTCACCCATGACCCATCAGTGACCACCGCCAGTCACCCGTCACCCATCAGTGAC
>BLSH010366113.1:1097132-1114110 GCA_018402905.1 Glandirana rugosa
ATAATATATGACATGTGGCTGACTTCACATAATATATGACATGTGACTTACGTAACATAATATATGACATGTGGCTTACGTGACACGATATATGACATGTGGCGGACTTCACATAATATATGACATGTGGCGGACGTGACATATATATATCACAACTCGCTTGGGCCTGACATTGCAAGCCCAGGCATGGCTTGAAAGCCCACAGGCCCCGTGCCTGGGCCTGGGCCTGTAAAGTTTTTAGCAAGCCCAAGCCAGGCCCCAAGACGATAAAATGAGGTGCACAACTCTTCGACGTCCCGTCGGTTAGTTGTTCGCAAAGTGACCAAACGGGCCGAACCCGAACGATTTTTGAAATGTCCGGGTCCGGGTCCGTGCCCCGGACACCCGAAAGTTCGGTACGGACCCGAACGTTACAGTCCGGGTTCGCTCAACACTATATATATACAGTGCAGGCGGTGTACAGTATATAATACACTTCAGGCGGTGTACAGTATATAGCACAGTGCATTCGGTGTACAGTATATAATACAATGCATTCAGTGTACAGTATATAATACACTTCAGTCGGTGTACAGTATATAATACAGTGCATTCAGTGTACAGTATATAGTGCAGTGCAGAGTATATAGTGTAGTGCAGAGTATATACTAAAGTGCAGTGCAGAGTATATAATACTCTCTAGTGCGGTGTGAATAAAAAATCCCCATCATATCCGGAAGGCCACCAAGGAGAGGCAGACACTCACAGGCCACTAAAAGTGGGCAAGCAGCCTCTGTGTCTACAGTGAAAAGTAGTGGTCACGGACATGGTACATCCTCTGCAGGCGGGGCATGCTTGTGCTTTTTTTCTGCTACTGCTCGTGTTATTGAGCCACAACATGCAAAAGAGTTGGTGGCATGGCTAAATAAGCCATTCTCACTCTTGTTATCCTCTGTCACCCAGGCTCATACTAGTTTGCCGTCCAACGCAGCTGCCACCAGCTCCTTGTCCACAGTTACTCCTTCCACAGCCCCACCATTATGCACGGAGGAGTCACCAGAGTTTTTCGAACATAGTGTTGGTTACATTCTACTGGAGGATGCACAGCAATTTGAAGGCTTCAATGTTGGTTCCCAGGTTGAGGTAGGGAGTAACGTGAACCTAGAGAGAGGGGGTGCCACAGAAGAAACTAGGAATCATGTTTCCCCAGCTGCAGCATACTGCCAAGTTTGCTTCAGTGATGAGGAGGGAGGGGATGATGAGGTCACTGACTGTACTTGGGTGCCAGAGAGAACAGAGGATGAAAGTGAAGAGGAGGAGGCACAACTCCAACGAGGTAGGATGTCCTCCAGGGGCCAGTTTAAGGGCAGCCACCATATTGCATCACACCACAGAGCTCCACAGGTGCAGGGCGCTGCTGACTTCCAAAAGTTCATTGGTGTGGCTTTTTTCAACACATGTGCAGTAGATCGCACTGTTGCTGTTTGCAATCTCTGTCAGAAGCAGATCAAGCGTGGCCAGAACACCAGCCACTTGGGCACCACTTGCTTGACAAGACATATGACGACCTGAGATGCAGTCTGTTGGCAACAGCACCTGAAAGACCCACGTCATAAAAAAAGCAGATTTCTCCTTGCTCCTCATCTGGGATCTCAACCCCTTCTATACCTCAAGTCCTCTCAAAAACTTTCACTGAGAGGAATGCAGGTATAGCAATAGGTGCCTGTGGATTTCACCAGGCAAATTTCGCTACCCCAGTTGCTGAATCCTAAAAAAAAATACTGTCCCAGCCATCCACATGTTCAGCGTCTAAATGCTAGCTTGGCCAAATTGCTAGCACTACAACTGCTGCTTTTTCAGCTGGTAGACTCTGCCCCCTTTCGTGAATTTGTGTAATGTGCTATATCATAGTGGCAGGTTCCAAAAATAAATTTCTTGTCATGTAAGGCTATTCAAGCTCTCTACCATCATGTGGAAGGCAATGTTTTGGCCTCGTTGGACAGCGCAGTCAGCAGCAAGGTTCACATTACCGCTGACTAATGGTTCAGTAGGCATGGTCAGGGACATTACATTTCCTTCACTGCGCACTGGGTAACTCTGCTGGCAGCTGGGAAGGATGCAGGACAGGGTTCAGTGTTGTTCCGCCACCACACCTCCAAAAAGCTGGTGGTGATTCTGCCACATCTGTCTGCTCCACCCCCTCCTCTTCTTTTTCCTCTATGGCCTTTTCTGCTGAATGGTCCTCTGAACCAGCACTGCTCCCTAAGCATTGAAGGGGCTTTGCAAGCAGTCAGGCTAAAATATGCCTTGCAGTGCTTCAGTTGGTCTGTCTAGGAGACAGGAGCCACACTGGGGCAGAGATTCTGTCAGGGGCAGGCTCAGAGGTGGTTGAAGCCATGGCAGCTTGTGTCAGGAATGGTTGCTTGCAACAATGGCACCAACTTTCTCTCCGCCCTCCGACAGGGACTGTCAGGGATCTAGACGAGCTTTGCGATCGCGCACGCGCGCACGCGCGCACGGATTCAAATGAAGATTCCCACAACCGTTCAGAGACGTGCACATGTACGCATGCGCAGGAATGTTGTCAGAACCCAGAATCCGTCATAGCAGGAGGACTTTAGGACCCAGAATCTGTCAGAGCAGGAGGGCCCTAGGACCCAGTAGCTCTGTCAGCACATCACTTGGGCCTTTATAAGGAAGTCAGACCTTGGCTTTAATGCTGTCTGATCTGCAGCTTGTCAGTACCTGTACCTGCTTGCCGTTATCTGCTACCTGATCCGTTACCTGATTGACCTGGCTTGTTTTGACCACCCTGTCTTCTCCTACCCTGACCCGGCTTGTTTTGGATCCTGCTAACCTCTGCCTGCCTGATCTCCGTTGCTGAACCCAGCTTGCCTCTGACCATCCCCCGCATACCGATTCTGTTACTCCATTCATCTGTGATTGACCCGGCTTGCCTGACCATCCTCCTGCCTGCTTCTAAAGTCAGCTGTCTGCTGTCCTGTGCCCTGCATCTAGCTGCTGTGATTGCTGTCTGCTGCTGCTGTTCCTGTTTCCAGCTGTCTGCTGTCCGGTGTTACCAGCTCCACTCCAGCATCCAGTCTCCTGCTGTTTTCCAGAGGCACTCCTACCTCGCTGGACTCACGTGACCACTGTTCCCATTCCAGTGGGCTCTGAGTCAGAGCTGTATGAGAGGTCTCCTCCTACAAGAGACAGGCTCCACTCGCTCAGGTACGTGGTTCATTACAGGGACACTTGACACATGTTCCATGCTTGGCAAAAGTCCTGAATTTGGTGGTGCAGCATTTCTTGACCAGATACCCAGGCTTACAAGATCTGCTGAGGCAGGCCAGAAAAGTCTGTGGGCATTTCCAGCGGACATACAATGCCATTGCTCGGCTGGCTGACATTCAATGGGAATTCAACCTGCCCACCAACTACCTCATTTGTGACATGCCCACCATGTGGAACTCAACATTGGCAATGCTGACGCGGCTGCACACACAGCAGAGGGCCATCAATGAGTACCTGTATGAGTATGAGACCAGGACAGGCTTCTCACAGTGGCTACTGATAAAGGATCCATGCACTATCCTGTCACTATTTGAGGAGACCACAAGGATGGTGAGCAGCGACAATGCATGCATCAGTGACACTGTCCCTCTAGTTTTCCTGCTGGAGCACACGCTTCATGGAATCATGGACAGGGCACTTGAGGCAGATCAGCGGGAGAAAGAGGAGGGCTTCATTTCCTCTCAAGGCCCCCTTTATGCAGACACTATTCCCGTGGGGCCGCCAAACACACAGGAGGAAGAGAAGGAGCATTGTGTTAGCATTGATGTAGAGGATAACATGCAGCAGTCTTCAAGGGACCCAAAGCACTTAGAATCTCATGCCTCTTCAAACTTATGCTGCATGGGCTCCTTGATTCTGCAAAGCCTGCAAAAAGACCAGAGGGTTCGTGGTATCAAGGAGAGGGATCATTACTGGCTGGCAACCCTTCTCATTCCATGTTACAAGAGTAAAGTTGCAGAGCTCATCCTGCCTTCACAGAGGGAGCAGAGGATGAAACTTCTTCAGGACGCCTTAAAAAAAACTTTGTGTAAAGCCTTTCCAGACCCTGGGGGTTACCATTTCCTGGTGCTGGACAACGTGTTTCTGAGTCTTTGTTCGGTCAGAGGAAGAACAGTGCAGAAGGTGGCCGGCTGACCGATGCCTTTAAACAATTCTTTAGTCCTCAGCACCCAGGGCTGTTGGGTTTAAGCAACTATCTGCAGTGTCTGCATCATATGGTGCAGGAATATCTAGGGGCCAATGCAGACTTGTAGACCTTTCCAACCGAGCATCCACTGGGTTACTGGGTCTTGAGGATGGACCACTGGCCAGAACTTGCTCAATAAGCAATAGAGCTACTGGTCTGTCCTGCATCCAGCGTGCTTTTTGAATGGACATTCAGTGCTACTGGAGGGTTTGTAATGGGCCAAAGAGTGCGCCTGTCCACAGACTCTGTTGAAAGGCTGACATTTATAAAAATGAATCAGTCCTGGATCAGCAGGTATCAAGCCCCTGATGCTGATGCAACTGATTGAATTTGCTAGGGATCTGATATCCCTTGAAGACTGCCTATGCTGCCTATCCTATTCCTGAATCTTGATTATTCTAGCTTCCAACAATATTTTTGGTTTAGGACACCCCCAACACCTAAGACCCAATTTTTCTGCATCTATTTAACAGGGGCATGTAATTACAATTTTTTTTACTAATTATTTACAGTAGGGCCTGTTTCTGCGTGTAACTGTGAGGGGTTCAGTGTTCAGGCACCACCAACGCCCAATGCCCAATTTTTTTGCACCTGTTTGACTGGGGCATATAATTACAATTTTATATAGCGCAGTCCGCATAGTACATATAATACAGTGCAGAGTATATAGTGCAGTCCGCGTAGTATATATAATACAGTTCAGAGTATATAGTGAGGTCCGTGTAGTATATATTATACAGTTCTGAGTATATAGTGCGGTCCGTGTAGTATATAATACAGTGCAGAGTATATAGTGTGGTCCGTGTAGTATATATAATACAGTTTAGAGTATATAGTGCAGTCCGCATAGTATATATAATACAGTTCAGAGTATATAGTGCAGTCAGCGTAGTATATATAATACAGTTCAGAGTATATAGTGCAGTCCGTGTAGTACATATGATACAGTGCAGAGTATATAGTGCAGTCCGCGTAGTATATATAATACAGTTCAGATTATATAGTGCGGTCCGTGTAGTATATAATACAGTGCAGAGTATATAGTGTGGTCTGTGTAGCATATATAATACAGTTCAGAGTATAAAGTGCAGTTCGCGTAGTATATATAATACAGTTCAGAGTATATAGTGCAGTCAATTAAGTATATATAATACAGTGGAGAATATATAGTGCAGTCAGTGTAGTATATATAACACAGTGTATGGAAGTGGTTAAGGGGAACCCTATGACAGAATTAGGAAAAACAACGGCATGGGGTCCCCCCAAAATCAAAACCAGGCCCTTTGGGTCTGGCATAGATTTTAAGGGGATCTTAACGCCAAAATTCTTTAAAAAATTGGCGTGGGGTCCCCCCAAAATCCATATCCGAGCATGCAACCTGGTAGGTCAAGATTTTGACAATTCCTTTATTTGTCCTGTGATGTACAGCCATTGTCAATTACGCCGCCCAATGGGCCCGAAAAATCGAAAAAAACAAAAACGCTTCTCCTCCATGGGAGTGCTCCCGTCGACTGCCATCTCTGCGCTTTGAAAGTTTATTTATAGGCAAGGACGGGGCGAGGCGCCCACCCGATGACGTAACTGAGTGACCCCACCCCCTTCTGACATCATGTGACATCAGAGGGGGTGGGGTCACCGGGTGGCCCCTCCCTTGCCTATAAATAAACTGTCAAAGTGAAAACACAGCAGTCGCCGGGAGGCCTTCCATGATGGGGGAGCGTTTACGTTTTTTTGTTTTTTCGGGTCCGCCGGGTGTCGTGAATGACGATGGTTGGACATCGCGAGACACTTTTTATTTAATAAAGGAATTTAAAAAAAACTCTCTTACCTCTTTGACACTTTTTTGGTGAATGGGTAGGGGAACAATGTACCCGATACCCATTCACATGGGGGGCGGAATCTGGGGGCCTCCAACCACCGGC
Organism: Glandirana rugosa; assembly: GCA_018402905.1. NCBI lineage: Eukaryota > Metazoa > Chordata > Amphibia > Anura > Ranidae > Glandirana > Glandirana rugosa. The sequence goes on from BLSH010366113.1 coordinate 1,103,295, forward strand.
CAGAGTTGTCAGGAAGAGGCCCTTGTCCCCATCAACATGGGGACAAGGTGCTTTGGGACCCCAAAGCACCCTCCCCATGTTGAGGGCATGTGGCCTGTTATGGTTCAGGAGGGGGGTGCTCACTTGCCCCCCCCATCCTGACCTGCCAGGTTGCATGCTCAGACAAAGGTCTGGTATGGATATTGGGGGGACCCCATGCCAATTTTTTTAAAAATATTGGCGTGGAGTCCCCTTAAAATCCATACCAGATCCAAAGGGATGGGGGGGGGGGAACCCTACACAGTTTTTTCCATTGATTTTTCATCTATATTGCCGGGAGTACAATTATTATGGGTCCTGTCCCCCGACACACTGCTGCCCGTATTTTTATTGATGAGCTCATCTTTATTGTATTCAATGTAAGTGTTCTTAATCCGTATTTAATACATTTTTGTGAGAAATTGAATTACGCTATGGAGCTTTTTCCTTGTTCTCATTCTAACCAAACCACATGGGAGTGATATCACTGTCCACTGAAGAGGCATAGGAACCCTCCGAAGAAACCCCGGTATCATCACAGACCGAGAAAGGACTCACCCATAGGAAACCATTGTACTTCTGCTTTCATACTACTATTTTCCGGTAAGCACACATATACAGTGGGATTGTCACGATTTTCTGAGCACTCACTTGAGCACTGAGCACTGTGACGTTCCTTCATCCTCCTTGGACCATCGGGATCATCATCTCTTTTGCTGGTACTTTACCAGCTTCTGGTAAGTACAATCACTCACCTTTTCTGGATCATCACCACATCGAGCACCTGATTGTCAAGTCACCTGTCACTATATACCCAAGTTCAATCTGCAATAACACATTGCATCAGCTTTATATTCCTGTGTACCCACTACAGTTATCCTATACATTTGCATATGAACTTTAAAAGGACTTTACTGTATGGTCATTGAAAGTATGCATCTGCTATTAGTGTATATTTAGCTGTATACCTATGTATTGTTTTATCCTAAGACTATTTCCAACCTAGCGCTGTACTTTCTGTTCCCCATTACCTCCAACTTTGTCTGTTGCCGTGTCAGCTGCTTCCACACACACCATTAGGTAGCGCAGTATTCCCCAAACCCACACGGAGGATAGGTTGGTTCAACTGAGGACGTCGGTCCCTGGATACTCTTTGCCGTTGATCCCTGGATATTCTTTGCCACATATCTACCAGAATCTGGTAAGCGCATACCCCTCATATTCTTGGAGGATTCATCTTTATTAGCACAGTTTCCAGATATGAAATTATTGTATATTCGTGTATGTTGGTGCAGTTTTGGACATCTATCGTTCACCTTTTCTGCATTTTTCCACATTTGGACTTTTAACATATTTCTGGCGCTGCCTTTTTTTGTTTTGCGAGCTGCCAGCAGTCATTCTTCTTCGTATTTTTGTTTGTTTAAGTTTTTACACCTTTTGGGTGAGCGCAGGATTTTTTGTTTATTAGTAATACATTACAGCCACAAGTAATTTTTAATGACTTTTTTTCCTATTGAAATGTCATTATTGATGTGGCATGTTCTACACATCGCACAGATGCACCACTTTACAGGCAGAATAAGGAGACCCCCAGGCATGATATTTAAAGGAATATTTCATTGTTATTGTTTCACTTTAAGCATTATTAAAATCACTGCTCCTGAAAAAACTATTATTTTAAAAAAACTTTTTTTGTATTGATACATGTCCCCTAGGGCAGTACCCAGGCCCCCAATAACTTGCATATAAGCCTTTACAATGAGCACTTTTGATTTTTCATGTTCATGTCCCATAGACATAAATAGGGTTCACATGTTTGCTAGAACTTTTTGCCTGTTCGCATGTTCTGGTGCGCACCGAACCGGTGGATGTTTGGCCCATCCCTAGTTCTAACCATAGCTGTAACTTTTTTTTGATTTGACACCTGTATGTATGAACTTGTTGGTTATTTTCTTCTGTTGGTGATTTGATGCAATTTTGTAGGACTGTGTTGCATCAGGTATCCTTTACCATACTCACTTATCCCTTTTTTTGGACTGTAGTAAGGATCTCTTTTTTAAAAAAAATGTGTCATTTAATCACTTCCAGTCCAGATCTTTGGATCATCTTCATTGCTATCACAAGGGATGAACAACAGCTCTTGTGATAGCATGGACAGTGACAAGTACAAGTACTCTTTATTAAGAGATCTGGATTATATTAGACCCCCATTGGACCCCTGATCTCTCCTCTGCCCTCAAAAGCATCTGATGAAACCAAGATCGATTTGATGTGTGGCATAATACACATTGCTTCTGGCTTCATTCATCATAGAGAAGTATCTGCAGCTGGCCAAACCAAATGTAGCAGTCCTGAGCTCCCTGATGGCATGGGGGAGCCCAGGAATGGCGGTGTGAGGGGGAGGCTCCCTTCTTCCCCCTGTAAAAATGATCAGGCAGCACTCGGATAACTTTTACAGGAAAGAGCATTGCTGGATCTAGAAAATGGTACAGCAGCAGCCTTGATCCTGCTGTACCCAGTTGTTCCCTAGGATGTACAGGTAAGTCCTAGGTACAGAAAGTGCTTAACTAACAAAAGTGTTTACTGCACTGAACCCTTTATGTACTCATAGTACATGAGTGCTGCTGGCACTGGGGAGCTACAGTTCATTGAGGAAACCATGAATGCCAACATGTACTGTGACTTACTAAAGCAGAGCCCAAAAACACTTCCAAGATGAGCACTGTCTAGCTAAAGAACCTGAGGGTAAAGGAGATGGACTGGCCAAGCATGTCTCCAGACCTAAAACCTAATGAGCATCTGTGGGACATCCTCAAATGGAAAGTGGAGGAGAGCAAGGTCTCTAACATCCACCAGCTCCGTGATGTCATCATGGAGGGGTGGAAGAGGACTGTTGAAGCTCTGGTGAACTCTATGCCCAAGAGGGTCAAGGCAGTGCTGGAAAATATTGGTGGCCACACAAAATATTAATACTTTGGGCCCACTTTGGACATTTTCACTTAGGGGTGTACTCACTTTGTTGCCAGCGGTTTAGACATTATTGACTGTGTGTTGAGTTATTTTGAGGGGACAGCAAATTTACACTGTTATACAAGCTGTACATTCACTACTTTACATTGTAGCAAAGTGTCATATCTTCAGCGTCGTCACATGAAAAGATAGAATAAAATATTTACAAAAATGTGAGGGGTGTACTCACTTTAGTGAGATACTGTACATCATGCTATAATGTGTCCATCTTTCCCATCTCACAAAGTTGGGAGGTCTTACCAAACTATCAACAGCAAGGTTGGCATTTGGGCATAAAAAATAAAAACTGAATCTGGCATACTAGTTGTATATAATAAGTATAGCCCTTTTTTAATTATTGACATGAAAATATAAAGCAGGCAAGAGCATTCTGCATAGAGATGGGTCCTCTGTTATTTGTCTTGCTGGTTTTCATTCAAATATCTCTTCCAATGGTGATTTATTGAGTGTAATATCTCAGCACATTATTTGTTAAAAGCCTTGTTCTGTAAACTCTTTCTGGCTCCCTGACTGAAGGCTTTCTGTTGTGTATATTTCTTTAGCAAATCTGCATCTTTCAGTGACTTATAAGAATATCACTCTAGAGGAGTTTAAGACCTGACTCATAAACGTCACTCACAGTATCCACTGCTGTGAATTTTCCCATTTATTCCTCTGCAATAAAATGCAAAACGCTCAGTAAAATGTTATCATTTCCTTAATGTGATCAGATGGCGCTGGGATCCTGATCCATCAGATTGGAACAGGTCTCTGACTATGCATCTTTTTTCTCCGTCACTCTAAACAGTCTGACCCCTCCTTTAAAAAGAAGCTAAGGCTAAGAATGAATTTGATTTATTAATGCACAAGTCTTGCTTTGGTTGTCAGAGCTACTCTGTCAGTGTAGAAAAAATGTAGTAGTTTTGCTGTCACGATTACTGCAAGTTGTCATGTTTTTAAAAAATGCTGTCTCACTTAAGCCGCCGACTTTTATTTCAGTAGACACGGTAGTCAACGACCAACCATTTCACCAAATGTAGAATGTGCTCCACAATAAAGTTTTTTTCTTTTTTTTTTGTTCATATGACCCACCATTAAAGCTGAACCAGACAAACAACTAAATACACAGTTAAAATACATACATTGGAGCCGTTCCATTTATCAAAGAATTGGGATTTCTGTCACACAGCCCTACCAAACAGCACAGCCTGCATGGGGACCAGATTTTCCTTTGCTCCAGTTAAGCAATACAGCTTGGTAACCTCTCCACTTCACTCTGTGATTGGATGGTGACGGAGCAGCAACAGGCTGATTAGCTCAGCTCTCCCCTACTGTTAGTTAGTTCATTGTCCATATATTAGCATGCAGAAAACCTGATTGGCTTCTATTGTTGCCCCTCCCTCTGCCAGTCTAAGTGCTTGATGGAGAAATCGTATATTTTATATTTCCTTATTATTGTTGGCTCATATTGTGGCTCACTAATTAATTCTTAGCCTCCAAATCTTGGTTAAGGGGCCACAAGCCACACAAGGACAAAGACTGCTTACTCATACCAAAGGAATTTATGATTGTAAACTTACCAAGTCCTTGAGGGCTCATATTGTTGCTTAAAAAGGGAGTTGGCTTGGGCATTGTCTATTCCTTACACACAAGTCACACTAAATACTACAGTTATCACTTGGAACATTTAGTCTCACTCAGAACTGCCATGAGGCATGTGTCTGAACCTGGTCAACGGCCACGCTGCATACGCAGATGGGACTCTGTGGAAAAACATCATCTTTAGTTAAGTATCGTTGTTGTATTTTCTAATATTATCTGTATCTGTCATCACTTTTAATAAATGTTATACTTATAAGTATTTGTGTGATCTCTCTTTGCACATATCAAATACAACCCAAAAAAGTAAACTATCATGTGACCGTGATACAACAGTGCTACAGGGAGTTATAAGAGAATCATACCATGCTTATACTTGCATAAAAAAATGTGCAGCCCTGATTTACAGCACTGGCAAGAGAGGTGCAGCTGCATGGATAAGGCTGTTAGCCTTACACAGATACTGCACCAGCCCACACGCAACCACTTCTCCATTTTCTCTCTCCCTCCCTGCCAGTGGTGTCGGGAGGGGGGGCTGACCTGGGATATAGTCCCAAGTGGACCCCCAAATACCCCCGGGTCTCGTATTGCTCATTGACAATTATTAGCCCTGAGCCCCAAGGCCTGGTGTTGGCTGGGAATTCTGGGCTATACAGGGCCGGACTGGCCTACTGGGATAGTGGGAGATTTTCAGTAGGCCATCTGCCCTGGGACCGCTTTGCATGGCTAGTCTTGAGCAGGTGCACGGGCTGCCTCTGAAGGGAACAGGGGTGAGCGCCGCTGTATTACACAGAGCGGGGATCTCCAGCTTCCCCGGCAGTGTCATACGAAGTCCTGCCTCCTGGACCGGCTCCTATGATGGACGTCACAATGGTCCAATGCCGGGACTTGTGATGTCCATCATAGGAGCTGGTCCAGGAGGGAGGCTTAGTGTGACAGTGGCCGTGCCGGGTAAGTGGGAGATCCCCACTCTGTGTAACCTGGCGGCCCTCCTCTCCCCATGCACTGGTAAGGCTGCGCTGATGGGCATTGACAAGGTTGCGATGATGGGAACTGGTGAGGCTGAGCTGATGGGCACTGGTGAGGCTGCATTGATGGGCACAGGTAAGGCTGAGCTGATGGGCACTGATCAGGATACATTGATGGGCACTGATCAGGCTGTATTGATGGACAATGGTGAGGCTGCAATGATGGGCGTTGGTGAAGCTGAGTTGATGGCCACTGATCAGGCTGCATTGATGGGTACAGGTTAGGCTGCACAGATGGGCACTGATCAGGCTGCACTGATGGGCACTAGTGAGGCTGAATTCATGGGCATTGGTGAGGCTGAGATGATGGGCACTGGTAAGGCTGCACTAATGGGCACTGGTGAGGTTGCACTGATGGGCACTGATCAGGTCGCATTGATGGGCACTGGTGAGGCTGCATTGATGGGCACTGGTGAGGCTGCATTGAGGGGTACTGGTGAGGCTGCACTGATGGGCACTGATCAGGCTGCACTGATGGGAGCTGGTGAGGCTGCATTGATGGGCACTGGTGAGGCTGCATTGATGGGCACTGGTGAGGCTGCACTGATGGGCACTGCTGAGGCTGCATTCATGGGCACTGGTGAAACTGCACTGATGGGCACTGGTGAGGCTGCATCGATAGCACTGATGAGGCTGCATTGATAGGCACTGGTGAGGCTGAGCTGATGGGAACTGGTGAGGCTGCATTGATGGGCACTGGGGAGGCTGAGCTGATGGGAACTGGTGAGGCTGCATTGATGGGCACTGGTGAGGCTGCACATGTGGGCACTGGAGAAGCTGCACCGATGGGCACTGGAGACGCTGCATTGATGGGCACTGATCAGACTGCATTTATGGGAACTGATCAGGCTGCATTGGTGGGCACTCATCAGGCTGCGTTGATGGGCACTGGTGAGGCTGCACTGATGGGCACTGGTGAGGCTTCACTGATGGGCACTGATCAGGCTGCACTGATGGGCACTGATCAGGCTACACTGATGAGAGCTGGTGATGCTGAGCTGATGGGTACTGGTGAGGCTGCATTGATGGGCACTGGTGAGGCTGCACTGATGGGCACTGGTGAGGCTGCTCTGATGGGCACTGGTGAGGCTGCACTGATGGGCACTGATCAGGCTGCACTGATGGGCGCTGGTGATGCTGCATTGATGGGCACTGATCAGAATGCATTGATGGGCACTGCTGAGGCTGCATTCATGGGCACTGGTGAAACTGCACTGATGGGCACTGGTGAGGCTGCATCGATAGCACTAGTGAGGTTGCATTGATAGGCACAGGTGAGGCTGCATCGATAGCACTGGTGAGGCTGCATTGATAGACACAGGTGAGGCTGAGCTGATGGGAACTGGTGAGGCTGCATTGATGGGCACTGGTGAGGCTGCACATGTGGACACTGGAGAAGCTGCACTGATGGGCACTGATCAGGCTGCACCGATGGGCACTGGTGAGGCTGCATTGATGGGCACTGATCAGGCTGCATTTATGGGATCTGATCAGGCTGCATTGGTGGGCACTCATGAGGCTGCATTGATGGGCACTGGTGAGGCTGCACTGATGGGCACTGGTGAGGCTTCACTGATGGGCACTGATCAGGCTGCATTGATGGGCACTGGTGAGGCTGCATTGATGGGCACTGGTGAGGCTGCATTGATGGGCACTGATCAGGCTGCACTGATGGGCACTGGTGAGGCTGCATTGATGGGCATTGGTGAGGCTGCCTTGATGAGCACTGGTGAAGCTGCATTAATGGGCATTTGTAAGGCTGAGCTGATGGGCACTGGTGAGGCTGCATTGATGGGCACTGGTGAGGCTGCATTGATGGACACTGGTGAGTATAATACACTCTTCAAATGTGCTTTAAAATGTATGATTTTCCATTTTATGAACAAGAAAATAATAATGTTGGGCTGGCATAATAATGCTATGGGGCTGGTATGAAATTATTTCCAGGGCTGTTTTTTTATCCCCAGTATGGCCCTGGGTCTATAGTATGCAATTTGCACACATCACCGCTCAGTCACCAGGCAGTTCCCAGAACCAGAATGGCAGAAACCAAATGAATAATTTATGGGAGGGGGGGCGGTTACACCGGTTTTAGTTTGACCTCCATCCAGTTCCCATTCTGGCTTCTGGGTCTGTTTTAAAGCCCTCCCCTCTGCATCTGCTGTGCTGCTGTCCATACCCACGGGACAACACAGCAACAGGCCACAGCAACAGCAGCCCACACTCCACAGCCAGCTCAAGTAAGCCCTCAGCCCAGACTCACTGTGCTGTCACTGAGGCTCGCTGGACAGCACTGGAACAGGCCCAACCAGGGAGCAACCAGCAAGCGAGCCTAACCTCCCCACCCATGATGCCGGGCTTGGGCTGGACTTTACCTTTGGGCTGAAGCCCCTGGTCTAGCCCCTAGCAACACCCCTGCTCCCTGGTCACCAGCAAGGAGAAGAGGAGAAGAACGACTGTGGGGGGTGAGGGCAGAGAGAGAGAGAGAGCGCTGGCCATTTTCAGGGTGGTATGCAGCCACAGAGAGAGCTGGAGGAAAGACCCTTCCATTACCCAGGGAAACCAGAGGATGGGGAAACTGAGCTTCTGTGTATTCTCAGGACAGAGCTTGCTGGGAGCAACTATGACTAGACATGTGCAGAGCGAAAAAATTTGTTTAGTTTCGATTCGATATTTGCATAAATTTGTTTAGTTATATTTGTTTCATTCCTTTAATTCGTTTTCAGAATTTGTTTCGTTTATTCATTTTTGAATTGATTTGAAAAGTTTTCAAATCAATTTCGAATAGTTTTTGAATTTGAAAAGTTTTCAAATTCAAATCGTTTTCAAATTTGAACAGTTTTCGAATTTGAATCGTTTTCCAATTTCTAAAGAGAATAAAATAGAATAAAAAATAAAGGAATTGAATGGAAAAAGCAGAAAGAGACTAAGAGGAAAGCAGTGGGACTTTGATGGTGCTGGTAACCCCCTTCCCTGAAAGATTACACCAAAATCAAGATTTAAAAATTACAGTTTATTATATCTTTTAAAATAAGCATGGTGAGGGCTCCGCTGAATGCAGTGGTAGCCTACCCACAGATTAAAAACAAAAACATATATAAATGACTCAATATTGACTAAACTATCAGTTCATGGTTCTAGATGATACAGAGCCCAAACATTCCTGGCGAGAAGACAAATAAGGATTAGAAACCATGCCAGGGTAGTGAGGTCTGGAACTCCATGAACTGAATGGCGATCCTGTTAACTGACGCGTTTCGCACTATTGTTTGGGGCTTCCTCAGGGAATGGATCATATTAGAGTCACTAAAACATAAATACAATAATGAATCATAAGTACTTGACATATGCGTTAATACAAAAAGAAAAAACGCAAAACATATAATTACAGAAAAACAGGCTAACTAACCATCAATTATTCTATACAGTTATGGTCTCTAGTTCCATTAACATATGTTCAAACATAGAATCTACATTATTATCTTAGTTACTGAATATACAGTGCTCCAATATTTACAGTATAAAAAAAAAATACCCTCACAGAGTATGAAAGCCAGGCCCATAAGGTGAAACAAAAGGCACTCCATTACCTGATGAACGAAAGTATAAGGATCCCGGTAGTCTGAATGACTTCAAACACCACTAGACAACTGGTATCACTGCAGTGGTTATAACTTGTATTCTGTGTAGTTGACACTCACTTCTTCAGAATAAGAAAAAAGGGAGGAAAACACAGGCAAAAGCCCTCATAAGGTTGTGAGCAAGAGAAAAAAAAAAACTCCGACCATCCCACACCCCAATCCACCCGGCAAGCAGTCCAATGTAACTCACACTAGTTGCACCACATACCCTCCACTCAGAGAAGGGGGGGAGAGAGAGAGGAAAAATAGGATATAGCTGGCAAGGAGTGGGGAGTCGCAGAGACTTCCATCCACCCTCAGAAGTAAAGGTAAAGACCTAATGTGATGCTATAGTTTATTCCAGTGTATATCCCCATTCAAAGTTTAGAGCCATAATTGGCACTTAACAATCAGGTATGCCAAAGTCACCTCACCCTCTTACAGGGACGCCATCAGTTGCTATGGACATCAAGCTCTCTGTGTGTATGGTATATCCGGACCGCAATAAACGGCTGAGAATAGCAGAAACCACAAGGCAAGTGCTGGTCCGATAGTCCTAGAGTATAACAGGTGTAAATAAAGGGGGAGGTTAGGGACTAGAAAGCCTTGTCCCATCCTTCATAGCGCAGGCACACTGAAGAAAAGAAGTGAGGTTTCAACCTAGATGTCTCACCTGATCCCGAAGAGCGCCAAGTTGTGATGTCCTAAGAGGCAGGGCATACAAGCCACCCGCAGCGTCTCAGACCGAGCGGGGAACCCACGCTCTTTAAGCTGTGAGAGTTGGCGCCAAAAGGACGTTTCTTCACACTGCACCGGAATATGACGTCACGTTGGTGCCCAGAGTGTGAGGAGGAGTATGCTACGGAGCATGCATACAGCTGCCCCACATCATAAAGATTTGGCAACTGATTAGTATGCATCAACCGCCCCTACGTAGTGACGGGACGTGGCAGATGGTCACAAATCCCGGAATCCTAAATCCACCCGAACCTACTTTCCCCAGACCAATTCGGACAGGGGCAACAGTCCTCTCCATCACCGGATGGGAGGATGGGGGGGAAGGAAACAAAGGGAAAGCATGGCAGGGGGCAAGGGTGGAAAGGGGGAATAGGGGGAAAGGGACTGGATGGCCCCAGGAAGCAGGAATGGAAAAAGTGAATACAATAGAAAAGAATATAGCAGAAAATAAAAGAATAGAATAGAGTAAAACAAAACAAAATAGGATAGAAAATAAAAGAACAGAATAGAATAGAAAGGAACAGAATAGAATAAAAAAAGAATTGAATAAAATAGTTTATAACCATCTTCTGAAATTCGAATTGAATAGAAAAGAACAGAATTTAACCACTTGCCGACTGCCGATCGGCATCTGACGGCGACAAGGTGGCTCTTTAAGGCAAAACGCCGTCATACGACGGCGGCTGCCAGATCGCGCACAGTGAGCGCGCGCGCTGCCGGAGGCGCGCCCGCGTGCTCACTGTGTCCGGGGAGGGCGAGGGAGTGGGTGCAGCGGATTCGATCTCCGCCAGCCACCCGCGATGC
>BLSH010366113.1:1114178-1131259 GCA_018402905.1 Glandirana rugosa
TAAACTTAAGCTTTTCAAAAACTTAAACTTATCAAAAGGTCAAAGGTTTCTCTTATTTGATCTTATCTTATATTTCCTTATCTTATCTTTTTTTTTATATTGTCAGATCTTTTCTTATCTTTTTTTTCTTATCTTATATTATCGTATTTTGTCTTGTTTTATCTCATCTATTATTTTCTTGTCTTATCTGATCTTATAGTATCTTTGTTTATCTTACCTTATATTATGGTATCTTTCTTATCTTGCTAGAAGACTTTAAGTTTAAAGTTTATCTTAGGTAAACTTAATGTATGTATTCTTTTGTTACCTTATCTTATTTGTTTATCTTATCTTATCTGTTCTATTCTATTATTGTCTATTCTATTCTATTTGTTTATTCTATTCCATTGTTTTCTTATGTATGTAATTCAAATGGATTCTATTTGAAATTTGAATTTCAGAAGATCGTTCTATTCTTTCTATGGTATTATATTCCATTCTATTTGTTTCTATGATATTCTAGTCTATTCTGTTCTTTTATTATCTACTCTATTTTGTTCTGTTTTATGCTATTATATTCTATTCTTTTTTTTCTATTCTTTTCTAGACTGTTATATTTTTTTTTCTATTCTATTCCTTTATATTCTATTCTAGTTTATTCTCTTTGGAAACTGGAAAACTATTCAAATTCAAAAACTTTTCGAATTCAAATTTGAAAACTATTTGAATTCGAAAACATTTCAAATTCAAAAAGTATTCGAAAACTATTTGAATTTGAATTTTGTCTGAATTATTTTTTTTCGTTATTTCAGATTCGTTTAAATTCGGTACTATTGTAATTCAGAAATTTGGATAAATCCTAATTTCCGAAAAACGAGAATTCGTCCGAATTTTAATTTGGAACGAAACGAACCACACATGTCTAATTATGACTTGTAGAGATTGTAGTCTCCAGGGACACTGAGACTGTATTACAGATTGGCTCTGGGACTGCATATCCCAGCATTACCATAACTAATGTATTGTACCCACGTGTCAATCTTATTTCTGTTATGTGCCTGCTGTACCATGTACTTGTGCGGGAAATTGTTGTGTTCTCTTTGTATTGCTTCCTTTGTGTAGAATTCCTGGTGTTCCTGACAGTCCCTCTGCTTTCCTATTTCCTATTAAAAACTGACCACACTAAGCAGGAGAGCACATCGTGGTCAGTTTGCTAGCTATGCTGGGAACTCAGTGTGCTCTCCTCCAATGATCAGACTTGTGCTGACACGCCCCCGCTGCACAGCCATTCACTGGCAAGCTCAGTGTGCTGCTGCTTCTGCTCCCCCCAGGGGAAATGTAATCACTTATAAAAAAAAAAAAGGGGGAAAACATGGAATGTATATTTATATCTATACAAAAATGTTTTGCCTTTCATTTCTATTTTAAACGGAATGGGTTGTTTTACAAGGTGATTGTTTACAATCACTTTTAATGCTCCTTTCAATTGAGAAATCTGTTCAGACCCTCCATTCTCCTCTATGGGCAGACCTATGTAAACGGACTTGTGTCCATTTATACACGGTGACCTCTGGATCCGATCTGATCCAGGAAAAAAAAATGTCTAGCTACATCAAATCGGAGAGCAGACGGGTGTAAATGGACAGTCGGTCTATTTACATTCGGCTGCCCATAGAGCAGCGTGGGCTGTGCCCATGTCCGCTCTGCATAAGTGGAGCAGACATGGACCTATCATCCAGCCACTTCATTCAGCTCAGCAGGCGATCAGCGAACAGATCCCCTGCTGAGCAAAACTGAATCCGACCAATGTGAAAGGGGCCTAAGTCAAATTGTATAAAGACACATCTATCAAGTTTTGACTGCAGTTTTGCATACTTGTAACCTGTGTGATTCACAGGAATTTGTAATGACACACTTGCCTTGATATCTTGGTACCTTACAATGATACCAAGTTTGAAGATTTCTAACTTTTAACATTGGGCATTTCTCTGATTTTTCTTTCCCAGGATACTCCGTTACAGTCAGTCCCTGCAGACAAATTGATTGATGTCTGAACCTGTCGATGAAATGGTGGTCATCTTATGTCTATGGGACACACGCGTGACACACTTCCTCTGAAACATTGATAGCCAAATGTTGAATTTCTCATATCTATTTACATGACTGTATAGTGCATAGCAGCATTATTCCCATTACTATACTCCTACCTGTCAGTGATTTGGATATTACTTTTATTAAAGCAATATTTGCATTCTTGCTGCATGCTGTCAGTGAGGAGTGCCTCAGTGCAGGAGGAGGTACAGTATGTAGGAAGTAGGAGGGCTTAATTAGGGTTAAGGCTTAATGAGATTAGGTTACTTTAGTGTTATGTTTAAGGGCTCAGTGTTTTAGAGGGTACATGTTAAAGAGGGATTTAAGTAATAAGGGCACACGTTAGGAGAGGATATATGGTAGGGTTTGGTTTCTAAAGCATTAGTCTGGCCATATACACATCTAATAAACTCTAACAGATTCCTCTATCCACGCTATGAAACATTGATGACAGATCTTCTGCTGGGCTATGTTATTCTGACAGCCACTGCCTACCAGAATACTTAAACAACAGTTACATCTAATTGGATATTCACTGTTCGGACAACAATTTTCCTCCCAGCTCCTTTGATTTTTCATTCAAAGGATGTTGGGAAGGAGGTTGCCAACAGGGTCACTCACAAAGTAAATTTTAGCTAGTTTGTCATGAATTTGAGTAGTATATAGCCATCTTTAAAGAACAAGTTGAAGATTAAGTGTTTAGGGATTGTTTTTAGGGCTTGTGTGTTTTTCTTGTGGGCAAGATGCTGATGCATCATCCCTCATTTTCTCTTGGCAACTGGAGACCTGTGCTGAAAACTAACCAGACACTTCACCCACTGCTGACATCCTTTCCCTGTGGACTCCCAGCAAGGAATGGATATCAGCTGTGGATGAGGTGTCTTGGTGAGAGATCAATGATAAACAAGATGGCCCTAGAGAAATTGATATCAGCAATGAGTAAATCATTCAGGGAGAAAATAATATAATTTGCAGGTGAGGCATCATGCCATGGAGAGATAGATGGGTTGGGGTGCAGGTACAGTGGTGTGAGTTGAGGCAGATAGGAATCAGACTTGGTGGTGATAGTGAAAAACAAAACCAAATAAATTCCCAGTTCAACTTACCGACCAGCTTGCTAACCGACTGAGTTGTTCTGTCTAACAGTATGCATTAAAACCGGGTTTAGTTTGCACACACTTGCAAATACATGCGTAAGCTACATACACTCCACAGTGGAAGCACATGCATTATAATGGATAGGCAGAGGGCAGGTGAGCCTGGAGGGAACTGAGAATGAAGAGATATGACCGCACCCAGGTTGAACTTGAAGATTGCTGGAGCTTGCAGTCTGGTAGATTATGACTATGACTGTAGTTCGTGAAACGCGTCAATCTTTGCCTGTCCGCTATTGGTGTCTGCACTTATCTGTAACCTTATCACCAGATGGATTTGCAATAAACCGTTTTGTACTTCAAGTTCAACCTGTGTGCGATCATATCTCTTCATTCTCAGTTGTCTCTCCGGATCACGGACTGGACCGCACTGCACACTCAGCATATAGCACCATGGCAGCAAAGGAGTCCAGTACATCCCCTCACCAATATTCCAACAGTAGAAACAGATGACCACTGCCTCACCTACAACTGGCCTTTGCAGCAAGGAGCGCATGGGAGGGCAACACATGCAAAACAAAACCAAAGAAATTCCCACCTCAACTTACCAACTAGCCTGCTAACCAACCAAATTGTGCTGTCTAACAGTATGCATTAAAAAAAGGGGTTTCGTTTGCGCACATTTGCAAACACATGCCTGGACTACAGAGCTTCTTTGGATTTGTTTTGCATGCGTTGCCCTTCGAGGTGCTCCTTGCTGCACAAACTATGTTGCACTGCCATATCATAAATCACATATATCATAAATAATTCATAACAATACATAACATGATAGATATCATAAAAATTCATAAAGTCCAAATAACATACTTGGGTATCAGACTAACATCCCCTGGAAGGGAATTTTTAGGACAAATTACTCATGCTTACTCAGTAAACTCTCAGAACTTTCTAAAAGCTTGTCTAAAGCTACAGCCTCATGGGCAGGAAAAATAGCTCTCTCCAAAACGTTTATTTTGCCCCATGTGCTGTAGTTTTTTTGAACAATTTACCTCCCTATACTAGCATCTCACCATAAGACTTTGCAGAAAGTGGTGAACACCTTCATATGCAAAAACCAAAAAGCGAGAGTGAGTAAAGAGTCTTTGTTTTCATTTGTTTCCCACGTGGGATTAAGGGCTCCTGACTTTGCTAAATCTATAAGGGCTCAATTTTAGACCAAACTAAATTCTGGTGGTCGCCCTCATCAGACAAGAGATGGATTAAAAAAAAAAGCAGCAAGCCTTAGCCTCTGATCGTTAGGTGTTGCTAGGGGCCTATATGCTAACTCATAAAGCTCCCAGATCCTTCCTGGACACGGCCAATGCCACTCTCCAGACCTGGGTTTCCACCTTAAAGTTTTGTGACCACAAATTGATAGACTCAAGCACTCCGCTTTCATTGCTATCCTTGTTAATCCCAGAAATATCCTCGTGGAGAAGCCAGGGACTCAACATGTTATCCCAACTATTTGATCAGCAACAAATGCACTCCTTCCAAGACCTAACCAGAACCTTTGGCATCCCTCATAAAGACTTCTATACTATTGAAATTAATCTACACGTTATTCACCTTCTAAACATGGGATCTCCCTGAAATAAACACCTGTATGCTCTAAGAGGCTACTGGACAAGCACCCAGCTATGATTTCATGGTTACACCAATGACAACAAGCTCTTTATCAACCTAAAAAAATGTCCCGCTGTATCTCTCACTGCTAAACAGTACAAAAAGTAGTACATAGGTGGAACCTTACACCGCAAGTATTAGCCCACCAATATCCTGGTACCCAATCCCCATTATGCTGGAGGAAATGCGGGTACATGGGATACATCGGCCATATATGGTGGTACAGCCCAAAGATTGTCCTCTTCTGGAAAGATGTCTTTGCCCTCATCTCATCTGCCACTAAGGTGAATCATCCTCCAACATGAGAAATAGCTCTTTTCGGCATCAGTTGCTGCCAGTAGATCCCTGGCAAATGCATGGAAAAATAGATTGTTGTCCATCTCTCCTTACAGTCATAGACTTTTTGAATACGCATGCTACCTCTGAGAAAATGTTGCCCGAATGCAGGGCAAAACCTCCACATTTCAGGACAACTGGCCATATTGGACCAATGATGACAGAAACACGGTTGAGCACTGACAACGTTCTCTCTAGTTTTTGCTCCGTGTTAGAAATATATTTGGGAACAACCCTTCTTGCTGTTCATAAACAAGATGCAGCTTTAAATTTGCATTATATGGTACCAGTATTATCCACTTAAGGACTGGGCCTCTTTTTGAGATTTGGTGTTTACAAGTTAAAATCAGTTTTTTTTGCTATAAAATTACTTAAAACCACCAAACATTATATATTTTTTTCTAACACCCTAGAGAATAAAATGGCGGTCATTGCAATACTTTATGTCATACCGTATTTGCGCAGCGGTGTTACAAGCGCCTTTTTAAAAAAAAAAAAATCACTTTTTTGAGTTAAAAAATAAGACAACAGTAAAGTTAGCCCATTTTTTTCCATATTGTGAAAGATAATGTTACGCCGAGTAAATTGATAGCCAACATGTCATGCTTCAAAATTGCGCCGCTCCACCAGCAACATTTACATTTTTCTACAGGTTACCACTTTTGAGTTACAGAGGAGGTCTAGTGCTAAAATTATTGCTCTCCCTCTAAGGATCGTGGCGATACCTCACATGTGTGGTTTGAACACCATTTTCATATGCGGGCGGGACTTTCGTATGCATTTGCCTCTGCTCGCAAGCTCGGCGTGAAGGGGCGCTTTACATTTTTTTTTTTCTTATTTATTTTACTTTTTATTTTTACACTGTCCTTTTATTCTTATGACAAGGAATGTAAAAATTCCTTGTAATAGAAAAAAGCATGCCAGGACCACTTAAATATGAGATCTGGGGTCAAAAAGACCTCAGATTTCATATTTACACTTAAATACAATACAAAAAAAAAATTAAATGTCATTTGAAAAAAATTAAATAATTTTTCTCCTTTAAGAGCTATGGGTAGAAGTGACGTTTGACGTCGCTTCCGCCCTTCAATGCTATGGAGCCGACTGAGCGGCATCTTCCGCTCACTCGGCATCCAGGCATTGTGACGAGCGGACCCGATTGTCTCCGCTGCAACCGGCGGGTCCAGTAAGTGTCAAAGACAATGGAAAAGTGGCAGGGTGGGCATATCTCCTGCCCCCAATAAAAATGATCTCGCCGCAGAGATCACTTTTATCTGAAAGTGGGCCACCTGCTGTTTAAAAAAATACTGGCGTTATAGTAGCTATCTGCTACCATTACAAAAGTATTCAATGGCAAAGTACTGCCATATAATGACGGTGGGCGGTCCAGAAGTGGTTATACAAAGCTATTTTGTGAGCAATTTCCCACCCTACGCTTATACCATCCTTCCCCACTCGTTTACCCTCTTCTTATCCCTTACCTCCTGCTCCATGCTCACCACTTCAACCTCCATTACCCTTTCCATCCCCGTTTTCTTTCTTTTTATGATTGATTTCTAGGCTACCTACTCTAATGCCTTCCTTTGCTGGATCTCCTATTGATGAGCAATGGCATTATGTGTACTGAGATCTGTCTCTTTTGTTTTATTTTGTACAAGAAATTCTTTCAATAAAAATCAATAATTTAAAAAAATTTATAAAGTGTAAAATCATAAAGTTCATAAAGGTGTTGATTTAAGAAAAAGTCTGAATTTAATGAAATCTACCAGAAAAAGTCCAAACAAATAAATAAAGTGCTGTAGTAGAAGTCAAAATAAAGTGTAAATAAGGGCCAAGGAAATGGCCTAAGTGATCTTGTAAGCTGCCACTGCATGCCACTTACAATGCCACTCACATCAATCCACGGTAGCTCATGCCATCATTCAGTTATAGCAGGATAACACATGTGAAAGTAAGAAGATCTCTCATGGTGCAGTAAAAGGAACAGAATTTATTTAAAATTAGGTATCTACTAACAAACGACCAAAAAACATCATAATATGTAAGTTACATCTAACACCCTGATGGGCATGATGCCATCACCGCTGTAGCTCCACCTAATGCTTTTCATCTGAATGGATGTCGTCACTGGTGCAATGGAGAATAGTGGTGATTGTTAAAATGTAGAGGTGACAATGGTCTGCAAATGTGGTGGTAAAAGTAGGGGAACTGATAAGACAAGTAAGGCAGCTGTGAAGAATTGGATAGCAACAGTGGATGAGATGCTTGGGGTGGAATGGATAAATGTCATTGGTAGGCGGGATTTTCAGGCAGGCAGGAATAGATGGGTTTGGGGGTAATGTGATAAGAAGGGTATTAGGCATGCATGATGCTGAGAGTGGGGAGGAAGGATCTACAGGCATGATAGTGATAGTGTGGGGGAGGATAGAGGTGATAAGCAGTGACAAGATTGTAAGGGAGGGGCCCTGCAGGGAGACACAATGGCGAGAGCTAGAGGGAGAGGATGGGGATTATGCGTGGTGATTGAGGTGGGGGGGGGTCATGCAGGCACAGTGGTATGAGTATGGGAGAGAGACAAGACATTATGATGAGTGCAAAGGGCATTATGGTATGGTAGCGAGTGCTTAGGGAAGGGCATAGGGGTGGGCCTGCATGGATGATGTTGAGAGCAGATGGCAGGGGTTAGGACAGGTAAGGCATCTGGGGAGAGACAAATATCAGTATGGGGAGAGATGGCTAGTGAGGGATGTATGTCATAGGGGGAGCAAGAATAATTTCAGGTGAAAGTGGTGAGCAGCTGAGCCTGCGGGTCCCACTGATAGAAGTCTATATGACCCAGAGCTACCCAATATTCTGCATAGTCGATGGTTCAGTAGACTGCTCAGTCCACTTGGCCCAGCCCATTGCCCAGTTCACCTGGAGTTATATGATCGGGGAGGTGGACTAGAGGTGTGGGGGTGGGATGAGGAGTGCAGGACAGTGCTAAAAGGGTGGGGAGGTATATGTGGACTGGGATTTGGAGGGTAACTCAAAGTGGACGGGAATGTAGGAACAGCTGAGGGTCACACATAGAGGATAAAAACAGAATACCAGTGACAAAACAAAAGTAAGACTTGGCTTTTATATTATTAAGGATGATATAACTTAATAATATTGACACTTGGCACATTTTTATCAGCTTAAAAGTTGACGGTCAAAAATTAAATTAAACAGTAAAAGAATATGGGTGTGGTTAACGTCTTTTTCAGATTACTCAAACTGCAATGGGGAGTGGTATCACACAAATATGTCTGAGTTGGAGTCATGCTTTTGGGTCTGTGCAGTCAATACACTATTTTCCCAAAAATATTGGGACGCCTGCCTTTATACACACATGAACTTTAATGGCATCCCAGTCTTATTCTGTAGGGTTCAATACTGAGTTGACCCATCCTTTGCAGCTCTAACAGCTTCAACTCTTCTGGGAAGGCTGTCCACAAGGTTTAGGAGTGTGTCTATGGGAATGTTTGACCATTCTTCCAGAAGTGCATTTGTGAGGTCAGGCACTCATGTTGGATGAGAAGGCCTGGCTCGCAGTCTCCACTTTAATTCATCCCAATGGTGTTCTATCGGGTTGAGGTCAGGACTCTCTGCAGGACAGTCAAGTTTCTCCACCCCAAACTCGACTCATCCATGTCTTTATGGACCTTGCTTTGTGCACTGGAGCACAGTCATTTTGGAACAGAAAGGGGCCATCCCCAAACTGTTCCCAGAAAGCATGCAATTGTCCAAAATGTCTTGGCATGCTGACACCTTAAGAGTTCCCTTCACTGGAACTAAGAGGCCAATCCCAACCCATTAAAAACAACCCACACCATTATCCCCCTCCACCAAATGATTTGGACCAGTGCACAAAGCAAGGTTCAATAAGACATGGATGAGCGAGTTTGAGGTGGAGGAACTTGACTGTCCTGCACAGAGTTCTGACCTATAGACCCCAATAGAACACCTTTGGGATGAATTCGAGTGGAGACTGTGTCCAGGCTCTGTGCAGGCCAGTCTAGTTCTTCCACCCCAAACGCGCTCATTCATGTCTTAATGAACCTTGCTTTGTGCACTGGTCCAAATCATTTGGTGGAGAGGGATTATGGTGTGGGGTTGTTTTTAATGGGTTGGGATTGGCCTCTTAGTTCCAGTGAAGGGAACTCTTAAGGCGTCAGCATACCAAGACATTTTGGACAATTTCATGCTTTGAAAGGCGGCCTGGCAGCAGCCCAGGCTGAGGTTGTCTCTCTCATACCACCTAGGACTCTGTGGATGTGCGGCACCAGGAATCTTTCCTCTTTTTCTAGTGACCAAATGATTTGGACTAGTGCACAAAGCAAGGTCCATAAAGACATAGATGAGTGAGTTTGGGGTGGAGGAACTTGACTGGCCTTCACAGAGTCCTGATCTCAACACAATAGAACACCTTTGGGATGAATTAGAGCAGAGACTGCGAGCATGGCCTTCTCATCCACATCAGTGCCTGACCTCACAAATGCGCTTCTGGAAGGATGGTCAAACATTCCCATAGACACCTTGCGGACAGCCTTCCCAGAAGAAGAGCTGAAGCTGTTATAGCTGCAAAGGGTGGGCCAACTCAATATTGAACCCTACGGACTAAGACTGGGATTATTAATTCAAGTCCATGTAAAGGCATGTGTCCCAATACTTTTGGTAATATAGTGTATTTCTGAGTTGGAGTCATGCTTTTGGGTCTTTGCAGCCAATATATAATGTTGAATATTATTTTTTCTGAAAAACATCTGAAAACAATGTGAAGACACTTGTAACTGCCAGTCTTCTGTGACTAAATTATGTGTAGAGTTCTATTTCAATGCTTTCAAATGAATGTTTATGTGGACTGATAGGCAACAAACATGTCACTCTTGGCGCCATATATACTGCATGAAAGTTTTTAATACATTTCAAACTGAGGCATGTAGAACCTCTCAAAAGAAATGTGTCCATATAAAAATGATGAAGGTGAAATTATTCAGACAGAGGAGGTAAGGGGACCACAGGGGCATAAAGTGGGAATGAGGCAACGAGACAGAGAGCGAAATAGACACAAACGCGGAAGGAGGGATACAGTGAGCCGAGCGTTGTAGGTAAAAATAAAACATGAGAAAACCCAGGTGGATTTTGGGCAAGCTGTTCTCATCAACTCTGCTACTCCCTCCTGTCACAGCAACTGTCAGACAGGCCCTGCTCGTAATGAAAGGAAAAATATTTTATTCAGATTTATTAATTTGAAAATGAAGCACGCCTGTCGGCAGAGGGACAGCTCCTCTCAATCTGTCATTGTTGAACCACGCGGTGCTGACACGGGGAATCATTCGTCTTGTCTACGCTGACAGGCGGATCTCTCCCTTAGCTCTTCCTGGGGGATCGCCCTGGGATTAAAAAAAATATGGATAAAAAACATTCCGACGCAGAACAGCCTCTTTATTAATGCAAATTACACGGGGAGGGGAAACAGGGTAGCGACAGAAAAAAATAAATAAATAAGGGAGTGACAATATAAATAAATAATTGCGCCCGCACGCCGCAGAGGTGTTCATGTCCCGGCGTCAGTCCTTTCTCATTTATGTCTAGAGATGTTTTGGAGGCTTTAATAAAAGGAGAGAGCTTAATGTGACACTAATGGACAGTTTCTTATTTACAATGATGTTGCTAGCAGCTCTGCATATGAATGAAACGTGTCTGTGCCGCTACTGATGTCACAGCGCTGTGTTTTCTGCTGATGTGTCAAGGGACATCTGGAAATAGAAATGAAAAGGAAAGCTTGTAAAAGTATTGTTACATGGAACCTAATAAATATAAATGTGTGTTTTAAATTAAAGCTTCTTACAGGTCTGTTCTACCATAAACCATATATAAATACGTATTACTATGTAATAATAGCAGTGTCATTATATGTTCTCTCCCGCCTCCAGTGGCACTCTGGGTAATTTATTATTACAAGCTATATCATATGTCAGTAGCATCATACTAGCTCATTCAACCTAGCTTATGCCAGTCCAAATAAGGAAACAATGATCAATGTGTTATGACATCATTGCACTTGGCAAAATGACATCATTAGAGTAACAGTAATTAGTTTGAGCATTAACATTGAGCAGTAAAGAAGAAATAAATCCGCTACACCCTTCTTCAATGCAATTTCTGCAAGCTCTCTCGCCGGGGCTGACATCTTTGCCCAGTCTTCTTCCAGCATCTTCAGCCATCATGATTGACCATCCCGGGAGGATGTAACTCCCATGCATGTGTGCGGTGCATATAATTTATCCCAGCACAATGTCACTGTATGAAAGTGCAAGGGTGTTTCTTTGGGGGGCTGGGGGTGGTATGTGAGATGATCCTTACCTTGCAACCATTACATCCCAACATTGTAGCAGAACCTGAGTAGACAGGGCATCTTGAGTCTCTGCTGAGTGGGGTTTTTAGAATGCAAATCCTAGGGCTACAGTGCTCAGACCTAAGGGGGTATTGTGGATACAAGAGGAACTCCCCTATATGACCCCAGGATAAATGACACTAACTTAAGCCTCGTACACACTGCTAGTGCCATTGTGTTCTCAACCATTGACTGAGAGCGATGATCGGGAGCCGGTCGGCAGGCCTTTTCCAGTCATGACCCCTCGACAGAAGCTAGCTGAACGTACCAGCTGCCGTACACACAGGCCAAATGTCGGGCGGTTTCTATTTAGTCAGCCGATGCCACCCAGCATTCGGCCCGTGTGTACTAGGATATAGCCTTGAAGGAAGTTGGTCCACACCTGAAGTTGTTTACAACTTTTTTTGAACTTGAGGTAAGACAGGAGGACAAAGGAGGTAGAATACCCCAAACCCACCCAGGGATCCTACAACTCATTGTCTATAAGTCACCGGCTGAATCACAGCATCCAAAAGCATTACACAGAACTTCTTCTGGTGCACATTAGCCACAAAACCATACTACAACTAATACGCAAAAATAATCTAACAGATTCCTCCATCCACTCTAGACAGCGCAGGGGAATCTTTGGTTGCTGGATATTGTATTCTGACAGCCAGAACCTGTGGCAGCCAATATACCCGAACAGTGGCTGCATCTGATTGGATGCAGACAGTTTTTCAGCTGACAGTTTTTCTCTTGGCTCATTCAGTGAAAGTCAATTGAACAATCGACTTTTGTCAAGCCCGGTGGTGCCAACAGGCAAGACACAGCAAGGCAGATGTTTGCATGGAGGAATATAAGAAGCTTTTATTGCAGAGACATAGAAGGTTTCTTCTGCTATTACAGATGTTTTTTCACTTTAAATCTAAATGTGTCACTAGGAGCAGCCTATTATTTTCCTAACCATCCTTGTTAGTACTGTTTTATTGGTATAGGCCCTTTATGTTGACAATCATTGCTTGTATTATAATCTGTGCTGCTTTATGTCTGTTTTATTATGCATTTTTTCCCTGGACACTGTTATGTCCCAGTTTCTTACTATTGACTCTTTTGAGTCTGTAATGCAGCCTCTTTTCTTGTCTACTTTTGATCTGTATAAACAATAAAGATATATTTGCCTCTAAATATGTCACTAGTATTAGACTGGGAATACAAATTGGAGAGCAGTCAGGTGTGTATGAATGATTCACCTTCCTTCAGCCACCCAATGTACTAACACAGTGCTGGATTACCAAATAGGCAGATTAGGCATCAGCCTATGGGCTCCACACAGTTTAATTGCCCTGCGACAACGGATCAAATTAACATTGATTTGAAAACACAATAAAGTTTTCTTAAATTGTTTACAAAAAGATAGAAAAAATGAATCAACTCAAAGAAGCGAAAACTTTACAATAAAGCCTCTATAGAGAAAGTACTAAATGAATGTAATGTACACAATAACATCTTAGAAGCTCATCTTCTTTCAGCTGTCAGTCTATAAAAATGTTAGTGCAACCTACATACGTGTAATGTACAGTAGTGATGGTCATCTCCATCAAGCGACCAATGTGCACAATATGTGCAATGTTATCCCACTAGACCACGTGCACGAGAAATATACATAAACCTGCGAGGGGCCCCCTGGGCTGCAAATGCCTAGAGGCCTCCATATTGGTTAAAGGGTAAGTTCACTGTAAAAAATAAAATAATAAATGCACATTATTTTGAAGGTAAAAAAATGTGCATTCGTTTTTTTTTTTTGGGGGGGGGGGGAGCCTGTAAAGCATTGCACCAGCGATCAACACCATCGATCATTGAAGCGGCCATGTGGGCAGAGCCCCACATGGCCATGCTGATTTGAAAAAATTACAGCTAGTATGGGGAACTGCTCCCCGTACAGCTGTTCACAGGGGGGTGGGGGATCGGGCAGTGGCTTCAGCATCGAAAACATGTTACATGTTCCCAAAAGTGAACTTATCCTTTAATCCTGCACTGTACTAACATATCAGCATGGCTCTTCTATCAATTGTTTTTTCTAAGCATAGCCATGTGGTGGGCTTAATCAAGTTTCATAGGTGTGAGATTCCCATTTCCATCTTCAGCATGATCAAGGGACAGTCATCTCATTTCTTTGGATAGCTTTAGCAGAGATCAAGGTCATGAATACTTTTACAGGCTAGAGGTATTTTTTGCAGGCCATGCTAGGGATATTCAAATATTTA
This sequence comes from Glandirana rugosa, assembly GCA_018402905.1. NCBI lineage: Eukaryota > Metazoa > Chordata > Amphibia > Anura > Ranidae > Glandirana > Glandirana rugosa. The sequence goes on from BLSH010366113.1 coordinate 1,128,014, forward strand.
TAGGTTCTTAGCAAACAGTAATTGAACGTTAAAAACAAGTCCCCAGTGAACTCTCTAGCTGCAGGCACTATGGAGCAATTCATCCTTAAAATTCACAGCAGAAGTACTGATGTCTTTAAGTATTTTTTTTTAATAAAGCCAGGTTAGAAATGGTGCCCTTTGGTGCTGCCCTTCTCACAATGCTTACCTAAGCTTTTGCCCACAAATGGCTTTCAACAATGATCATGGTTATGATTTGGGTTCAAGCATATTTCATTTCAACATGCTAAAGCCTCAAACAAATCCACAATTGAATATATTCACGACTTAATATTAATGATAACTAAACAATTTCCTAGACCTCTTCCTCATGCGTCTATACACAACAACATAATCAGCAGTACCTCTCCTCCCCCTAGATATTCATTAATACTCAAAAAGTAACACTTTAATTATGCTGCATGCTAGTAAATTATTCCTGTTGCTTTTTCAGCAGCTGAACTAGAACAAAGCTGGGAGATTGAATCAGCTGGGTGGTTTTGTTCGGAAACCTGTGCTGGTAAAAACACGAGCGTAACAAGGTCTCCATGGACTGAGGAATTAATATTTAATGCAGCTTGTCAGCAAGATCTTATACTTTTCAAAAAATTCTTGTTAACACAGGAGTCCTTTACCCTCCTCTATTTGACGTATTGCTTTCTATACGCTGCTGTTTGCACTGTATTTATTTGCATTACAATAGGAAAGCCACAGATATGGAGCCTGAAAATCAGATGTCTTTCTCACACCTTGCAGAATGTGTTATGAGCTATTTATACCTTACCATGAAGGGAATTGAACAGCCTTCGGTGCGTAGAGTTATCTGCACTTTCTACTCCTGAAGTGCGAGATGTCTACACACATATATCTAACTATATTGTGATATCTACACACTCCCACTTCTCGCTGCGTATTGATACCTACAGCCTAGGCTGCTGCTTGGCTGCCATTCTTATTGTACCTGTACATACCTGCTTGTTATGGCTTCTTGAGGCAGGCACTCTTAAAATATTTTATTTTAATTCTCAAAAGAAAAAAAATTCTATATTAAAATATCCACATGCTGAATTTTTAAAGGAGAACGCGGCTAAAACTAGTCACAGAAATGTGATTCCAATAGCTGATTTCAGCCATTTTGGGTGAAAATTGTATGTTTATAGGCACTAGTGGACCGTGACAGCCAGTAGATATTAGTAGGAAAGATCCATCAGAATCTTGTTTTAATGCCACTATTTCCTTAATGTTGCATAGTTACATACACTGAGCAAAATTATAAACGCAACACTTTTATGTTTGCCCCTTTTTATCATGAACTGAACTCAAAGATCTACGACTTTTTCTATGTACACAAAAGGCCTATTTCTCTCAAATGTTGTTCACAAATCTGTCTAAATCTGTGTTAGTGAGCACTTCTACTTTGCCGAGATAATGCATCCACCTCACAGATGTGGCATATCAAGATGCTGATTAGACAGCATGCTTATTGCACAGATGTGCCTTAGGCTGGCCACAATAAAAGGCCACAGTAAAATGTGCAGTTTTATCACACAGCACAATGCCACAGATGTCGCAAGTTTTGAGGGAGCGTGCAATTGGCATGCTGACTGCAGGAATGTCCACCAGAGCTGTTGCCCTTGAATGTCTCTACTATTAGCCGTCTCCAAAGGCATTTCAAAGAATTTGGCAGTACATCCAACCAACCTCACAACCGCAGACCACTTGTAACCACACCAGCCCAGGAACTCCGCATCCAGCATCTTCACCTCCAAGATCATCTGAGACCAGCCACCCGGGCAGCACCTGCAACAATCGGTTTGCGTAACCAAAGAGTTTCTGCACAAACTGTCAGAAACCGTCTCAGGAAAGCTCATCTGCATGCTCATCGTCCTCATCAGGGTAACCGACTTGAGTGGGCAAATGCCCACATTTGATGGTCTGGCATTTTGGAGAGGTGTTCTCTTCACGGATGAATCTCGGTTTTCACTGTACAGGGCAGATGGCAGACAGTGTGTATGGCGTCATGTGGGTGAGCGGTTTGCTGATGTCAACTTTGTGGATCGAGTGGCCCATAGTGGCAGTGGGGTTATGGTATGGGCAGGCATATACTATGGACAACGAACACAGGTGCATTTTATTGATGGCATTTTGAATGCACAGAGATACCGTGACGAGATCCTGAGGCCCATTGTTGTGCCATTCATCCATGCCCATCACCCCAGGTTGCAGCATGATAATGCACGGCCCCATGTTGCAAGGATCTGTACACAATTCCTGGAAGCTGAAAACATCCCAGTTCTTGTATGGTCAGCATACTTACCGGACATGTCACCCATTGAACATGTTCGGGATGCTCTGGATCAGCGTATACGACAGCGTGTTCCTTTTCCTGCCATAATCCAGCAACTTAGCACAACCATTGAAGAGGAATGGACCAACATTCCACAGGCCACAATCCACAACCTGATCAAGTCTATACGAAGGAGATGTGCTGCACTGTGTGTGGCAAATGGTGGTCACACTATATACTGACTGGTTTTCGGACCCCCCCCCCATACGGTAAAACTGCATATTTTAGAGTGGCTTTTTATTGTGGCCAGCCTAAGGCAGACCTGTGCAATAATCATGCTGTCTAATCAGCATCTTGATATGTCACACCTGCGAGGTGGAGGGATTATCTCAGCAAAGGAGAAGTGCTTACTAACACAGATTTAGACAGATTTGTGAACAATATTTGAGAGAAATAGGCCTTTTGTGTACATAGAAAAGGTCGTAGATGTGTGAGTTCAGCTCATGATAAATAGGGGCAAACACAACAGTGTTGCGTTTATAATTTTGCTCAGTGTATTTAAATAGTTGGCGAGGTTGAAAAAAGGCACCAGTCAATCACGTACAAACTGTGTGTGTACTTTTATATTAATAGTACATTGTATATCCCTGTATGCTGTGGTCGTTTAGGTGCCTATCTAATCGTTTTTGAAGTTATCGATGCTCCCCGGTGAAGCCACTATTTGTGGAAGAGAATTCCACATCCTTACGGCTCTTACAGTAAAGAACCCTCTATGCAGATTAAGGTTAAACCACTTCTCTTCTAATTTTTGTGAATGGCCGCGTGTCTTTTTAAATTCCCTTGCGTGGAAAAGTTTTATCCCTATTGTGGGGTCACCAGTACAGTATTTGTACATTGAAATCATATCCCCTTTCTTTTTTTTTTTTTTTTTTTTTTTTTTA
>BLSH010366113.1:1148886-1174309 GCA_018402905.1 Glandirana rugosa
ATAACTTTAAGTTTAAACTTAAGTAAGATAAGCTTTAACCTTAAAGCCTTTTACCTATATATATATATATATATATAAGATAAAATAAGATAAGACAAGATAACAAAAATATGAGTAAATAAAAGATAAGATGAGAAAAGATAAGATAAGATTAGAAAAGATAAACTCAAGTTAAAGTCAGATAAGTTTTAACCTTAAGTAAGATAAGCTTTAAGTTTAAAGCCTTCTACCAATATATATCACAACTCGCTTGGGCCTGACATTGCAAGCCCAGGCATGGCTTGAAAGCCCACAGGCACCGTCCCGAACGATTTTTGAAATGTCCGGGTCCGGGTCCGTGCCACGGACACCCGAAAGTTCGGTACGGACCCGAACGTTACAGTCCGGGTTCGCTCAACACTATATATAACCATCTTCCGAAATTTGAATTTCGAATAGAATGAATTCCAATTTTGAATAGACTGAAATTGAACTCAAATAGAAAAGATTAGAATAGAATAGAAAAGAGTAGAATAGAAAATAAATGAGTATAAAAACAATAGAACAGAATAGAATAAAATAGAATATATATATATATATATATATCCATTTTCCGAAATTCCAATTTCGAATAGAATGAATTCAAATTTGAATTTCAATAGAAAAGGTTAGCAAAGAATAGAACATAAGATAATGCAATAGGATAGAATAGAAAAACAATAGAAAAGAATATAATATATAACAATCTTCCAAAATTCAAATTTTTAATTTTTTCAAATGCGGTAGAAATTTTTAGAATGCGGTAGAATTCTATTGGTATAATATATAATAATCTTTTCTATAGTTTTCCTATTCTATTCTTTTCTATTCTATTGTATTCTCTTATGTTCTATTCTATTCGAATCTTCTATTCTAACCAGTCTATTTGAATTTTGGAAGATTGTTATATATTATACCAATAAAGTTCTATCGGATTCGTAAAAAAGAAAAAATTTGAATTTCGGAATATTTCTATATATTATATTCTTTCTGTTTTATTGTACAGTATTCTTTTCTATTGTTTTTCTATTCCATTGTATTCTCTTATGTTCTATTTTATTCTTTTCTAACCTTTTCTATTGAAATTCAAATTTGAATTAATTCTATTCAAAATTCGAATTTCAGAAAATGCTTATATATATATATATATATATATATATATATATATATATATATATATTCTATTTTAGTCTATTCTGTTCTATTGTTTTTCTATTCTATTCTATTCTATTCTCGTATTCTCTATTTTATTCTTTTCTACTATTTTCTTTTCTTTTCTAGTCTAATCTTTTCTATTTGTATTCATTCTATTCAGAATTTGAATTTTGGAAGATGGTTAGATATTCTATTTTAATCTACTCTGTTCTACGGTTTTTCTATTCTATAATTTTCGATTTTATTCTCTTATTTTCTATTCTATTCTATTATAATCTTTTCTATTCATGTTCAAATTCAGTGTATTCGAAATAGTAACTCATTCTATTTGAAATTCAAATTTTAGAAGATTGTTATATATATTATTCAATCAAATCTGTTCTATTCAAATTTATTCTATTTGAAATTCGAATTTTGGAAGACTGTGTTTTCTATTTATTTTCTATTCTACTTCTTTTCTATTCTGTTCTTTTCTTTTTTTTTGGTTCTTTTCTATCATTTACTATTCTTTTATTTTTTTTTATATTACTTTATTATTTTATATTCTATTTTAGAAAAGCATTTTTTTCTAATTTGTTTCAAATTAGTTTCCGAATTTGTTTTGACTTGTTTTCGAATGCGATACTAATTCGATTCAAATCAAATTTCAGCTGAAATTTTTCGAATTGAATTGTTATTTCGGATTCGTTTAAAATTGTTAATATTGTAATTCGAATGCATCCGAATTTCCGAATAATTAAATATACGTCCGAATTTTGATTCAGAACTAAACGATTTTCACATGTCTAGTTGGAATTCATGGTTCCCTCAATGAACTGTAGCTCCTCAGTGCTGGTAGAACTCATGCATCCCCAGGCCATGACACTCCCACCACCATGCCTGACTGTAGGCAAGACACACTTGTCTTTGTACTCCTCACCTGGTTGCTGCCACACACGCTTGACACCGTCTGAACCAAATACATTTATCTTGGTCTCATCAGACCACAGGACATGGCTCCAGTAATCAATATCCTTAGTCTGCTTGTCTTCAGCAAACTGTTTGCAGGTTTTCTTGTGCATCAGCTTTAGAAGAGGCTTCCTTCTGGGACAACAGCCATGCAGACCAATTTGATGCAGTGTGCGGCGTATGGTCTGAGCACTGACAGGCTGACCCTCCACCCCTTCAACCTCTGCAGCAATGCTGGCAGCACTCGTACATCTATTTCCTAAAGACAACCTCTGGATATGACGCTGAGCACATGCACTTAACTTCTTCGGTCAACCATGCCGAGGCCTGTTCTGAGTGGAACCTCTCCTGTTAAACCACTGTATGGTCTTGGCCACCGTGCTGCAGCTCAGTTTCAGGGTCTTGGCAATCTTCTTATAGCCTAGGCCATCTTTATGTAGAGCAACAATCCTTTCATTCTGATCCTCAGAGAGTTCTTTGCCATGAGGTGCCATGTTGAACTTCCAGTGACCAGTATGAGAGTGTAAGAGTGATAATGCTAAATTTAACACACCTGCTCCCCATTCACACCTGAGACCTTGTAGCACTAACGAGTCACATTTCACCAGGGAGGGAAAATGTCTAATTGGGCCCAATTTGGACATTTTCTCTTAGGGGTGTACTCACTTTTGTTGCCAGCGGTTTAGACATTAATGGCTGTGTGTTGAGTTATTTTGAGGGTACAGCAAATTTACACTGTTATACAAGCTGTACACTCACTACTTTACATTGTAGCAAAGTGTCTTTTCTTTAGTGTTGTCACATGAAAAGGTGTAATAAAATATTTACAAAAATGTGTCATTTTTTTGAGATAATGTATGTTAGATGATCTACATAGTACCAAAATTAGTTGATTATTCATAAAAGTGGGTCAAATCTCACTCAAAATGTAAATCCACTGGAATTCTGGTTTGTAAAGAAAAAATCCAAAACACCTCTCGTTTACACAAAATCCTAAAAAAAAATTCCTGGGGCTAACAACTTTCTCTATACCCTGTATCTGTAGTAAGGAGATATCACCCCCATGAGCCCCATGGAAGTGTTTAGCCACATTAGTGCCATGATCCTTCTCAATATCATAGATATGATAGTGCAAACGATCCCGAAGGCTCCTTTCACATGGGGCGGATCCGTTGTACGGACTCCGCCGGCTCATCGGGGAATTGATCCTTTTGAGCTGTTCTCTATGGGGAGATCCGATGATAATGGACTACAAGTCCATTTTTTAGCTGATCCCATCCAATCCGCTGGACGGATGGTGAACGTATCGCCTTCCATCTGTTTTAACCGAATCTTGCTGTTCGGTCATATGACCGTCGCACCGTGTGTACGGGGCTTTACTGGCTCAATCACCAGATGAAAACAAAGAAATTAAATAGTAAAAAAGAAAAACAATACCGCCATCACATCTAAGAATTGGTAAGCTGCAATATAATAAATGTTTGCTTTTGGGTTTAATACCACTTTAAGGCACAATAAACTCAGAAGAGAGGGCTAGGGCTCAGGATACCCAAGAACAACAAAAATGCAGCTCCAGACTTCTCCGCTAACAACAACCAATACAGGCTATGGACCTTTAGGTTTTGATAGATATTGATAACTTGTGTAGCATCTTCAAGCAGGACAAATGCTTTCTGGAACAAAGACCCCTTGCAAAATGTCCACTGGCAGCAGCTTGCATCCAGCTCTCCTGGACACTATTTAGCAGGGTACTTCTTACCCAGGGGCTCCAATAAGGTAGAACATCCTCTTCTAGGGCTCAGAAACAGGCCTCTCTTCTTGTAAAGGGGTTTTATAGGCAGCAGGAATGAGAGGCACCAACTTCCAAGACTGTAATTTTCTCCTGGCAACAGCCCAGAAGGCAAGGACAAAAGCCCTTTTGCAAGGTCAACCCACATATGCATATCCTTCCCCAGCATGCACCACTGACAACAGACCTCCTAGTTACTTGCCAGAGTAAAATACATTTTCACAACTCAGTAATATTGTTTCTTCTTGCCCTATCTGCTAAGACCTGTTTCCTGCAACAGGCAGAAGACCCCCCAAACACAGAAACAATAAAAATTAGAGCTCAGGTTGACTACAGACTGTCTCAAAGCCTGAGAAGTGAGCAGTCAGAGGACAGCTGATTGCTTAGCTCTCCGTCCGCTATGAGTTCAGTCACCGGCTCTCTGCTCTGCCCCTCCAGCGCTCACTTGCGGGAGAGGGGATGGGAATGGCTGGCTCAGGCTCTCAGTGGTGTGCTGAGAGACTGAGCCAGCTGCAGGTCAGGCATCTGGGTAAATCCTGACATTATTGTCTGGATCCTTCCAGAGCCTGGAGTGGCTCTGACGTCAGCCGACAGCGAGCTTTAGCTCGCAGGCGGCTGATTCTGGGTCACAGGAGAGCACAAGTAAATGCACCCCCAGATGATGTCTGTTTGAGATGAAACATGTAGTGGCATGGCCAGGGTGTCAGTATACCGGAAGTAACGATCAGCAACTTTGACATTGTGGCAGGTGGATTTTGATGCACATTACTTTCATTTATATTGAGTTTTATATCTGTATTTGTGAACTAATATTTTATGCACTTTGATGGAGTAACATCAGTGTTACTAATCTTTGCACACAATATTTTGGGCACTATATTGATGTCACTTTGATACATATGGCAAAATGTTTTGATATTGATTTTCACTGTGATTGAAGGGAAAATTAGCGCTGCCTCTTTATATTTATAAATGCACTCCTGTGACCCAAAAGAGAAGTATGGCCAAAAAAACTTTTGCCATACTTCTCTTTTAAAGTAAAGTCCTCACAGTAGGTTTTGCATAGTTACAAGCTTAGTTGGGAATACAAATCAGTTTATTGTAATTGTGACAGCATAAATACAGAAGGCAAGCCTCAGAAATCAGATTCCACTAGTACAACATACTTAGCTATGAATACATGCCTGTGATTGTCTTGCCATGTACGCTCAGAGGCCATTTTATTAGTTACACCTACTCAATTGCTTGGTAACACAAATTGCTAATCAGACAGCCAATCGCATGGCAGCAACTTCATGCATTTAGGCATCTAGATGCGGTGAAGATGACTTGCTGAATTTAAACCCAAGCATCAGAATGGGGGAAAGGGGGGATTTAAGTGACTTTGAACGTGGCAAGGTTGTTGGTGCCAGAGGGGTTGGTCTGAGTATTTCAAAAACTGCTGATCTACTGGGATTTTTCACACACAGCCATCTCTAAGGTTTACAGACATTAATCAGAAAAAGAGAAAATATCCAATGAGCGTCAGTTGTTTTGACGAAAAGACCTTGTTGATGTCAGAGATCAGAGAATGGGCAGACTGGTTAGAGATGATAGAAAGGCAACAGTAACTCAAATAGCCACTCGTTACAACCAAGATGTGCAGAATACCATCTCTGAACGCACAACACATTGAACCTTGAAGCAGATGGGCTACAGCAGCAGAAAACCACACCAGGTGCCACTCCTATCAGCTAAGAACAGGAAACTGAGGCTACAAATCACACAGGCTCACTAAAATTGGACAATAGAATATTGGAAAAACGTTGCTTGGTCTGATGAGTCTCAATTTCAGCTGGGACATTCAGGTGGCAGGGTAAGAATTTGGTGTAAACATGAAAGCATGGATCCATCCTGCCTTGTATCTACGGTTCAGGCTGGCGGTGGAGGTGTAATGGTTTGGGCCCCTTAGTACTAATTGAGCATCGTTGAAATGTCATGTCCTACCTGAGTGTTGTTGCTGACCATGTCCATCCCTTTAGGTATGAAGGTCACCCAGCAAAGCACTGCCCGTCTGTAACCACCACCAATCCCAATCGTACTGAAATCAGAAAAACCCCTATTGGTGGGACTTTGAGGGTAGTGGTACAGAATACACTTTGAGTGGGTTTAGTATAAAAATATACACATTTATTTGCACAACAATCCAAGCATAAAATGACATACATCAATGAGAAATGGATGCATATGAATCTGTTGTCAGTTGGATTACAGCATATATTGCACAAACCAACGATAGAGTATATCTACAGAGGTAAGTTACATTCCGCAGTCCTATGCAAAAGGAGAAGATGTCCATCCCTTTATGACTACAGTGTACCCATCTTCTGATGGCTCCTTACAGCAAGATAGTGCACCTAGGGTTGCCACATCATCCCTTTAATCCAGGACACATATGAATTACACAGGTTGTGAGGCTAATTTAATGCAGATAAGGCACCAAGTGAGTTTAATTACCACCTTAATCAGCCACATAACCTGTGTAACTAATATGTGTCCTGGATTAAAGGGATGATGTGGCAACCGTAAGTGCACCATGTCACAAAGCTCAAATCATCTCACCACTAGGGTTGCCACATCATCCCTTTAATCCAGGATACATATGAACTACAGAGGTTCTGAGGCTAATTTAATGCAGACAAGGCACCAAGTGAGTTTAATTACCACCTCAATCAGTCACAGAACCTGTGTAATTAGTATGTGTCCTGGATTAAAGGGATGATGTGGCAACCCTACTCACCACTGGTTTCTTAAATATGACAATAAGTTTGCTGTACTCCAATGGCCTCCACAGTCACTAAATCTCAATCAAATAAAACACCTTTGGGATGTGGTAAAACGGCAGTAACTGCATGATGCTATCATATCAATATGGACCAAAATCTCTGAGGAATGTTTCCAACACCTTGTTGAATCTATGCCACGAAGAATGAAGGCAGTTCTGAAGGCAAAAGGGGGTCCAACCCTAGCAAAGTGCACCCAATAAAGTGAGTGTATATATTAGCTAGAAATATCTGGACACATACTCTTCAACTGTAGGCATGACTATTCCAATACTCAAGCAATTTGATTTTGTTACAGAGATGAAAAATAACCACTTTCCCAGTCCTTGGTAAGGTGGTTAATAGATCAGCAGAGGATTGCTGAACGAGCGTCATTAAGATACAGCATTTATTGAATACACATTAAAATGAACGTTTCTCAGTTACTTAGTAGCTCTGTTCACAATGGATCTTTGTAGCTTGGACATGCTGAGTCGACTAGGGCTCGTTACACAGCTGCACTCAGGATAGTTTGGTTTCTCTTCTAGAGAAGTTCTTCTGGCACCATTACCTGGATCTAAATAAAATGTATCATTTCTTCCAGGTCTCTAATTCATCCATGTTTTCTCCATCCATATTAAGGTTTATGCACTCAAGCCTCCCAGGCAAAATCTAAGAACAATCTTCAGATCCTTTCGGTGATGGATGATTGGACAGCCACATAATTTGACAGAAAGAAATAAGCTAACTGGGCCATCTAACACTGTCTCCTATTCTTATATTTAATTTAAACTTTAAAGTGGACCTGCCATCATCAATTTACATATCTGATAGTACATAAAAATCATTGGTGTAAGCTAACCATTTCCAGCAGTGCTTACATTTTCCTCTGGTACTTTTTTTTTTTTTTTGTTTACATCTCAAATGTAGGAGAAAATGAAACCATATTCACTGGATATATATTTAAAACAGAACCAAATGCAAAAAAAAGATTTATATTTTAAACCAGATATTTAAACCTACGCCTGAAGGTCACAAATGTACTTCATTACACTGATTGTTGTGTAATCAGAGGCCCCAGCTAAATGATGATAAAACAAAAGGGGAAATACATTTGTTCTCTGCACTGTTGGAAAATCTGCAGCTTTCCCACGGTTAGGTATCCCCTACAGTAAAGTATGCCTTTAACAACCCCCTAAAAACGTAAAGTGTTATTGTAAAAATGCATATTTATTTTGCATACCTGGTTGTAAACCTCAAACATAAACAGTGGCGCCCGCTCTGCAGGGCGCACAGGCGCTGTCTCCCTTATCCATGCACCCGGCCCCCTAATCTACATGAGGGTCTCCTGATGCATGAATTTCAGTGGGGTTTTTTTTTTTTGGAAGCACGTGATTAGAGCCTGAGGCTCTAATTGGCTTCAAAAAAAGGTGGGCTCGGGGCACGGAGCGTTGCGCCCTGAGCCCACACAGTTGTGTGACAATAACTAGCTAATATTTGCCAATGTCTTTCTGTTTTTTCTCCTGGCCAATCAGCGGGTCCTGTGACCCGATTGGCCCGGAGTCCTAAGACCCCATTGGCCGGATTCCAGGACTCCTGATTGGCCGCGAGGAGACCGACGGGACTCTGGGCCGGAACTCGGGGAGAGAGACGCAGGGATGAAGATACGTGCGGAACTGGCGGGCGACGGGCGAGCAAGCGAAGCGGCACTTGACAGGGTGGGTAGCGGTGGTTGATAGAGGGACGGGGGGTGGGAGTGGTTTAGTGGTGGTTAGATGGATGGATGGCTAGCTGGCTGGGGGCCGCAGGAAATTTTAGCACCAGCCTCCACTGGACATGAATATGAACAAAGAATATCTCTCTATAGTGTGTACTTGTCACAATTAAGTGCACTAAAGTCTCATACACACAATCCGATTTTCAGGCGACAGAACGTCCATTTTTTGTTGGATGCTTGTCTCATGTCGAAAGTGAAGAGCATACTAACAATACGAAAAATTTCGTACGACCAAACCCAACATCAGAAGTGACGTAATGTTTTGGATTTTTGCATCTTTTTTTCGTTTCTGAGCATGCATAGTCTCGGTTGTACGATTTTTTCGTACTAAAACTGTACTAACGGAATGAAAATCGGACGTTGTGTTGTCGTACAACAAAAATTTACTAGTCTGCACAACCAGCTTTTGTCTGACGAAAAATCAAAAGCAGCTGTCGAAAGGAGCATAAAGGAGAGGCAAAGTGGCTCGATATCGTGAACCGCCATCACCTGATGGCGGCTGCAAGATCGTGGATCGTGAGCGCGCGAACGCTGCTGGAGGTGCGCTCACTGTGTTCCAGGGGAGCCAGGGAGCGGGTAGGGCAGACTCAATGTCAGCTGGCTACCCGTGATCGCTCCCCCACAATGACAGAATGGGGGTCCGTGTATTTAAACACACGGATCTCCGTTTTGACAGGGGGAAGGAATTTGATCGTAGGCTCCCTGTATATGGGAGCCTTGATCACTCTCCTCCCGCAGCCAACCAAGCCCCCGCACAGTCAGTAACACACACAGGGAACACAGTTAACCCTTAGAGCGCCCCCTGCAGGTTAACCCCTTCCCTGCCAGTGACATTTATACAGTAATCAGTGCATTTTCATAGCACTGATTGCTATTTAAAAGCCAATGTTCCCGAAAGTGTCAAAATGGTCCGGCATGTCCGCCGCAATATCGCAGTCCCGCTAAAAATCACAGATCACCACCATTACTAAAAAAAAATAAAAACTCCATAAATTAATTCTGATCATTTGTAAACGCGGTAACGTTTGCGCAAACCACTCAATATACGCCGATTGCGATTTTTTTTTTTTACCAAAAATATGAGGAAGAATATAAATCTGCCAAAACCAATGAAAAAAATTGTTCTTTTTTTTTTTATATATACACATTTTTTTTTTATATGTATTTTAGCAAAAAGTAAAAAATATAATATTTTTTGCAAACTTGTCGCTCTTTTTTTGTTTATAGCGGTGATCAGAAATGATGCAGAGGTGATCAAATACCACCAAAAGAATGCTCTATTTGTGGGGAAAAAAAGGACACAACGTCGAACGATGGCGCAATTGACAGTTAAAGCGACGCAGTGCCGAATCACAAAAAGTGCTCTGGTCCTAAAGTGGGAAATCCTTCCGGGCTGAAGTGGTTAAATACTCTGAGTCAGCCCAGTCGGGAGGAGAGTGTCGGATGGAAGTCAGAGATGTAGCAGGAGGAGCTGTTGGGGCCTCTACCCAGGAAGTCATCCCCATCTGGGGGGGGGTGACCTTGAGGCCTGGAGGTTCGGGTGCAACCAGAAGTGGAGGTGGTTCCTGGAGTCGCACAGGGGAACAAGAGAACATTGGAGGTGCTACAGAAAGACTTTAAAGTGATCCAACGGTGTCTGTGAGTGACAGACCCTGGGAGCTGGAGGAGAAAGTGTTGGAGCAGGCTGGGAGAGGAATAGTGGACAGTCTGTGGAAGCCTTGGGAGCCAGTCAGGGGAAGGAGTGTCACTGAGGAAAAGCAGGTCGGTGGGACCTGGAAGAGGAATGGGCTGGGAGTTGTAGTCCATCAAAGGCCCGGCTAGCACTCAAGTACTTTGCTACACATTCAGGAGCTTGTGATCCCTGGCCTGTAATGGGTGGTCCTGAGGTCCTGCTGACACAGTGTAGGCCAGCAAGTGATGTGCTGGAGAGTTGTGAAGAGCAACAGTCTGCATAAGGATAGTCTGCAGTGTCAGTGTGCATATACAGGACTGTATATGGAGTTCATGTACCATATAATTGTTGGGGCATCCCACAGTCACCCCTTTTCCCCATCCAAGTTATTTCCCCTAAATAAAACAACAAAAACAAGTGCCGGCCTGGTCAGTGTCTACAGATGTGTGAAATATGGTGGAATTGAGGATTAACCCCTTAGGTTCCACAGTGAGTAAACAAGCATGCTTTACTGAATATACAGTCTTATTTTACTACTGTGGGTTTAGTAGCACTTTAAGCAAAGGTAAAATGCATGAGCTCCAATTACTTTAAGGCAGCATTCACACTACAGCGTTATGAATCGCGGGTAGATTTGCAGCGAATCTGCCTGCTATTTAACAGTGCCGATATGTGAATCACAAATAGCAGAACTTGCATTTGAGATGCCATTCATTTGAATGACACCTCAAATTGTGGTGCAGGTGTGCCGCAATTGTCGCACGATAAATCGTGCCGCAATCATGGCAATCCGCATTGTGGGATGCATGTCGCCCCAAAATAGTTCAGGAGCTACTTTTGGGCGAGATGCGTCCCACGACGTCCCACAATTTGTTTTTCACACATCGGCGATGTCAAATCACAGGCAGATTCGCGGCAAATCTGCCTGCGATTCAAAACACTGTAGTGCAGCCTAAAAGCTGGACTTCTACCACAGAAGGTAGTAACTGCAGTTTTTACCAGGCTCTGCAGTCAAATCAATGAATGGATTTGATATTTTATGCACTCATACTGGTTGAAGAGAAATTTGCCAAACGTGATACATAACCCATATCTGTTCCTGACATGAGGAAAGGTCAGAATGCAGGTCTTTAGAAGGGAGACAGTAAAGGCCCCCGTACACACAATGCAAATTTTGTACGGGAATTTTCGTACCACGACCGATCTTCTGATTTTAGGATCGTTAGTATGGTGCGTTCGACAGCTGATTTTGATTTTTTCAGACAAAAACTGGATGTGCAGACTATAGAATTTTTGTCAGATGTGAGCAAAACGTCCGATTTTTGTATAATTGGTACGGTTTCCATAAAATCTTGGAAAGTGTAAGACTACGCATGCTCAAAAAAATACATACAAAGCTATTCAACACATTACATCACTTCTGACGTTGAATTCAGTCATACGAGAATTTTCATATTGTTAGTACTCTCTTCACTTTCGACATGAGACAAGCATCCAACAAAAAACAGACGTTCTGTTGTCCGAAAATCTAAGCGTGTGTACGAGGCTTTAGAAAAGAAACACCACAAAAAAAATTAGACTTGACAAGATGAAGATAAATGTAAGAAAAAAAGTGTATAATGTATTTAGAAGGGAAAGCATATATCTAGCATTGCATAAAATGCCATTAAGCACCAAACCCACCCAAAAAATATCCTTCCTAATATTTTTAAGATGTTTCTGTACTCCTTGTTTCTTCATTAAAACAATCCTGCCAGCCACTCATTCTTCTTGGTTAACAGTCGCAATGATCTGTAGACTCATGGAGCCTCTGCAACGTTGCCACCACAGTGAGCATGCTCCGTTTCCTTTACTAAATAAGCCGTGCCTACTCATGGTGTACTAATCCTCCCAGCTGCCTACAACATCACAGCTCAAGTTGGGGCTAATCTTTAATAGGAGGTGAGATGCAACACTGCCCATAGATGGGTCAACAGGCTGATCAATAAAATATGAATGGATTCCCCCATCCATGCAAGCGAGGTAAATGGAGGAATTCTCCCCGCTGTGCTATTGTATTCTGACAGCAGGGATTCTTTCACTGTCAGAATACACTGCTCAGTGCAGCAGCCAGTTGGCTGTAGCTGTTGATCTAAGTGTAGCACTCACCCCTCTAGAGGCCTCTAGTTTGCCTCAGGTTCTTTTCCCAGATAGGTGCAACAGCAGCCATGCACACAGCAGCTTCCATTCTTCTGACTCATTGAACAGTCAAAGGGTTGCCTTTTTTAAATTTATTGCTGAATAACTTGAGTAGGGTCTAAGGAGCTGTGGGATACTACAGGAACACAGAACAGCAATCAGAGGACGCTCTCCACTTTATCACTACTGCTCAGAACAGTCCTTCTAGCAATAGCCCAGGAATAATTGAAAACACTGGGGCACCATTAGAAATGTCCCAGGCCAAGCAAGCACTAATATAGACATACAAGGGGTAGTGGCTACAACAGTCCTCAGGATCCTACTCTCAGGTCTGTACTCACACTGTCCCTGGATAATTAGTTGCCTCCTTCCAACATCAGCTAGACATTTCTCCAGTGAATTCTCCAGGCTGGATCCTCAATAGAATCCCTTTCTTAGCTTCAGAGATTCTTAGCAGAACAGGTTCTCAGCTCTGCCACAGTTGGGACCTCAATGAACACATGTAGAATTTCAGCTAGGGCTGCCTAGAAGGGCAGCAGCCCTTCAGGCTGGGAACTTCTCCTCCTGGAATAGAACAGGGCTACGTCTAGTTCTGCACTATTTATGCACTCCCCATCATCCTTCCGGCATCCTCCCCCAGGGATTAGCTGAGACAACATAAATATTCAAACTGCGGATTTGCCTCCTCCCAACCCACTATATTCTGGAATCCTCCAGGATACAGGGAGAAGCAATCAAACTTACACCCTGCAGAGCCCATAACAGCCCAAAGCAATCACAAACTACTCCACTGATTACAGTGAAGCCAAAAAACAATTAGCTTTCCTAGCAACCTATTTAGGAGGGTGCTACATAATGAAAGTTTTCCAACATTCTCATTCGACAGAAGTCTCTGATGGACTGATCCATTTATGGCTAGCTTTAGTCAAGCATCTGATTCGCCCTCCAGACTATGCTGCCTGTGAGACAGAGCAGATGCTTGACTGAAAGCTCCACTCCGCTCTGCATGGCCTCAGGGGGGAGGGGGGTCTGAAAAAGCTGAAGCAACATCACCAGGACATGTGATCCACTGCGGCTTAGTCCCCTCAGGCCAGGCCGAGGTAGAAATAAAAGTCATGTGACCTAGAAAAGACAGGCTAGGTTTTTTTAAAGGTGCAGGCTCCTAGAAAAGTTAATCTTCCTGGTATTAGTGCACAGTAAGTTTCTGAACTTTAAGATTTAGGAAAAAGTAAGCAATTGCAGCCTATACACATTACCTATTGTAATTGAAACTCCTGACACGTAAACATTAATTATATTCCTCATTCCACTTCGTGGACACTAAATGCTTTTGCAAATCCAGTTATCAGCTTGTAAAAGTAGCAGTGACACCATCACTGTGCTGCACATAGTTTGTGCAGACAGTACCGCTGTGGTAGGTAGATCTGGCAGCTCCTGCATGGTGGTAGAACTTACTTTAAGATCTGGGTTTGTGCATTTATTATGCCATGTGTTACTTTGACTTTAAGGCGTTGGCTGACTCTGAGGGGTCAGATAAATTGTGGCACAGTTTGCCCTGCGAGTATGTAACTTCCCCTTTGTAAAGGGCAAAAATGCAAGGGAGCCAACCTCCTGGGGGGGGGGGGGGTGTCCAGTGTGGGAAGCAGACAGCTGAGGACCTGTAGCTTTTCTGCAGCCCACCACTCCTCCAATGGGGAGGGCAATAGGGCAACCATGTGTAATGTACTTGTTGCTATGGACTACTGCATCTTAAGGTATGGACGGCACCAATAACAGTTCAGCTTAATGCAGCACAGCCAAATTAGCACAAATAAGATAGCACAGTCAATTGAATTAAATGTGTATGAAGAAGATGCTCGAAATTATGATATGATGTATGTGTATTAACTTTGCAAGTTTCAAGTAAAATAACTTTTGTTAATCAATTAAGTTGTCTGTGTTGCTTACTGAGAAGAATTATTCTACTGTAAGTGGGTGTACAAGATGTAACTATGGTTTATGGGAAGAACTTAATATTGGGAGTGAAGCCACGTTAACCTTCCAGGTTAAGCAGAGACAATTACATGTGTAACCAAGTTAGCCCTTGGGGTTAAGAATGTGTAAGTGTTCATCATGGTCAACCTTTTTAGTCATGGAGGAAGAGGTAGAAAAAGGGGTAGAGGCCAGCCAGCAGTGGAGGCAAGTGACAGTGGCGGGTGACAAGAACCCTGGTAGTGACCTAGCATGGGGCCTTGTGGAACAGAAGTTTGTGGCTTCCCTGTGTGTCCAAAAGGTGAAAATAATTACAACTGAGAGTGATTATAGTATCAAGTGAAGATGTGGAAGGGCTGGTGGAGTTAAGGGCATGCTTAGCAGTACTTGCTCAGAATGCCATTGTAACGCTAGGTAGGAACAGACCTAGCCATCGGCTGAGGAGGGAATTCTTTGTAAGTGTGTGGGGCTATGGTTTTAACCTTGCTTCTGGTCTGAAGTGTGTTAATGCCCCCATTTAATCAGAGTTCTTCTTTAATGGCTTGTAGGCTGTGTGACCGGCCCCTAAGGGTGATATGTTTGAACCTACCATCAGGCTGCCTGCAGAAAACTATAGGAGGGGGCGGATAGTAAACCAGCCACCCTACACAAGAAAAGAGAGCAGCAGTAACAGGTCCTTTTTTATAGGAAGCTCCGGCACAAAGGAAACGTTTTACACTAAATTACTGCACAGATTTGAAAGAAATACACAAATCATATCACAATTCAAGTGAGAATATACAAGCTTTTTGTATTTAGACAATATTTGCTTATCCCCAAGTTATGCTTTAAATTAGATGTATGACAAAAACTTCTTTTTTTTTTTTTGCTGGATAGTGGTGAGGGGCTAGAACCTTTCAGGTCAGGTTTATGTTGCTGTCTGTGTTCAATGTTGGGGAGAATTTGACTCACTTCCTGTCTCATGTGTTACCAGATACTGAACCAAGAAATTAATGGAGATTGCCCCTTGGAGTACAGACAGCAATATAAACCTGAAAGACATTCAAACCCTTTTAGACTACTTTAAATATCCTCCCAGGTGCCTGTTTATTGTGTTTCACTTCTCCATGATCCACTGACACAACTAATATGTTTGCCACAGTGGTGGATAGTGATTGAACACCTATACAGTATCTCTTCTTCAGTGTGCAGAAGTTAAAGTAGAACTCCAGATTCAGTCAAAATGGAACATGATGTAGATTTGTATGACCATACTCAGAGGCGGCTCTCTAATTAGGCAAATTAGGCGGTCGCCTAAGGCCTCACACTCACAAGGGCCTCGCAACCACCTAATTTGACAGTGACACCAGCACTGAGATAAAGAGTACTGACACCAGCACTTTAAAGCTCTTAATTATATGCAATTTATAAAGTAAATGTTTTTATCGCTTGAATTATTTTTCCCATTATGGGTGTTAGTGGGGCCTCAAGTCTAGGGTTGCCTAAGGCCTCACAAAGCCTAGAGCTGCCTCTGACCATACTTTAAAATGTTTTGTACCTGCTGACACCAGTTTAGGTTTTGCATGCAACTAAGCACCCTAGCAAACCTGGCAAGCAGAAATAATTTGTCAGCATGTATCTGCTCTCAGAGGAAATGAAAGAAGAAATGCAAAAACATCTCTAGTATGTGGTATTTTCTTATTGGTAGTGATGCACCGAAATTTCGGCTGCCGAAAATGATCGGGTGAAAATAGGGTTTTCAGCCTTGTGCCAAAAGAAAGAAAAGTGCCGATAATGGCTGCCAAAAATGTCAGCAATTTTCCCGCAATTTTACCTATGGTGTGTTTCTCATAGGTCATGTGACTCAAAAAAATGCATCAAAAACACAACACAGGTACATTTTTGACGCGTTCTTGCTGCGTTTTCAATGCATTTGAGGCTGCATTCACCCATGAGCATTTTGAAGCTCCATAAATTTTTTGGGGTGACAAGCTTCATGAGATGCGGTTTGCTGCGATTAGAGCAGCAGAACCGCACCACTTTATTAGGTGCTGTTCAAATGAAGGGCATCTGAAATGTGTGTTATGCAATTTGCCATTCACACCTGGGCATTTTGAAATCGTAGGCAGAATCACGGCTATTCTGCCCGAGACTAAAAACTCCCATGTATGAATGCAGCCTCAATGGGGAGGTATGTTTTTGCTGCGGTTTTCCAAAATGCACCAAAAATGCAGCAAGCAGAATTTTTAACACCGCTTCAGAAGGTGCCAATAATGGCCGAAAATAAATTCATATTCATTTAAATTAATAATATTAAAAAGTTGAATATAATTATTTTTTATATTATTATATTTATAAAAATATGTCTATTTTTTAAAAAAATTAAATTTCGGTTTCAGTCAAGTGCATTCCGAATGTTTGTTTTTTTACACCAAAATTTTCATTTTGGTGCACCACTATTTATTGGGGTTACAGATCATACTGTTTTTTTGCACAGAACCAGTGCCTGAAGTTGAGATTGACATCTGTAGGGAACCATTATATGCAGGTTTTTGTTTATTTTTGTATAACCAAAACCTGCTTGCAGTTACAGTGCCTTGCGAAAGTATTCGGCCCCCTTGAACTTTGCGACCTTTTGCCACATTTCAGGCTTCAAACATAAAGATATAAAACTGTAATTTTTTGTGAAGAATCAACAAGTGGGACACAATCATGAAGTGAAACGAAATTTATTGGATATTTCAAACTTTTTTAACAAATAAAAAACTGAAAAATTGGGCGTGCAAAATTATTCAGCCCCCTTAAGTTAATACTTTGTAGCGCCACCTTTTGCTGCGATTACAGCTGTAAGTCGCTTGGGGAAGTCTTTCAGTTTTGCACATCGAGAGACTGAAATTTTTGCCCATTCCTCCTTGCAAAACAGCTCGAGCTCAGTGAGGTTGGATGGAGAGCGTTTGTGAACAGCAGGTTTCAGTTCTTTCCACAGATTCTCGATTGGATTCAGGTCTGGACTTTGACTTGGCCATTCTAACACCTGGATATGTTTATTTGTGAACCATTCCATTGTAGATTTTGCTTTATGTTTTGGATCATTGTCTTGTTGGAAGACAAATCTCCGTCTCAGTCTCAGGTCTTTTGCAGACTCCATCAGGTTTCCTTCCAGAATGGTCCTGTATTTGGCTACATCCATCTTCCCATCAATTTTAACCATCTTCCCTGTCCCTGCTGAAGAAAAGCAGGCCCAAACCATGATGCTGCCACCACCATGTTTGACAGTGGGGATGGTGTGTTCAGGGTGATGAGCTGTGTTGCTTTTACGCCAAACATAACGTTTTGCATTGTTGCCAAAAAGTTTGATTTTGTTTTCTGACCAGAGCACCTTCTTCCACATGTTTGGTGTGTCTCCCAGGCGGCTTGTGGCAAACTTTAAACGACACTTTTTATGGATATCTTTAAGAAATGGCTTTCTTCTTGCCACTCTTCCATAAAGGGCAGATTTGTGCAGTATACGACTGATTGTTGTCCTATGGACAGAGTCTCCCACCTCAGATTTAGATCTCTGCAGTTCATCCAGAGTGATCATGGGCCTCTTGGCTGCATCTCTGATCAGTCTTCTCCTTGTATGAGATGAAAGTTTAGAGGGACGGCCAGGTCTTGGTAGATTTGCAGTGGTCTCATACTCCTTGCATTTCAATATTATCGCTTGCACAGTGCTCCTTGGGATGTTTAAAGCTTTGGAAATCTTTTTGTATCCAAATCCGGCTTTAAACTTCTCCACAACAGTATCTCGGACCTGCCTGGTGTGTTCCTTGTTCTTCATGATGCTCTCTGCGCTTTAAACGGACCTCTGAGACTATCACAGCGCAGGTGCATTTATACGAAGACTTGATTACACACAGGTGGATTCTATTTATCATCATTAGTCATTGAGGTCAACATTGGGTCATTCAGAGATCCTCACTGAACTTCTGGAGAGAGTTTGCTGCACTGAAAGTAAAGGGGCTGAATAATTTTGCACGCCCAATTTTTCAGTTTTTTATTTGTTAAAAAAGTTTGAAATAGCCAATAAATTTCGTTCCACTTCATGATTGTGTCCCACTTGTTGTTGATTCTTCACAAAAAATTACAGTTTTATATCTTTATGTTTGAAGCCTGAAATGTGGCAAAAGGTCGCAAAGTTCAAGGGGGCCGAATATTTTGCAAGGCACTGTATATACAGCGGAGAAAGGGGAGCCACTCAAGATTGCTACATAATTTCATTTTTCTGCATCTCAGAGACTGTTAATGCCAAGATGGATCCCCAAAACTGTAGGGGTCCTATTTATAAAGCAGTGAATGTGACTTTCACCAAACATTTACGGCTTTATAAATATATCACAAATACTTTCAAAAGGTTGTTATTTCTTTGAAAGTGTAGTGCGATTTAAAGGTAATGTATTATCAAGTATTTTACTCATTCAGAACGGGCTACAAAGACAAAGCTTAAGTGATCCATGGTGGACGTGGTGATATTGGCCATTATTAGGCAACAGTGAAATTAGGAACATACAGAAGTTTCTCATAGACATTAAAATCACATCAGTCTATATGAGTAATTTCACCAGAAACAGATGAAAATTGCTCAGAGTTTGGTGAGCCTCCATCCTTTAGAGAAACTATGTAAAGGGAAAAAACAATTCTAAGATAAATACCTTGGTTTTCTGCCATGCGGGGGCCATGTTTATATAACTGTGAGGTCAAATCTGGTCATTTATCAACATCTCTCAGTCTATAGCTAAATGTACTGTTACCCCCACCTAAAGCTAAACTCTAGGCAGATATACAGTATAAGACGCAAATTATTGCAGTTCTGTAATCTATAATACATCATTAATTCAAAATTATACTTATATCCACTCAAGCGCTGTGATGTCCTGGATCTCCCTCACCAGCCACTGACACCTTTGGCCGGTGGCCTTTGGGGTTCTAATCTCTTCCTGTTTTGATTGGCTGTGCTGATATAACATCACTCCCATGCAGGTTCCTTCACCTCAGCAGATGTCAAAATTGTACACTGAGCTGAACATGTGTAGCTCAGTGTACAGTGTGAATGAGCAGGTAAGAATCTTTATGCAGAAGTGACATTATGGGGTTTATTTACTAAAGGCAAAGGAAGTGCAGTCGCTGTAGATCTGAGGGGGACATGAAAGGAAAATAACAAAACAGCATTTTTGCTTGCACATGATTGGATGATAAAATCAGCAGAGCTTCCCCTGATTTCAGATCTTCCCCACAGATTTACAGCGACTGCACTTTCAAGTGCACTTGTAGTGCAGAGTGGATTTGCCTTTAGTAAATCAACCCTGATATGTCCCTTTAGCATTAAAAACTTGGCAGTTGGCCATTTTTAAATAAATTAAAGTTCCACTTTAAGCCCATCCCTGAACAAAATTTAAAGTGGAGTGTGAGAGGAAGAAGTATCAAAAGGAGCAAATGAATGCGTGTGCTGACAAGAATAGCTGAAGATAGCTGGTGTGATTGGAGTTTACGTGGGTGCCAACACCATAGAAACAGTCTATTCAACAAATTGTGTCATGGGTTTATAGGATTTTCCTGGCACCAATTATAATACAAAAACAGAAATATACCTGTATATAAAAGCAGTTTATTACATCATTATTACAGAATATAAAACCAATCCTCAAAACATACACTGTAGGCTTGGACCATATGGGGAATGGAACCCCACATACAACTCTCGTAAGTTGAAGTGTAATAGTCTTGTTGTAAAATTCCGAGTATCAATTGTCATTAGGGCATGAATACACCTAGAAATTCATAGCGTAGCAGTTGGAAGTCTACAGATGAAAGTTAAAAACAATAAGTTGTGATGTGATCCCACAGATCCCATAGTCTATATCTTGCCTGGTGTTGGAGTGTTGCTGGTGGCCATGCTCTTGGATGGACCTACTTTGGGCCACGGTTAAGAACTCTTAGCTGCCCCCTGGATCTCTGCATTTACAATTGTCCCTTCTCTTTTTTGGAACTCTATCACCATGGGATCGCAACACCACACTACAAAAACAGAAAATATTTATAAAAGCAATTTGTTGCATCTATTACAAAACATCAAACCCATTCATAAAACATACACTATAGGCTTTGGTCATAGGGGAAACAGAGCCCCATATACAACTCTCATAATTTAAAGTGTAACAATCTTGTTGTAGTAGCTTCACACATTTCAAGGACACCTGGAAACGTATAGAGAGGTTAGCAGTTGCAAGCCTACAGATGTGAGTTAAAAACAATAAGCTGGATAGTGTGGTGTTGCCGTCCTATAATTATAGAGTCCCAAAGGAGAGAAGGGACATTGGAAATGCAGAGATCCAGGGGGCAGAGATCCAGAGCAAACCTGTAGTTGCAGTCGCAGTGCATTATCAAATGCACATTAAGGCTTCATGCAGTCCGCACATTTAGCCCTGGTGCATGAGGCTCTGGTGTTTGGGTGCAGGTGGAAGCTATGGGTGCACCATCCAGCCCCATTGTCGAAAGCCTGTACAAGTCTATGAGAGACTGATAGCTGCTGCGGCTGGATGGGGCTGGACAGTGCGCTGAGCAGAATTTATATTTAGAGCAGTATGTGCCCAGAGACAAATGCCCAGAATGCATCAGTCTGCGTTTCGGGCATTCACCCCTGGGTGCACACTGCCCTATATGCAAGTACCACCGGGGGGCGCCATCCAGGCCCATCCAGTTGCAGCAGCTGTTAGGTTCCAATAGACTTTTACAGGCTGGTGGCAACAGGGCTGGATGGGGTGCCTCTTGTACCACGACTAAATGCGCATTGCATTAAGGCAGCCCATTTATAATGAATAAGCACACAACCCAGCATCTGCGTTGTGGTATTCTTCAGTGGGGGTGTGTTGACTGCTACTGTGTACCACATATTACCACAATGTATACAGTAGGTAAATAGGTCCTCATAAAAAAATTCTAAATTGTGCTTTTTGTCTCAATCTACTTTAAATTGTAAATTATTCATTGTACTATTAAATATTGCATTGTGAATAGCTCTGAGTAGGTATTGCCCTACACCGAATTTTTAATTAATGGCAGACTCCAATACTCAATCCATGGTTGTGTCAATGCAAATTGTTCTGTGACTTGATACATAAAGAATGCAATTCACAGACAGACCCTTTTACTCTAGCCTTAAGAACCGGCACCATAATTCTCTTCTCTTGTTTCCTCTCTACGCATCCTGCGTGTCAGTTCCCAGAAGCCCTCAGGGTTTGCCCTGTGACCCTGAAATATAAATCCTGTATCTTGTTTATTTTTACTTTAAGCAATGGGGAGTTTTTTTTTACCCTTTCCCCACAGGATAGTTATTCTTAACAGGGTCAATGACTTCTACCCAACTAAATTGCTCTATAAAAACTGAATTTTATTGCGCACAACTTTTGTAAGCTCCACTGGGGGCATTTTTGGCTATCGATCTGCACCTGGAATGGTGGCTGTATTTTCTTTCAGAGATAGAACCGAAATAGGCTGTACATAGAATGAACAATACTGTAAAAATGTGATACACTAAAAAAAAAGATCTGTAAAAATAATTGCATTGTATATAAGTGACATTTATTGGTGTTTAAGGTGTAAATATATTGGAAGGTTATGGTGTCAAATTAGACAACTAGATAACTAATAACCCTGTAAACAGAGACAAATGACTCCTGTTACAAAAAAAAAAAAGACCCCTTCATCAGTCCAAGTACAGAGAAATGTTATTATCCACAAAGTGTGGGATAGATTGATTTGGCTGCATGTATATTTGGCCATGTATGACAAAGTGTCATGAACCTCCATTCTTGTCATAAGACCAATTTCCCCCATCCACCTCTGGCCTCTCAATTGTTTCCCGAGGCTATGGGAATTCATCTAAGCATTGTAGAGATGCAGAATCGGCAGATATAACATAAAAACCTACTGCCAAATGCTACTTTTAGCCTCATTTAGCCTAAAACAACGTATTAAATAGTCTACACAGCAAAATTATGCATGGCACAAAATACAATATCTCAGTTTGTGAATACATAAAGTATAGGTGCTACATGGTCTCTGGTCTGTGCACTTAAAGGGAAGCAAAAATACTTTTTGCCAATTTTATTTTACTGAACAACAGGATAGCAAGTTACAAAGGCTATTCAGAGTATACCAGTAAATGCCTTAGCAGAAAATATTAAAGCAGATTTTGCACCTAAAGGTCTGATTTTTAAATGGATTCCCTTTCCCCTTGCTAAAATGCAAAGTAAAGTGTAAAGAATCACCCTTAGGAGAGAAAATATTAGATATTATTCTTACCTTTCCTTTATAATGCAGGTGGTGATGACATTCTCCTCCCAGCGAGATCTTGGGAATGTAGAGCAGTTCAAATCTCACTGAGAAGACTCTCTGAGCACTAGTTTCATAGTTAAAGCGGTATTAAAGCTTTGTTTTGTTTTTTAAATAACAAATATGTTATACATACCTGCTCTGTGCAGTGGTTTTGCACAGAGCAGCTCTAATCCTCTTCTTTTTGGGTCCCCTGTTGGCGCTCCTGGTTCCTCCCCCTCAAGCAGTGCCCCCAAAGAAAGTCGCTTGCCCTGGGGGCACCACTGCATGCTCGCTCCCGAGCCACTCCTCTATGCATCCATAAGACACAGAGCCATGTCGCCCACTCTCTCCTCATTGGCTGACTGGCTGTGATTGACAGCAGTGGGAGCCAATGGGCTCCTGCTACTGTCTCAGCCAATAAGGAGGGAGAGATCTGGGACAGCCGAGGCTATCGTGAACATCAATGGATCAGGAAGGCTGGGGGGGGGGGGAAGGGGCGCTGCACACAGAAGGTTTTTTACCTTTATGAATAGAGTGCATGAAAGTAAAAAACCTTCAGGCTTTAGAATCGCTTTAATCTGGTTGAAAAAAGACACAAGTCCATCCAGTTTAACCAAAATAGAGAAAAAAAATGAAAACCAACTCAAATAGAAAACCTCCATATACATTTCCAATACCCACAGTTGATCCAGAGGTAGGCAAAAAAACGCATTAACCACTTCAGCCCCGGAAGAATTTCCCACGTTAGGACCAGAGCACTTTTTGCAATGCGGCACTGCATCGCTTTTTTTTTTTTTTTTTAAATCTTTTTTTATTGAGTTTTCAAGACATAAACAACAGCGGCTACTGCCACTACATGAATCAAACAAATAGCTGCATTAAGCAATATTACAGTTAGTGCTTAGACAGTTCAGAATTATAGAATACATTGACTTCTATTCCATCACTGTGTCACAATATCTTCGCCTCCACCTTCCCGCCTCATCCCAATCCCTCACCGTTAAGACGTAGAGGGTTCTCCCAGCCAGGTCTGCCAAACCTTTTCAAATTTTTTTGGACATCCCCTTGATGCATACGTATCTTTATATAGCGGGAGACAGCTATTTACTAACGCTCTCCACTGGGTCTGCGAGGGAGGAGAAGACTTTTTCCACTGCATAGCAATCGTCTTACGAGCATAAAAAAAGAGTGTTCCTAACAGTGTTCTCTTTGCAACAGTCGGTACCAGAGATTCAACCAGACCCAACAGACAGCACTCAATGGATGGAGTGATGGACGTGGCTGCCACTGTATTAACCAGAGCCACCACATCCCTCCAATACCTCTGGATACTGGGGCACCCCCAAAAAACGTGTATAAAGTCGCTGACTTCCTCACTACACCACCAACATCCGGCCGGTTGTTCCGGATGCATCTTATGTATTCTATGAGGGGTGTAATAGGCCCTATGCACGATTTTGAACTGCACCATTCGGTCCCTGATGGAGATCAGGGACCTGAATGGGAAGTCCCAAATATCGTCCCAGTCATCGTTGTCCAGGTTAGGAGCATCTCGCCGCCATCTCTCCCGCAACCGCTCCAGAGGTGGCAACGAGGCAAGGACCAACTCGGAGTATAATCGTGAGGTCGGCTTTTCTCGGCAGGATGTCCTCAACACTTGCTCCAGATCAGATTGTGTAAATACACAAGCAGTACCTGAGAACTGAGCCACAAAAGCGTGGGAGAGTTGCATGTATCTAAAAAAATAATAACCTGGAACCCCGTATTTGGCTGAGATCTGTGCAAAGGAGAGGAGACTTCCCTCCGACACTATGTGTGTCACCAATTTCACCCCATACCTCGTCCAAGCATATGGATCCTGCATCTGAAAGAAGTGAGAGAGATTTGGATTTAGCCACAATGGGGCTTCTGGGGAGAGTTCTTTCTGTGAATATCTTTCACATTGCAGGCCAGCCCCCCATGCTCTCAAGGTAATGCGCATAGAAGGAGTCAAATCATACGGGGCCCCGGGCCCCCTAAAGATGAGGAGTCTCAAGGCCTCCAGTGAGCCCACTACTGCTGCTTCCAAACCCGTGGCAGTATTAAACAGGTCTGGATTAAGCCACCAGGACACCGTCACGAGTTGGGTAGCTAGGAAATATTTGAAGCAGTCTGGGAAAGCCATTCCCCCCTGTGCACAGGGTCGCATCAACGTGGAGAGTTTGTATCTAGGGGGTTTGGGTCCCCACAAAAAGGAGGAAAATAATCTGTTCAGGTTTTGAAAAAATGACATAGGGATCCATTGTGGAGAGTTACGGAACAGATATATAAATTTAGGTATAATTTTCATTTTAATGAGATTAATCCGTCCCATGAGGGAAAGGGGGAGATTTTCCCAGGCTTTCAATCTGGTCTTAGTCTCACGCACTACCGGGGACAGATTTTTCTCTATGAAGTCAGATGCGGCCCTTGAAATCAGTACTCCCAGATATCTAAACTCCCTTACCCACTGTAGTGGAACATCCGGCGCGGCCGTAGACTTAGCCGCCTCATCTATAGGGAACAAGAGAGATTTTTTCCAGTTCACTCTGAGTCCGGTAACCCCAGCAAAGCCATCAAGTACCCGAAGCGCACCCTGCAACGAGGGTCCCGCGTCTTGTAGAAAGAGGAGCATGTCATCAGCATACAGGGCTACCCTCTCCTCCAGCAGGCCAATACGTAGGCCCGTAATATGTGGGGAGGTACGAAGAGCCTCCGCTACCGGTTCAATAGCAATGGCAAATAGAGCCGGAGAGAGAGGGCAG
>BLSH010366113.1:1191731-1215041 GCA_018402905.1 Glandirana rugosa
TGTGTGT
This sequence comes from Glandirana rugosa, assembly GCA_018402905.1. Lineage (NCBI taxonomy): Eukaryota > Metazoa > Chordata > Amphibia > Anura > Ranidae > Glandirana > Glandirana rugosa. The sequence goes on from BLSH010366113.1 coordinate 1,191,739, forward strand.
GTGTGTGTGTGTGTCTTTATTTTACCGTTTGCGGGGGTGGGGTCGGTAATGTAGGAGAGAGGAAGATAGAAGGTGAGAGATACACATATATTTACCAAGATTGTCACGATAGATCTCTACAAGGGTATAAGGTCCGAATATTACACGGGTATTTGTGACGATTTGTTTAAGTTCTTACCAAAACACTTGGACTTGCAGAGACTTGGTCATGTTCTTCAATATTTCGTGTATCACACTTTACCTAAAGGTGAACGAAATAAAGACATGTGTACTGAGTCCTGAACTTATCATTGTTGACTACTGTTAGAACCATTTATATACACATAGAGAGTGGAAGATAGAAGGAGAGAGGATGTAATGGCTGGGGTGGGGGCGTTTGCCATTTTATTTCTGTGTGTGTGTGTGTGTGTGTTTTTTTTTTTTTTACATTAGCTGGTTATTATTTTGGGAACAATCATCGCAGCCTGTGACTAGTCAAGGAAGGAGCAGCACCACAACAGGGATCATTACTCTGATCATTTCTTAAAACGGTAGCAAAGTCTGCTTTGTGATTTTTACCTACAGGTAAGCCTATAGTAAGGCTTACCTGTAGGTAAAATGAATTTCTCCTAAACATGCTACTCTTTTGGCAGCCAGTGAGATCACCGGAGCATGCACTCTATAGGAACAGCTATGGCATGCGATGCATACTAGCACATTATGCCATTGCCTTGCAGGGAATTTACTACCTCTGTAAAAAGGGATTCAAACATGTTTGCTATACAGCAGAAAAAAAATAAATCTAATAACTGTCAGTAAATTTATACTTGCATTATATCTATATCGATTTACATCTTGTAGTTTAAGAAAAATATAGGTATAGAAAGATTGATAGATAAATAGATAGATAGATAGATAGATAGATAGATAGATAGATAGATAGATAGATAGATAGATAGATATGTAGCACCCTGGTGTTAGGCAGGGTTGCTAACAAATTTAGTCTGCTAGGTGGTAACTAGCCTGCCTGATTGTTAAGGGGATCCACTGACTTTTCCCGAACTCTGGATTTGATGCACCTCTCTCTTCTCTTCTGTCACTAGGTGGCATTGTTGTCTGTAGCATTAGAATGACAAGGGCATAGTGAATTCGGACTAGCAGCGGATAGGTTGTTTCAGCCAATTGGCGGGGGTTTTCTTCGACCCCTTGGCCTGCTGGGAGAGCCTATTTATTCGGGAGGAGTGATCGGTGTACTGTGCCACCTGGACAGCTGTCTGGGTGGACGTGTGTTACAAGGCTCTGGGTTGCTAGGCCAGAAGCCTGAGGCCTATCCCAGGAGCACCTGGCTGCTAGGCTGCCCAAGGCCTATCTAGGTTTCAGAGAAGCAGCACAGGGTTGGGGCTTTCAGCTGGAAGTCCAAGCAAGTTGCAGAGGCTCAGCCCAAGGGGGGCCTGATTGTTAGAGGTTCAGCCGGACTGGGAACCAAGTGTTGCCAGCAGTGAAGGAGAAGTAGTTGCCACATGGGACGACCACTCCTGTTACCAGAGGCAAGTGAGGAACAAGGTCAGAGATAAAGGGGACCCAGTCGCCACTAAGGGACACCTACTATTATCAGAGGCCAGTTCATGGAAGTCTGAAGAAGTACCAGAGCATCCTTATTCACTAGCTGGGGACAGTGAACAAGTAGGAAAGCTTCAGTAGAGTGCCAAGCCAGAGACCCAGAAGGATAGCAGGGGTGACACTTGAGGATTATACAGCGGGTTAACTGTGGCAGAGCTCAGCGTATACAGCGGCGGCTGGGATCTTGAAGTATAAGGAGAGACCGGGAGCTCAGTGAGTGAAGATCAACAGTAGGATACTGTGAGATGTGAGAGAAGATCTGCAATGGAACTCTGTGAGTTATGTGTACAGATCTACATTGAGTTGAGAGTTCAGTTGCCATAGGAGACACCAGTTCTACAAATACAGCTACTGCATCCAGTTTAAAGGCCCTCTGTCTGTATAGCTGTCTGCCTATTATTTTTGTCTCTGAGTCTGCTTGTTAAGAGACAATAAATCTCTTTGTTCGCATTCAAAAAGTGACTGGCGCCCATGTTCTCATCTTGCATTACACCCACCATGCCTAGTAACCCATACTGTGAAGAAGGATGTCAGCTCTCCCTAACTTTGGAGGTCACCATTAGGCCTCTAGGGGTCAGGATCACCGAGATAGATAGATAGATAGATAGATAGATAGATAGATAGATAGATAGATAGATAGATAGATAGATAGATAGATAGACTTTCATTCAGGCTTAAGGCTGGTACAAACAGGTCGATATAATAGAAACCGACTGACTTTCGGCCACTGTACAGCAGCCTGTCCGACAGAAGCTGGTTTAACATCCGGCATCTAATGAATGGGCATGCTGGAAAACTAGCAGCTGTCCGGCATCCCATCAGCGTTCATAGTTGGGGAAATCATTGTACTGACATCCCCTGTGTTAGTACAGCGATCTGTCCATTTTTTTTTTATGGTTTATAGCGTGTACCCCACATTAGGAGAAGGGTTAAGCTATGGCCATATACTGTAGCCCCTTTGTGCATGTGCAACTGCAGGGCGGGGAATGGTCTGGGACAAAGCTTATTGGGCCCGAACCCAAGCTTACAGTATGCTAAGAACAGCAAGAGACCAGATTACCAGTAACAATGCTTACTTAGTAGCCCAGCACATTGAATACATGTCAGGATTAGTGAACTGATCTATGCAGTTAGTTTAAAGCTAACCATATACCAGTAGAATTTCATTGAAAAAGGTTTGTTTTTTGGAATACTCCTTTGATTTTCTAATGGTTACTGGGGTCAGATTGATATTCATTCATTCATTGACATTCATTTTCAACTGTAATGATGATAAAGTTCTAAGGCGATGGGTGGAATTTTTTTCTCAAACAATGTTCTAATTGTGAACGTGGTTTTTGTTCAGGAAAAATCATACATACCGTAATGCGTGTGTTCTAAGCACAAAAGAAACATGTTTAATGCATCTGGGATTTATTCAAATAGCGGGTCTGGACAAAAGTTTATGGGCTTTCAGACTAAATTGGTTGGTTCAATTATGGCAAGAAAGAATAGTCTGACAAACGATTTTTCAGAATTTCTGTTTGAATGTTCCTATGAAATTCTACTGGTGTATTGCCAGCATCAGTCCCTACCTAGTAGCATGTTTGATTGTTTTTTTCTTACTGGAGTCGGCTCCTTAAGAAAACGCAACTTGTTTTTATGGCTGTTGGTCTTTTTACAAAGTTAGATTTCAAAATTTGTTTCACTTCCATTATCATGCATAAAAAAATTACAGCAGCTGAATACTCATAACTATTGTGTTATTAGACAATTCTAGTGTAAAATATTTATTGCCATGTTAATGTTGGATGCTGAATTTTTTTACACATATCACCCTAGGGGGAGGCACATTTTAGATATCTGTGCATTAAATTCCTCAGAGCCTGAGTTCATGTCAGGTTTAGTGATGCATCTAAAGTGTGCTAGGAAGATATGCCGTTGACAGAATGATTCCCAGAATGCCCTGGGCACCTGACACAGCAGAATCCTTTCCCCAGTTAATCAGCATTGCTTCAGCTGGTTCTGTGGCTAGATGTGAAAAGAGCAAAGGAGATCCAGCAAAACAGGGTCTTCTTACACCTCCGTCCGCTTTTCTCTGGTCTTAGATTCAATGCAGTTTTTGCAGCTTGTAAGGGTAGTAGCAAATTATTATTGACCATTCTAGCGTGTGGTAGAAAACCAATAATGAAGATAAATACATTCATTTGCTCGCTTCCATTGTAGCTTATTTATTAATGTAGTGCCAATCTCTCAACTTTTTACTGGAAAGAGGAATATTTTTGTTTCAAAGCTTTTAGGCAGATAACATGCCCTTACTATTCCTCTATTTATTCTTATTACACATCACCCTTCATTTGGGTGGACGACAAAAGACAAGCCGTCAATACTTTGTCTATGTGTAATAATGATATACTGTTTAGATTCTAACATACATTTTAAGAGAATATAAACCCTTTGGTTGATAATCCTTTGCTAGGGTTGCCACCTCATCCCTTTAAAACTGAACACATATTAATTACACAGGTTCTGTGGCTGATTAAGGTGGTAAGTAAACTCATTGGTGCCTTACCTGCATTAAATTAGCCTCCGAACCTGTGTAATTCATATGTGTTTTGGTTTAAAGGGATGAGGTGGCAACTCTATCCTTTGCATATACCTAAATGAGGACAGGCGTTTAGTAAAGAGGGTTTTTAATACAAAAGATGATGCCAAGCTCTTAGTTGGGAGCTAGAAAAGCATATACAATAAGTATACTTAGAGACAACAATATGCTGGAATAGATATGGATATATTTGTTTTGAGGTAGATATACAAGGTCCTACACCCTATGCCATTTAAAGTTGATCTAAAGCCAAAAACAAAATGCATTATATTGCAGCTTACCAGTCCTTAGATGTGGTATCTAAATTAGTTTTAAATTTATGTCCTGTTATTTTCACCTTGTGACCGTGCCAGAAACACACTTCCTGTCGTAGGGGGACAACTAGAAGTTACCTTGGGTGTGTTCAGATGCTCTTCCAAATCCACATGGGCACGCCCGCCAGGACGCTGACACCTGTAATGGGGCAACCATCTGCGGCCAAGGCCCGATAACCACAAACAAGCACACCCATTTTATACATGCTGGAATGCCCCTGAAGTAGATGATTGGTCCATTACAGGTGAAAGCTTTCTGGTGGGCTTGGTCACATGGCGGCCTATGTTATTCAAAGACATAGGGGTTTATTTACTTAGGCTTCATGTACACGGGACATTTTTAAACCTCTCCTGAAAGATTGAACTTGACAGATAGTAACCGACGTTTAAAAATGTCCTTTTTGCCGAGTTTACATGCCGCATTTAGCCGTCTAGAAGCGTTTTTTTTTTTAGGAAAAACCCCTGTAAACTAAATGCTGCTAAATGCGAGTTACCGCATTTGGACGCATTTACAAGCTGTGTACAGGCATTTGGCCTTTCTAATGCCTCAAAACATCCGTCCTGAACACATTTTTTTGCTTTCCAAAAAATGCTTCTAAACTCAACTGCCTGGAAATAACTATAAACGACCCTGTGTACATGTATTGATAAGATAACATAGGGAAGAGTTCAGGGGCAGCTGAAAAAAATGCCCAACTGCTCCTAAACATCAGTTTACCAGCAGCAGTGTACATGAAGCCTTAAAACTGGAGAGTTCAAAATATGGTGCAGCTCTGCATAGAAACCAATCAGCTTCCAGTTTATTTTTTTGTCAAAGCTGAATTGAACAAGCTGAAGTTAGCCGCTGATTGGCTACCATGCACTACTAGATCAGATTTTGCACTTTCCGGTTTTAGTAAATCAACCCAACAGTGACATAAGGGTTGGTGGGTTGAACAACGGCTGCACAAGAGGACATCAGACATATTGTCTTTGTGAAATTAATTTCAAAGCTTTTAAATTAAATTCCAGCTCCAGCCAATAGGTTTATTTAATTTTAGATGCATCAAGGAAGGGTTAGAGTGCCTGTCAGGCACTCTGGTAGGTTTTTATTACCTACTATGTTCTTATTAGGGAGATTTGCCATCACTTCTTCAGCGCACACAGACAAGAACAAAAACACATTTGACTGGGGAAGGGTTATATCTAAAATTAATAAATGTTGATTGAAGTTAAAGAGGAAGTAAACCCTTGATAAAAAAAATTCTACTCCCTCCCCTGCAAAGTAAAGACATAATGATCTAGTATGCATCACATAATAGCACATTATGTGACACTTACCTGTAAACGAAGCCCACGCCATCACTGCTGCAGGCCACATCCATCTTCGCCTCTCTTCTTTCCGGGGCCGCAGACTCAGGCTCTGTGACTGGCCGGAGCTGCGTGACGTCACTTTCGCGCATGCGCGGGGTAACTGCCGGTCATGGCACTCGCTACTGAAGAAATGGCACCTATAGGTACAAAGTGTAAAGGGAGGTTTACAACCTCTTTAAACTTTATGAAATACATTGTTTTTTTTACTTTAACAAACTATCAAAAATTCAAATTCAAAAATATTTAAAAAGATATCCACATACAAGAGTTTTTATCATGTTTTTGGTTTCATTCAGCACTGTGATTGTCCTGAGTACACATACAGGTCCCGATCTGAAGAAATGCAGCATAGGCCAGGGCCTAGATTGGCAAAGTTTCAAGGAGAATGGGACTACCACTCAAAAAAACATTTTTCCTTATGTCTTTCTTGGGTAAGGCTTAAGAAAGAATATACCTGGAAAATTAACCACATGCAGCATACATATATTACCTAAGGTGTGTAACATACTGTAATAAGAACAAAGACCAGTCTGTCTGGTCCCCCCCCTCTTCACCTTTAGGCAATGCACTGAGTGCAAGGGAGGACTGCTCATGCGTGAGTTTTAATATGGTGGGTTAGTGGCCTTTAGTGAAGGTACCTTACAATTTAAACATGATCAGAGTGGCATCCACAATCTGTGACTTATGCTGGGCATTAGTTAACTACCTGTTCTCTGTTCAGGGCAGATTCTGGCAGAAGGAAATCTTCCAGCATCAATTTTCTTTGCCTAAAAGTGTCATGGAGCTGAGGGAGATTGAGCTAAAGAGGGGGCTTCTCTTGTACATGTTGCCTGTGTTCCAATTTAGAAGACAGGGACAGCATCAGGATACAATCCAAGGTCAGCAACAGCTGAACAGTGTAATACAGGAACATAAGGCACATGCAGTGTGAAGATACAGGCCAAGGTTAGCTAACAACCAGGCAGCGAGTTACCTAATCAGCAGGTAGAATGCCAAAACACAGGCTGGGTTCACAAGTAGACAAGAGTCCAAAGACAGGACAAACATGGTAGTTCAAGTCACAGGTAATCCAGAACTAGCTAAAGACCACTCAGCAGTCTATTTCTCATTCCTGCTAAAAAGCGGAACTTCACTCTCTCATTCAACATGGATTATTCTAATCCTTATGCTGTTAGCATTAGTAAATAGATAGCTAAGTAAATCTTATTTACTTGTTTAAGGCTGAGTTCACACAATGGATGCGGCTTGCAGCAGGGATCCGGTGCGTCTTGTTCTCCGTTTCAGGGACGAATCAGGGCCGAATTCAGCTGAATTTTGGCTGATTTCGGCCCTGAAATAGAGCCAAACACGCACAGCACTCCTATGCAATCCTCTGCATAGAGAGCCGGTCACAATCTCCTGCTATGAGAATTGGATACCAAGAAACCCGCATCAAATTCGCATAGGTTTGAACCCAGCCTTAAACTTTTTTTTTGCAATTTCAGTTACTTCCTGGCTTCCATTCCTAGGCAAATGATGTCATATATCCCAGCAGTTTTCAGAAGTGGAAGGCAAGGGTTCGCAGTTCAGCCCATGCCTGAGCTAAGGGCTGACGGATTCCAGGACATAAATGCTACATGAATCATCTACCCATGCTGAAGATGGCCACTGTCAGAAATGCCAGGGGAAGTTTTTCAAAATGATTTCTCAGTAAAATAAAGCATGGAGACACAGATGGATGGAGGAGTTTGCTTTGAATATTAAAATGGAATTATATAGCATTTTTGGTTTGTGGTGCTCAGATTCAGTGCAGTTCCACTTTAAATAGACTGAATGGCACCAATACCAGTGCTGAGCATGCACTTGCAAAACCATGTGCATATGTAGGTACTGGTCTTTTCGTATTAGAATACAGTGGACCTTCCTTACAGAAAGGTCCCCCGTCCTCCCCAGGCTGGGTAGACTGAAATTGTCCTTTATAGCTAGAGAACTTTCTCAGTTTATAATGCCAGGATGGAGAAAAGAACACCAAAGAAGTTAACAGCGTGGCTGAATAAGGGATGGGACCTTGTCCTGGTGTCTATAAAATATAATTCAATTCTCTGTAACCAATGTCCAACAATGGATGTCCTTACTACTGGCCACTGATAAGCTTGAGTGGAATCCTACATTTTGTTAAAACCTTTACTTCTAAAATATAATACAAAAGTCACTTTCTGCAGAGTAAATTACATTGAAAGCAATGTACATTTAAATGAAGATAAAGCCAAGGCAGTTAATAGCACGAGAGAAGGAAAGACAAGAGCTAAAGCTAATTTAAGTGCCATCAGCATAGAGAGGGTAATGCAAGTCAAAAGGTCTTATTATATTATCAGGATATGAAGTATAAAAGGAGATGTGTGCCAAGGGCCGAGGCTTATGGGATGCCATGACAGAGCCATAGCTCCACCTCTGGTGAATTTTGCCGCTTCGAAGCAGCTACATTCACCCACAAACACAGCATCAGCTGCCACTCGACTTCTTCCTCACGTTAATCTCTCTCTTTCCACTTCATCTCTCTGTGACTTTCTCAATTATGTTTCTGGTAACAGGCTGGTGAGAATGTAGCAGCAGCTTCATTAGGCCCTGCTGCCTGTAGCAATGTGTGTGTGCTGCACATATTGATCCCCTGCCACAGAATTGAGCAGCACAGCGATCTTCGCTCACTGTGCCCAGAATTGGCACAACTTACAAGTGGAAACATTTTGGCTTAAGCACAATTTGCAATTCTAACCCTTTCACTGCTTTATTATGTGTGTAACAGAATTCATGCCAGAATAGACAGATGTAATAGTAGAATCCTATTTACATATTGTTGCTGGGATCCCCTGGCTGCAGCGAAGTATTAGGTAGCTTAGATGCATATAGGGCTAGACTAAATATTTAATGTAGTGGTTAACTGAATGCTTTAATTAGATTATTTCTTAAGGTTCTTTTTCTGCACTTCCAGGCTTCATACACATAGGGGTTAAAAAAAGGCACTAAGCATTGGTGGTAGAGCCTGAAAGAGTGAGATGAGACAAAAGGCTAAATACAATTAGGCACTTATGCTGGTCATACACTATACGAAAAATTGGCCGAACCCATTTTCAAAAAACGAACAATCGGCTGTGAGAGCAAACGATAGTGCCATCACGTAATAACCGATAAATCGTTCATAGGACATACATGAATCTGTTTTTTGTTTGGTTTTTCACATATACCTAGTGCAAACAGTTTGGACGGGAAACACATTAACCTTTTGATCTATCGTTCATTCAGCTGAAAATTTCCAAACTTGTCCTTTGTTTTTTTGGCTCAAAAACGTCCCAACCAATTACCGATTTGTGCCCATTACCTGGCCGAAAAACTAACAAACTGTCCAAATGTCCGATTTTCAGTCAATTTTTTTGGATAGCATATGGCCAGCATTAGCCAGGTTCGCACCACTTTGGAACACACAAAAAACGCATGTGTCATAAAAATACATTGAATCCAATCAGGCTGTTCACATCAGTAAGCTGCAATGTGGAAAATGAAGCCTGCTCCGATTTTCTGTGCATTTTTATGAGTTGTAATTTCCAATAGGATAAAGGAAAATACATAAAAATGCACATAAAATGCACATTAACCACTTGCCGACCGCCCCTGCCGCAGCATGATGGCGGCAAAGTGGCTCATTATCGCAAACCACCATCACCTGACGGCGGCTGCGATAACTAGTATTGTGAGCGCGCAATACGGAGGCGCTCTCACTGTGCTCCGGGGGGCCAAGGAGCGGGTAGGGCGGAATCAATCAATAGCTGCCCCCCCCCCCGGAGCGACAGAACGGAGGTTCATGTATGTAAACACTGATCTACGTTCTGACAGAGGGGGAAGGCCTGTGATCACAGGCTTTTTGTATATGGAAGCTGTGATCACTCCCCTCCCCCTGCCAGCCCAGTCCTCATACAGTTAGAACACACTGAGGGAACACAGTTAACCCTTAGAGCGCCCCCTCCAGGTTAACCCTTCACTGCCAATGGCATTTACACAGTAATCAGTGCATTTTTATAGCACTGATCACTGTAGATATGCAAATGGTCCCAAAAAAGTGTCAAAATGGCCCGACATGTCCCCTGCAATATCGCAGTACCGCAGTACCGCAAAAAATCGCAGCTCGCCGCCATTACTAGTAGAAAATAAAAAAAAAATAAATGAATTCTCATCATTCGTAAACACGGCAACTTTTGTGCAAACCAATCAATAAATGCAGGTTGCGAATATAAATCGGCCAAAACCTATGAAAAAAAAAATGTTTATATTTTTTTTTTGTATTTGTATTTTAGCAAAAAGTAAGAAAAATGTTTTCGTTTGCAAAATTGTCTCTCTTTTTATGTTTATAGTGGCGATCAGAAATGATGCAGAGGTGACCAAATACCACCAAAAGAAAGCTCTATTTGTGGGAAAAAAAGGACGCAAATTTTGTTTGGGTACAACATTGCATGACCGCACAATTGTCAGTTAAAGCGACGCAGTGCCTATTCGCAAAAAGTGCTCTGGTCCTAAAGTGTGAAATCCTTCCGGGGCTGAAGTGGTTAAAAACAGACGAATGACGTGAACCTGGCCTTAGCCTAGGTTCACACTGATGCAGTTTAGAAATCAGCTGATTTCACGTGATTTCAAACCGGCAAGGCAGTCCAACTTCGGGGACGATTTCAGAGACATCTGTGCGGATTCATGCACAGATGTCTATTCAAATCGCCCCCGAAGTTGCCAAAAGTAGTACAGGAACTACTTTTGGGAATCGTTGCGGCGCCGCAAAGTCAGCGCCACACCAATTCGGACAGTGCCATTGCCAGCAATAGCCGCTGATTTGGCATGCGATTTTATGTGTCGGCCCAATGTGAACGTGGGCTAAGGGAAGTGTTTGCTTTGCATTGCTATGCATTGCTTTACACAAAGGGGTGTATTTATTGAAAAATGCACACAAAAAAAGCACACAGTATGTAGGCAAAGGTTGTCTGAACCATACAAGTGCTATTTTTACATTTTATTTTCCCTCTACTCTTTGGTTTTTCAAAATAACCACTACAATAATATTGGATTGTGACTGCCAGGTGGACCAAGGATCAAAGGCACCACATCCCAAGATTAATTAATTTCAAAACCGTATAGAAGATAGGGATTTTTATGGTGACAAAAACAATACTAAACACTCAAATATTTAGAATATATTAAAACATTTTTGTTTCATTTACAAAATATTAGAACAGAACATTTTTGGTGTTCCAATGTTTTGTAAATTAAATACATTTTTTTTTATATATATTCTAAATATTTGATTGTTTAGGCTGGGTTCACACTAGTCCGATTCTCGGACCGACATTAGGAGCACAAGTCACATTACATCACAAAAACAATGATTTCCTATGAGAGCCGTCTTAACTGGTCCCACTTTTGTCGGATCGACTTTGAAAACGGTTCCTGTACTACTTTAGTCCGACTTTGATCCCACTTTAGCTCATTGAAAAGCATTGAAGTCGGACCAAAGTCAGATCATTGTCTTCATTGGTCCGACTTTGGCATGCGACTTATGCTCTGAGGATCTTGTAGGGGAACTCTACGCCAAATTTGAAAAAAAAGGGGCATGGGGTCCCCCTCCAAGAGCATACCAGGCCCTTCAGTCTAGTATGGGTTTTAAGGGGAAACCCCCACGCCGAAAAAACGGCATGGGGTCCCCCCCTATATCCATACCAGACCCTTGTACAAGCACGCAGCCTGGCATGCCAGGAAAGGGGATGGGGACAAGTGAGCGCTCCCCCCCTTCCTGGACCATACCAGGCAGTATGCCCTCAACATGGGGAGTATGGGCGCTTTGGGGCAGGGGGGGCTCTGTGCCCCCCACCCCAAAGCACCTTGTCCCCATGTTCATGAAGACAAGGGTCTCTTCCCAACAACCCTTGCCAATGACGTCAGCTGGTGGCCCTCGCCCCATGCCAATATAAGACACAGCACACTGCGGAGCCAGCATTCTTGAGGGAGATTGCGTCGTGTCAACATGGGAAGAAGAAGAGAGGGAGAACAGAGGGAAGAGGACAGCAGAGAAACTGAAAAAGCAGAAGATAGAAGACCCCTCAGAAGAAAGAAGACCCCTCAAAAGAGCAGAAGAAAGAAGAGCCGTAGAAGACACCGGAGCAGATTTAATAAAATACTTTAAAAGCCTGTGTAGTGTGTTTTTTTACACTTTTTTTTTTCAGGTGAATGGGTAAGGGTACAACAGTGTTGTTTTTGGCACCTTTAAAATCAAATCCCTATCTTCTATAGTGTTTTGAAAAAATTATATTAGAGTTGGATGATAAGTTTAGAGCAGAATAACACTTTTAGTAGTAATTTAGTACATTTTACACTGAGGATGCACACATCAAACCAAAAAAAAAAGGGACAACGCGGGCTGCACAAGGGGCAGAGGGATTTGGTCTCAAAAGGGGGAAAATCCCTACAAATAAGGTACAGCTGGGAGCTAGGTGGCTGCTTTACCCATTCCTTCACATTATTGGCTCTTGTGACTCATCTGGCTGGGTGAAAAGACTATGCACTGCTTCTGAACCTCATCCTTAGTGAATTATCATCTTTAGCAACAAGAATCGGCTAAATGTTGAGAATGTTACCTTTGCCCCTAAGCAAACCAAATCCCAGTTCTCAGTTATGATATTATAATTGTTGTTTTAGTGCAGATTTGATTCCAAAGGATTACTGTCACACTACATATTTCAAATACATGGGTAAATAAGTACCTACTGTATGTTTTTCCCTAGACCAGTGGTTCACCACCCTGTCATCAAGCCCCCAACATGCCCTGTTTGTAGGTTTTCCTTTATATTGCACAGGTGCTTTAAATCAGAGTCAATGGTTTGGTATTTTGAAAAGCTATTTTATCTAAGAGAAATTTCCAAAACATGGTCTGTTGGGGGTACTTGAGGACAGGGTTGAGAACCACTGCCCTAGAACACCAAGCTACACTAGAGCAGATGATGATCTTCCTTTCCAGCTATAGCAGTTTACCAATAGAAAAGGAGTAGAATAGATAAACAGGGCAAAGATATCCAGAAAAGTTCCATGGACACCTTGGGGTTGATTTACTAAAGACAAATTGACTGTTGACTTTGGAAGGAAGCTATCCCCAGAGCTTAGTGAATGAAGTGAAGCTCTGCCAGCTTTCATCATCCAATTGTGTACAAGCAAAAGTTCTGTTACTCTTCCGTTCACTGACAGACGCAGCCTTCTTATGACACGTGGGGTTATGCTCATATTACTAGGAATAGACTAGGCAAAAATAAAACAAAAGCATAGGTTGGCCCCTCCCAGGGGGCCGTCCTCACCTTAGCATATAATCCCCCTGCTCTGCATAGCACATCAGTTTGTAACAAGCCGTACAAACTCAACACAGAGGGGTGGGTCCTGCGTCTGTCAGTGAACTCAGAGAAAAGGATTTTATGGTAAGTTATAATAAAATCCCTTTTACTCTTCCGTTCTCTTCACGTCCCAAAGCTGTGCCAATCAAGAGGGGTGGGCAAACTATAACAACTGTACCCAACAGAAAAAGCCCTCTCAGGCGGCGCTAATCGCGCCTACACTGCCGCTTGTAATACTTTGCGGCCAAAAGCAGCATCCGAAGATGCTGAAACATCAATTTTGTAAAACTTAGTATACGTGTGCACTGAGGCCCAAGTAGCCGCTTTGCACACCTGAGACACCGAGGCCTGGTGTCTAAACGCCCAGGAAGTACTAACTGCCCTGGTGGAATGAGCCGTGACTGGAAACGGGGGAACCTTGCCTCGAATCTCGTATGCATGAGTCACGGTCTTCCTGATCCAACGAGAAATGGTAGCTGACGAGGCCGCCATGCCTTTTCGCGATGCAGAGCAGGGGGATTATATGCTAAGGTGAGGACGGCCCCCTGGGAGGGGCCAACCTATGCTTTTGTTTTATTTTTGCCTAGTCTACTCCTAGTAATATGAGCATAACCCCATGTGTCATAAGAAGAGCTGCGTCTGTTAGTGAACTCAGAGAAAAGGATTTTACGGTAAGTTATAATAAAATCCCTTTTTTTATTTATCTTGCACATGAATATGTATTATGCACATGAATATGTATTCTTTGAAAAGTGAAATTTTACCACATTCACTAAGCTTCGGGGCAAATCCCCTTGCAAAGTGTAACTTGCAAAGTGAACAGCTTGTTTGCCTTCAGTAAATCAACCCTCTAGTATTTGCACAATTCTATCCCCTGTCACCATGGTCTGAACATGTGAATATGTATACGCATAGTATCTATATGTAAATATATGCATATTTAACTGGCACTGAGGACAGTATACACTTAACACAGTTGACTCTATATATACTTTCCTGAAAGACTAGAAATATTGGGATTAATGTAAGAGGAAATAGGCTGTTTGGTATGCAGGGGGAAATTGTACTTTGCAAGTTCATTTTTCCCAGAGCTTAGTGAATGCGGTGCAAATTCATTTTGCGCAAAAATATCCAATCACTAGCAAGGAAAATTAAATAAACAGCGTTTTTGCTTGCACGTGTTTGGATGGTGGTAGCCAGCAGAGCTTTACTTCTCACCTTCACGATAAGCAGGAATGGAATATATACTTACTATAGAAAAAAAATATTACATTTTGACCATGTACATACAGTATCTCACATTTTTGTAAATATTTTATTTTATTTATTTGAAAAAAAGAATTGTTGCTCTACATAAAGATGGCCTAGGCTATAAGATTTCCAAGACCCTGAAACTGAGCTGCACCACGGTGGCCAAGACTATACAATGGTTTAACAGAACAGGTTCCACTCAGAACTGGCCTTGCCATGGTCGACCAAAGAAGTGCACGTGCTCAGCGTCATATCCAGAGGTTGTCTTTGGGAAATAGACCTATGAGTGCTGTTAGCATTGCTGCAGAGGTTGAAGGGGAGCGGAGGGGGGGGGGTCAGCTTGTCAGTGCTCAGACCATATGCGGCACACTGCATCAAATTGGTCTGCATGGCTGTCGTCCCAGAAGGAAGCCTCTTCTAAAGATGATGTACAAGAAAGCCCGCAGACAGTTTGCTGAAGACAAGCAGACTAAGGACATGGATTACTGGAACCATGTCCTGTGGTCTGATGAGACCAAGATAAACTTATTTGGTTCAGATGGTGTCAAGCGTGTGTGGCGGCAAACAGGTGAGGAGTACAAAGACAAGTGTGTCTTGCCTACAGTTAAGCATGGTGGTGGGAGTGTCATGGTCTGGGGCTAGACGAGCACTGGGGAGCTACAGTTCACTGAGGGAACCATGAATGCCAATGTGTACTGTGACATACTGAAGCAGAGCATGATCCCCTCCCTTCGGAGACTGGGCCACAGGGTAGTATTCCAACATAATGACCCCAAACACACCTCCAAGACGACCACTGCCTTGCTAAAGAAGGGTAAAGGTGATGGACTGGCCAAGCATGTCTCCAGACCTAAACCCTTTTGAGAACCTATTGAAACCTCTGTGAGGTTGTGATGGAGGTGTGGAAGAGGACTCCAGTGTCAACCTGTGAAGCTCTGGTGAACTCCATGCCCAAGAGGGATAAGGCAGTGTGCTGGAAAATAATGATGGCCACACAAAATATTGACACTTTGGGCCTAATTTGGACATTTTCACTTAGGGGTGTACTCACTTTTGTTGTCAGCAGTTTAGACATTAATGGCTGTGTAATGAGTTATTTTGAGGGGACAAAAAAATTACACTGTTATACAAGCTGTACACTCACTACTTTACATTGCAGCAAAGTGTCATTTCTTCAGTGTTGTCACATGAAAAGCTATAATAAAATATTCACAAAAATGTGAGGGGTGTACTCACTTTTGTGAGATACTGTCAAAGGATAAGGACTGCTACATCTGGATCGACAGACTTCAATCCACTGAGTGAATAATAACACCAGGCTGTGTGCCCCAATGTTGCTTACAAGGTGCAGCAATAGGTGGAATCTTCTCTGTAATAACACATGTGGGAATCATATAACTTGCTGAAAAAACCCTTTAAGGTACTTATGAGAAGGGAAAGTGCACTAATAATAAACAATGACTTGTATTTAGTATTAATTAGTACTAGGATAGGTATGATAATGAATAAAACATTTTTGATGGATTGTCAGTAATAATTCCAATTTTACAAAACATTGAATGTCCAGTTATGAATGCTAAAAATATATAATGATCCAGTTAAAGACCTTCACCTGAAATTGTATTACGAAGGACAGATAGTTCATTAAATTTGAACATGCATATTGAAACTCTGCATATAATTACATTTTTCTGTGAATTATCTCGAAGTGATGAAAATAATGCTTGGCGTTGTTGGTGAGAAAGGTGAGGTATGCAGACAGAGTTGAGGTAACCACACCTGCAGACTCTTGTATGTATCAGCTAGAATGACCAGACACAAAGATGATCAGTTTTTCATCTAACTTGGGGTGATAGTTATGCAGAGTGGAAAATACAACTTGTACTTACCTCTTTTCAGTAGAAGAAAAGGAAGGAACATGCTCCCAAATTTCTATCTCCTGTGTTTAGTGTCTAGTAGTCATTGCTCACTTATGATAAAAACAGGAGGATGAGCCACGGTTTTACTACTCCCGACTGCCCCCTTAATTAAGTACAAATGCTGTGGCAACGATGCTTTGCTTTGTGGATGCAGCAAAAATTATACCCCATGTTGCCTTCAGTGGGTAGTACTTCCAGCAAACAAGACCCATTCGAGTGATGAGGGCTGTGCCACAACTGCCCTGCAACCACGCACAATGCATGTGGTTGTGGCACAGTGGCGTGGGCTTTACAGGATTAAAAAAGTCCCCTGTCAAAAGCCCTCAAAAATGCAATCCACCTTAGATCACCATTCAGTGCAAAACACAAGTGTAAAGAGCCCCTATTGCTTCCTATTCATAAAACAGTAGACTGTTAATTTTCTCAGTCTTCTGTCAAACAATTTCAATCATCCTTGTATAAAAATGTATTGTTTAATCTTATAAATAAGTATGTAATGTACCTGAAACTTGTATTTACTTGATGCCAATTTGACCTGTTTTTATTCGTATATTTCTTTGAAAAATAAAGAATTCAAAACAATAAAATAAAATAAAATTGTCTGTGGTTCAATGAGAGATAAGACTAGCAAAATACTATCATGCAGTAGCCTTCTTAGGACTCTGTAATGAATTGTAAATTACCTTACCTTGTCGCTTCACAGCACAGTGGTATCCAACACCTCATCTTTCATCTTTCATCTGCTTCCACCTTGCAGTGCATAGCTTGGTGGGGTTCTAGGTAATTGGTCTGGGGAACGCTGCAGTAGTACTGCTGTAGCAGCAGGGGAACTGGGGTTCCCCCTTTAACGACTATGACTAGCACAGCACAGTGATCTTTGTGGAAAGGGAGGATGACAGTTCAGATTAGCTGATCTTCTTTTTAAGAAGATTGTATGAACAAATATCTGATTGAGTGACACTGGAAGGAGCTTGCAGAAACAGACTTTTTTCCATGTAAGATAGGCATTTGTTAGAAATTCTGTATATAGCCCTACAGAACAGACAAACAGTGCACAGTCCACATGGGCTTTTGCTGCTTAACTGCAGGCAGGAACAGGAAACATTTTGATACAGAGAAAAGACAAATAGTTTAACCACAGATGCAGCTAAACACTTATAAACACTGCCATCTACTGATTGAAGAACATATCTCTACTAAATACTGATGTACCGTAGCATACCTCCCAACTTCTGAACTTGAGAATGAGGGACATTTCAGGGAGATAGTGACCAGCGGTGCGCTATGCATGCCGCACAAAAAGTGGGTCTGACCAAACATGAGAGTAGGAGGGGCTTAAGGGCAGCAGCTAAAAAAAACCTGGACTTCCTTGTACCTGTAAAATATGGTTTGATTGCTGTGCCACAAGCTGGAGTCTCCAGTGTGAACCAACCCTTAGGAAGAGAGATTGGAGAGAAGTAAGGATCACTGTTATCCAAAAGGAAGGATCACTATGGTATATGGAAGAAATGAAGAAGAAACCACTATGGTACATGGAAGGCAGGAAGAAAGGATTACTATGGTATATGGAAGGCAGGAAGGATCACTATGGCACATGGAAGGCAGGAAGGATCACTATGGTATATGGAAGACAGGAAGGATCACTATGGTACATGGAAGGCAGAAAGGAACACTATGATATATGGAAGGCAGGAAGCATCACTATGGTACATGGAAGGTAGAAAGGATCACTATGACACATGGAAGGCACGTTATTGCACATGGAAGGCAGGAAGGATCACTATGGCACATGGAAGGCAGGAAGGATCACTATTGCACATAGAAGACAGGAAGGATCATTATGAAACATGGAAGGCAGGAAGGAAGGATCACTATGGTACATGGAAGGCAAGAAGGATCACTATGGTACATGGAAGGCAGGAATGATCACTATGGTACATGGAAGGCAGGAAGGATCACTTATGCACATGGAAGGCAGGAAGGATCACTATGGTAAATGGAAGACAGGAAGGATCACTAAGGCACATGGAAGGCAGGAAGGATCACTAAGGTACACAGAAGGTAGGAAGGATCACTATGGTACATGGTAGGCAGGAAGGACCACTAAGGCACATGGAAGGCAGGAAGGACCACTAAGGCACATGGAAGGCAGGAAGGATCACTATGGCACATGAAAAGTAGGAAGGATCTCTATTGCACATGAAAAGTAGGAAGGATCACTATTGCACATGGAAGACAGGAAGAATCACTATGGTGCATGGAAGGCAGGAAGAATCACTATGGTACATTGAAAGCGGGAAGGATCATTAAGGCACATGGAAGTCAGGAAGGTTCACTATGGTAAATGGAAGGCAGGATGTATCACTAAGGCACATGGAAGGTAGGAAGGATCACTAAAGCACATGGAAGGCAGGAAGGATCACTATGACACATGGAAAGTAGGAAGGATCATGAAGGCACATGGAAGACAGAAAGGATTACTATGGTACATGGAAGGCAGGAAGGATCACTATGACACATGGAGGGAAGGAAGAGAGAGAGGGGAGAGTTCAATCACCCATGGCTGGCTGGTCTCCAGAGGCTCAGGCAGTGACATTATGTGCACTACTTCAAAATTCCTGCCCACAGAACCCTTTCACAGCCACAGGATTGGCTGCACTCCGGGGTTTGTGGGCAGACACAGGGCGATATGGGGAGGAGGTGGAGCAGATCTAGCCTCCCTCCTATTCCATAATGCGGGCAGGTGGGTGAGGTGGGGGGCTGTGCTGGCTGGGCACTGAGCGAGTTTCAGCTGCAGCGCGACGCACACTGACAAGTAGATTCAAGTGCCGGAACTTGCTCCAGCACTGGGCACCGCTGGGGGATGCAGCCTGGATTCACGGAACACTGGGATTTACTTGAAATCCCGGGACGGTCCCAGTGAATACAGGGCTGTTGGGAGGTGTGCAGTAGTTGTTGTACAAAATACAGTTCTTTATTCCAACAGCATTGCAGCCCTTTAGAATTACTGATCTACATACTTGTTCCAGGTCAGTGCCCCAGAAAGTTTTAAGCTATTGGAATAATCAAAAGCCAGACAACTAGCATTTTCATATGGAGAAATCAGTAATGAAAGTCTCTATGTTCTCTCAGTAAAGATGTCCTCTAGCAGATAAATTGTTACCGTAGCTTTAGTTAACATTTGAGTAGAGGTAAGCTATCAGGGATGTAACTTGGGATGGGGCTCCATAGCAAAACCATTAAGGGCCCCCTTATCTCTTTAATATCCCCTTTATGAGCAATTTTTCTTGCAATGCAGATTACTAATTGATTACTAATTGCAAATATATATATTTTTTTTTTTTTTGTTTTTTTATTTTGTGCATATATCCACTGATCAGCCATAATAATATGACCAATGACAAGTAAAATGAAAAACATTGGTTATCGTGTTACAATGGCACCTGAAAGTTGGTGGGATATATTAGGCAGCAAGTGAACATGTTGTCCTTGAAGTTGATTTGTTTGATAACAAAAAAAGGGCAAGTGTAAGGATTTAAGGGCCAAACTATGATGGCTAGACAACTGGGTCACAGCAACTCCAAAATTGCAGCTTTTGTGGGATGTTCCCGGTCCGCAGTGGTCAGGACTTACCAAAATTTGTCCAAGGAAGGAAAACCAGTGAACCGACGGCAGGGTCATGGGCGTCCACGGCTCCTAGAATGCACGTGGGGAGCAAAGGCTGGCCTGTGTAAATCAATTTGTTAAAAAAATGAATGTTGGTTAAGATAGAAAGGTTTCAGAACACACAGTGCATCACAGTGTGTTGTGTATGGGGCTATGTACTGTAGCTGCAGACAGGTCAGGGTGCCCATACTGATCCGTGTCCACAGCCAAAAGCTCCTAAAATGGCACAGGAGCAATAGAACTAGATCACAGAGCAATGGAAGAAGGTGGCCTGGTGTGATGAATTTAGGAATAGTTTGAGGAACACAACAACAAGTTTGAGGTGGCATCCAAATTCTCCAGAACTCAATCCAATTAAACATCTGTGGGATGTCCTAGGATAACAAGTCTGATGCACGGAGGCAGGAGGCCCCACCTCGCAACTTACATTACTTAAAGGGGCCAGATACCACAGCATACCTTTAGAGGTCTAGTGGAGTCCATGCCTCAATGGGCTTTGGTGGGTGGCCATAATGTTATGGTAGCTGATCAGTGTATTTTACCAATGCTATTGCTACATGCATACAAGACTCTGAAGCCAATACTAGCACAGTATGACTATAGTTAGACCTTTGTTCACTGTAATCATCACAAGATTCTTATTTATAAATGTGTATTGCATGTGAATGCACCAGAATCCCTAAATGAATCGCAGTTGTGGGAAGACATTTTCCATGTCAAGAACCAAAGCATGCTGTCTATGTGTCACACTGCAGTACCTAATCAATAACCATTGTGAAAGGAATAGAGGTCAAAGGTCAGATAGAGGAATCAAGCTGGTGTGGGGGTGTTTAATTACAGCTCAGCCACCAAGAAAAAAGAAAATATACACCGGTTGTTGGCTCTTATAAAATTAGCCATACGTGTCAGGAGCAGCCCAAACAACGATGGGGAACCCTAAAGCTGTAGCAGTGAACATTCTTCAGTAAAGAGGCCTAAGTTTGGGATCTGACAATTTACACTGTATTGGAAAGTTTATGTTTGCGTATGGAAAATTGTTGACTGGAGAGAGGCTGCATTCATTTAGATGCATCCACTTTTCAGGTATTCTGACAGCTGTGGGTGCCGACAGTCAGAATACAATAAGCAGCAGGAAAGATTCCACCATACATGCTATTAAGCATAGGGGGGAGAATTTAAATAAATCTTGGGCCAGCCATATACGGTTTGAATCTCGGCCGAGATTCAAATCATTATTGGCAGGCTGAATATACCAAGTTGATCGATCAATCAACTTGGATACAACCAGCCTGCTGGATTTTCTTGTGATTATCATTAGTGGCTGTTATAGCCACTAGCAATAATCACTGTCTTCTCCCGGTGGGGACAGCTTCCCCTGCCCACCCCGCTGCCCTGCTGGGAGAAGACAGTTGCTGTCAGGGATGTGCTGACCATAGCCCAGCCAAAGCTCTGAGGCAAAGGCCGTCTTGCCAGGCACAGGCACACAAATATGAGCATCAGCACAAATATTCGCTCGCAGATGCAAACACCTGTGCTCACATGTTCCCAATTAACGTTGGCGCTAAATGGCCTATATAAGTGCAGCAGCTGCACTAGTCCATTGCTGTCTGATCTGTAGCTTTACCCATGCTCCTGTGCCCTGTGTTCGATTCCTGTGTTTGACCCAGTTTATCCTGACCATGCTTGAACTCCACCTGTCCTGACCTCGGCTTGCCTTTAAGACCTTGTTTATCTCTACAAATCTGCCTGTTATCCTGTTGCCAACCTTTGCCTGCATTTTGACCATTCTCTGCCTGCCGTTTATGCTTCTACCTGATCATCCATTCTGATCTGGCTTGTCTGACCCTGCATCCAGTTATCCATCTGTCCTGCTCTGCATTATGCCTGGTTATGCTGGTCCTCCATTTGCTGTGTGCTGCCAGTCTTATAGCATCTGCTACTAGCTGCTGCCTACCCAGCCTGGGGTCTGCTGTTCCTGCTGCCATCCGCTGCTTCAGCTATCCAGCCCAACTCTGGTGATGCACCTGCCGCTCACCTCTGCGACCAATGGAATAACTTAAAGGCACTCTTACCGTACAGTGCTCTCGTGGCCACTGTTGCAACATCAATGTTCCTTGAGCCGGGGCTATACAAGAGGTCTCCCTCTACACACCAGGCTCTGCCATAAGGTACGTGATCAGGGATGGCCCGTCCATTAGGGACGCACGGGCGCCGCCCCCCCCCCCCATGCATGCATCCAGCCCCCTGATCTACATGCTGGGTGCCGGACGCATGGATTCCAATGGTGGGGATGTGTTTTTTTGATGCACGTGATTAGAGCCAGAGGCTCTAATAGGCTTCAATAAAGGGTGGGCTCAGGGCGCAGAGCACGGTGCCCCAATCCCACCCAGCTGTGTGACAATAGCAAATAAATATTCGTCATCGCCACACTGATCCTCCTCCCGGCCAATCAGGAAGCAGGTCTTGAGACCCAGCACCCGACTGGCTGAAAGGACAGACAATCCTATTGGATGCCTAGGAGGAGGAGGGAGGAGCCGAACGGCGGATGCTGCCGTGATGCAGAAGAAGGAAAGAGGACACAGGAGCCCTCTGCCCGCCGCCCATAGGAGCCCGTTGTCCGCCGCCCGTAGTAGCAAGCAACCCACCTGCTGCCCATCACCCGTAGGAGCCCGCAACGCAACCACTGCCCGTCGCCCTTAAAAGCCTGCATACTCGTCCGCCGTCTGCCCGCAACCTAGATGGGGTAAGTGCTGAGGGGGGTGCCGCCGAACGACCAACCAACCAACCGGGGGGTGGTTGTTTTCCGCCCTCCCCCCACCAAAAAAAAAAAAAGCACCAGCTGCCATTGTACATGACAGTTACTCAGCAGGAGGGATTCCCCTGTCAACACTGTGTTGATGGGGGAATCATGCAAATTTCTTTCTTGTAACCAGGAAAGAGATTTGTACCGTGTATGGCCAGCTTTACAGTATATGGCCAGCTTTATGGCCAGCTTTATTTAAAGCGGAACTTCAGTCATTTTTTCATCTTTCCATCTATTAAATGCTATGCCCTTGTTGTTTTAACTTTGGATATTAAAACACTTTTTTTCTGCCAGTAAATACCTTATACAGCCCACTTCCTGTTTCTTGTCTTGTAAAAAGCCTAGGCGTTTGACATCATGCACAGCTCTCTCTCTCTCTCTCACTCTCATGAGAGTTTGCCAGGAAGGGGGGGGGGGGGGGGG
>BLSH010366113.1:1215051-1225920 GCA_018402905.1 Glandirana rugosa
CAAGTGAAGGACCTAAATGCATAAGAGGGCCAATGAGAGCTGCAGAGCTGGAGGTGTGTGTCTGTGTAAATCCAGGAAGTGAACAGGCAGCAGCTTCAGCTGTCCACAGTTAAAATGGAGGCAGCTAGACTCAGCGGAGGTAGATTTCTGCAGCATATTTGGCAAGTACAGAATCACAGTATATATAAAATAATATGCAAAGTGATTGGAGGGAAGCTTCAGAATGGCAAAGATGTTTTTATTACAAATTAGGTGAGCAGACTGCAGTTCCTCTTTAAGTCAGGACCAGACAAAGTAACAAAAGAGTAGGACTATAAGGCCTCATACACACGGGCGTATGAAAGAAAATAGGCAAAACATCGGGCCCGACGTCAGGGAAAAATCTACCTTTCGCATCGGCGTTAGTGAGCGTTAATGCGCCTTAGTGCGCGTCGGCGTCAATAGACGTTTTTAAAGAAAAACATTCCTCTGCTGTTTTTTAACCTGAAAACGCCGGCGCCAAAAACGCCGGTTAGCATCGGTACGGCGTTAGTGAGAGTTTTGCCGGCTCAGCGTCAAAAACGCCAAAACGCTACAGCCTCGGAACGCGCTGGTCCCACGTTCTATTTACAGTTCACTAACGCCGACGCCCTCTACAGCTCAAAAACGTCAACATTTTTAAGGGGCCATTGAATAACATGGAGAGCTGTAAAAACCGCTAAAACACGTAGTTGTAAAAAATGCCCGTGACAAGCTTGCAAAGTCATAAGGACTGAATTTCCAAATGTTTTTATTTCTATTTTTTACTTCAAACAGCATTGAAGATTTTTCCAGTGAAATTGCTATAGAGTCTATCCTGTCACTCTGACTCAGCCAGTGTCTGCATTTCAAGAAGAGAGAAAGCAACAGTTTTTTTTTTCCTGTGTGAAAAAAAAAAGAACAATACATTTCTGAGTGTGAAAATTAAAGGGCAGTTTTACCATCCAGAGACAGAGAGGATCTAGAGCTGCAGTCAATTGCAATTTCCCTGCATAGATCGATACATGAACTGCTTCTCTAGCTGCTGAAATTACTTAGCGGGTTTCTCGGGGTACAAAGAAGAAAGGGAGGGGGAGCTACAAGGAAAAGATCAGAGATGACTTTTTTAAGGACATTACATTACATCTACATTAAAACTATTTTACCCGTCTGGATCTCACTATGCAGTGTTAAATAATTTGTTGGAATGTACTGTACTTGTCTAGTATTTACTGCGCCTTTCTGTTATACACTATACACTATACACTATACAATACACAATCATACCTTATAGTCCAGACTGATTTAGCATTGTAATAGGCAATTTTGCATACAGTGATGAGCGATTTACCATATTGACAGTCTGGTTTGGGGATGAGGTTTGAGTTCTTTGCCACCGTGGATTTGAGGCAAACCCTGCCTGATCAAGGTTCATGGGCTCAGTGAATTGTTGCAGGAATTCTAAAGGCCAAATTTTTCATAATCATAATGCACTGCCTGCCCTTTAAAATTAGGTAAGCTGGCTAAGAAAGGCCAGCAAAGGGGCTTTTGGATACGCCAGCTCCCTCACTATAAAAGGGTGAGGTCAGAGCAGCCATATTAATGATGTGATTGATTTAAATGTAATCATATGAAATGCTTCTACAAACTGCATAGGGAAAAATGAGTGTAGGGCTTGTCTCCCATTATAGGTATGTTAACCACTTGCCGACCAACCACTGTATATATTCGGTGGCAGGTCGGCTCTATTGTGCTGTCAGGGCTGGGCTCAGCTCTCCCTTCTCAGAGCAAGCTGCTCAGCTGAGGGTTAATTGACAGTCTCAGCTCCATCTCTGTCTCACCGATTACCATATCCTGCCTCGTTAAGCCAGCTCTGCTGCTATATAAACTGCCTGGATCAGTTCACAGATGCCTTCGTTTTGGTCAACATCTCTGGAGAAATCTCTGCTGTGTTTTCCTGTGAAAGAATTTGCTGTTTGACGTTCCCTTCTGGTTCCTGGATTCAAGACCCTGCTCGGCTGACTCTCCTCCTGGCTCCTGACCCTGCATGCTGTTTGTTTGACCTCACTGATCTCTGGACTCCTGTTTCACTGGCTTGCTCTGAATATCCGCTCTGATTACCAAACCCTGGTTCTGACCACGTTTACTCTGTTTATGTCATTTTACCTTTTTATGAGTGATCTTACTGCACTTCTGTCTTGGTCTGAATCATGGTTCCTGACATGCATGAACCTACCTGTGCATGGGAAACTGTGGAAGCGCTAGCAGAGGCAGAATGGGGATCTGCCTATGTAAACATGGCGGATCACCGTTCTGACAGGGGACATCATGGAGATCTGCTGTTCCCAGTGATCAGGAACAGCAATCTCTCTCTTTGGTGTTCCAGTAAGCACCAGCTCCCACACAATTAGAACACACCCAGGGAACAGTTAACCCTTTGATCACACTCTAGTGTTAACCCTTTCCCTGCCAGTGTCATTTATACATTGATCAGTTCATTTTTTTAGCACCGATCAATGTAATAATGTCACTGGTCCCCAAAAAGTGTCACTTAGAGTGAGATTTGTTCGCCGCAATGTCGCAGTCCTGCTAAAAAATGCAGATCGCCGCCATTACCAGTAAAAACATTAAAAAAGAAAATCCATAAATCTATCCCATAGTTTGTAGACGCTATAACTTTTGCAAAAAACAATCAATATACGCTTATTGCGGGGTTTTTTTACCAAAAATATGTAGAAGAATATATATTGGCCTTAACTGATGCATACATTTGTTTTTATATATTTTTTCTTGGATATGTATTATAACAGAAAGTAAAAAATATTGTTATTTTTTTCAAAATTGTCCAGTTTTTTTATTTATAGCGCAAAAAATAAAAACCACAGAGATGATCAAATACCACCAAAAAAAGCTCTATTGGTGGGGAAAAAAGGACATCAACTTTGTTTGGGTACAACGTCGCACGACCGAGCAATTGTCAGTTAAGGTCACGCAGTAACGTATCACAAAAAATGGCCTGGTCATTAAGGGGGTAAATCGTTCCGGGGCTGAAGTGGTAAACCGCTTCTGGACCGCGTCGCCTAATACAGAGCCAGGACGGGGAACCGCCGATGTAAACACGCCAGCCCAGCCCCCACACAGTTAGAGCACAGTGAGGGAACACATTTAACTCCTTGATCGCCCCCTTAGTGTTAATCCCTTTCCTGCCAGTGACATTTATACAGTAATCATTGGCTATTTGTAGCTCTGATCGTTGTATAAATGTCAATGGTCCCAAAAATGTGTCAAAAGTGTCCGATCTGTCTGCCATAATATCTCAGTCCCGATAAAAATCGCAGATCGCCGCCATTACCTGTAAAAAAAAAAAAATAATAATAAAAATGCCATAAATCAGTTCTCATAGTTTGTAGACACGATAACTTTTGCGCAAACCAATCAATAAATGCTTTTTTGCGATTTTATTTACCAAAAATATATAGAAGAATACATTTTGGCCTAAACTGATGAATAAATTTGTTTTTTTATACATTTTTTTTGGATATGTATTATAGCAAAAAGTAAAAAATATTGTTTTCTTTTCAAAATCGTCGCTCTTTGTTTGTTTATAGCGTAAAAAATAAAAAACACAGATGTGATCAAATACAACCAAAAGAAAGCTCTGTTTGTGGGGAAAAAAGGACATCAATTTTGTTTGGGTACAACGTCGCAGGACCGCGCAATTGTTAGTTAAATCGGTGCAGTGCCGAATCGCAAAAAGTGCTCTGGTCAGGAAGGGGGTAAATCCTTCCAGGCTGAAGTGGTTAAAGTAGATGTAAATCTTTACTGAATATCATGTGGTAGTAAAATGCCATGTATCTTGGGAAATTGTGGGGGGGGGGGTGGGTGGAGGGAAGGGTTTTTACCTTTTTTTCATCCTTTGCTACATCTTTATGCTGCTGATATCATGCAGACTTGTTTCAGCCTGTCCCTGTCCACATGCACTACAGGGATAACAAGCTGCATGTGTTTTTCACGGGGGGAAATATTTCCTGATTGTAGCTAACTGCAATTGTTTTTTCCACAGGTCTATTTTTTTAAATGCGATGGAGGAGAAAGAGGTGACATGGAGGAGAAAGAGGTGACAGAGGAAGAAGAGGAGTGGAGCGAGAAGGAGGTGGAGGATGAGGTGGGGGAGGAGGAGGAGGCTAATGAGGAGGATGGGTGCAGGTGTCTGTGCTGTCACCATCAGACAAGACACATAATGCCACCACAACCTCCAGTGGTGTGCCCCACCCTGCATCCTTGCCAAACGCCAGAAAATTGACACATTACATTCCACATGTAAAGTACATGGAGGTCAGGAACGGCCTTTTGGGCAAAATAATGGCTGCTGGATACCTGCAACTCAGGTGTAGCAAAGGGCATGAACTTGAATCTGAGCAGCTGTAAAGCCAGCAGTTTTGTCAAGATGGCATTAAGATCTGTGGTGCAGTCATGTGTTTCCTCATATATGTGGCTCCCAAACGACTGGTATTTTACCAAGGCTGATAAACTGCAGGCAAAAGTGGGGACTACAGCCTTTGCCTGCAGATACATGAAAAACACATTGCATCAGATACATCAAAATGGATTAGGATTGCTACTCCTTCCATTGCTCTGTAAACTGCCCTTGAACAAGATCATTCCTTGCTGCTTTTCTCCCCTCCAATAGGTGACACCCAGCCATGGGAGAGAATCAACAACCCCCCTATAATGAGAAATGGGTGGTGAATTATGCAACTAATAGGTATAACACAGTACGGTACCACGAGGCATTTGACCTTGGCAAGAGCCTGGTTAATGAAACATGAAGGTGCATAGGGATTTACCCAGTAGCAGGATCGGGGGAAACAGAGAGAAAAAAACAGACACAGGCCAATCTTCCATTGTTAGGAATTCCCAATTTCCATGAGAGTTCCCATTAAGGAGAAGTGAGTCATGTGGGAGAAAATTATGGAAAGGATGATAAAAGGATGTACCTCAGTAGCAACAGAAAGAAATGAAGTTGCAGGTCAAGATGTGGGATGGTAGCCTACTGTAAGCTTATCTAAGGGGTGCGTAGAGGGGTATTGTAGAGGAAGGTACAATAGGATAGAAAGGGGGCCCTCTGTCATTCTGTCTCTCAGAAAGCTGGTGCACCATGGGACAGGAGGGACTGGTATGTATTCACTAGTTGTCCAATCTGTCAAGGCGACTTCCGGGGGCCCGGTTGGTCAATAAGATGGGGCAGGTCTCAAGATAGCTGTCTTGTATGGGTCTGATGCGCATCTTAGCCATGATGGTCTCTTTAACTGCATATTTATGTAATTTACAAATGACATGCCTAGGACTGTCCGGGTCTTGTTCAGGCTGACGCAATGCCCAGTACACTCCATCAATTTCATTGTGGTTAAAGCTGTCTTAAGTCAAGATTTGGTTGAAGATGCCCTGAAACATAGCCACCAGGTCCTGTGATCTGGTAGCTTCTGGTAGGCCGTGATCCTGAAATTAGGGTTCTATTTTTGTAGTCATCTTATTGTGTGAGGATCTCTTCCATGGTAAGGACTTGATGGACTTATCTTTAAGCACGGTCAGAAAGTATAACATTTTTTCTTTTTATTTCAGCACCTCTGTTTGGTGTCCCAACTGATTGGTTTCCACCTCTAAGTCATTTAAATTCTGTTTGTAATGTGCTTCACTTTGGTAATGAATGATTCTAAGTCTGCTATAGTAGGTAAGACCTTACTATGGGCCTTTATGTTCCAGTCCCTATCCATATTTGCTATTTCTGAGGCACGGAAGTAAAAGCTTGAGTATGCAGCTGTTGATTGCCTACCTTATCCACTGGATCAGTGACTGTGCTCAGGCTGAAAGAGGAGTTAGTGTGGTGATGAGCGCCATTTGTGGCCGCCATATTGGACACAGCCTGGTTGTCCTGCCGACACTTGTAAAGTAGTTATGCATAGCACTGGTGTGGGATTTCAAGGACCAGTGTAGTGTCTTTGATGTCCTTCACTTTCCTGGCATAATTTTATAGGGTTCTGACTGCCCTGTGACTCATGTGAAAGTAGCGGTAATGCTCAGGAGCTGCAGAGAAATGCAGACTCACTTGTACATAGCTGGGACACCCCTAAAAAATAGGTTTTGTAAACATTAGCTTCTCTCTACTCATGAATTATAAGAGCAGAAAATACAGTAAATAATCAGTAACTGACAGACTGGAATGTAACCTGAATCACATTGATTTAAATTGAGAAAGGAGCATTGGGGAGTCATTGAGAAATATCCCCCATTTTAAAAATGTGTTTAGCTCTACAGAATCATATACTGTAGGCAGAACTAAACCAACAGACAAGCCTCTCTTATGTTGAGGGCAAGACTCAGCAGACAGCAGTTTAAATATTTCCCGCATCTTTACAGAGACGATGCCATATAGCGGGTTACGGTGGCCTGTAAAATGTAATGACAGTGATATTTCTGCTCACAGATACTTGCTTGAGAGCGGCTGTAAATACACCCACCGGCCTGAACCGATGTCTCTTTTGTGGCTGATTACAGACTCAGTTATGGGTTCGCCAAGGGGAAAATTGTCCTTAGCAAAGAGAGATTATCATTTGAAAAGGCTAGAAATGAACACATCAGGTCATAAGCATCATCTGTGCTACACTAGAATTGTCTGAAGATGTATAGTCATCTACAGCCACAGTACAGGTATTGCATTTTAGTGACAAGCTGACTTTTTCTGATGATGGTCACCTTTTTGTATTTTTTGTATCCTCTTTAATATTCTTTGCAAATTGTGCAATTCACTGATAGCAAATCAAAATGTTTGCTACACTGAATATATCATACATACATTTTTTTAAAGTAAAACACTGTGAGTGCCTTATTGTTAAATGGGTGAAGAAGCTTTATAAAATCTGGAATGAATACCTGTAGCCACCAATCAGGTGTGACCTTTCATTTTTAAAGGAAATTTCCATGAAAGATAGAAATACTGTTTGAAGTGCTCAGCGGAGTTAAAGTAAACCTGTCAAAAATCCTTGACAGTTAAAACCGAGCATGATACAAAAATACCTAATCAAAGGTTAGCTTCACTAAAAGCCACATGTCAATCAGTGGATGCT
Organism: Glandirana rugosa; assembly: GCA_018402905.1. Classification (NCBI taxonomy): domain Eukaryota; kingdom Metazoa; phylum Chordata; class Amphibia; order Anura; family Ranidae; genus Glandirana; species Glandirana rugosa. Next base: position 1,222,173 of record BLSH010366113.1, read on the forward strand.
GAGATATAGGCATCTGAAGTTATATGTAAATCTTGACTTATTCTATAATGGTTGAGCTTGGCTATGCCTCCCTCACTTCTGAAGCCTATATATTGGTATTTTAATGTACTGGGCAGTTACACAGAACAATATAAAAGGGACAAACTAAACATTTACAGTAAATACTTTTAAAGTGGTTCTAAAGTCTTAAGTTTTTTTTATCTTAATGCATTCTATGTAAAACCTTCTGAGCTGCAGAATCCCCCCCAGCCCCCCATATACTCACCTAAGCCCAGCAATGTGCATGAGAGCAGCGGCTCTCACTGCTATCTCCCTCCCTCCTCACTGGGCAAATTGATAGCAGCAGGAGGCATCAGAGCCTCGCTGCTGTCATTTAAATGCTTTGATGAGGGGCAGCAGACAGGGCAGCTCGGGAGCAGGCCCACCTGAGTGCCCCATAGGCAGCAGCTTTCTATGGGGGGCACTCACTGAAGAGGAGGAGTCTAGAGCACCAGTAGGGGACCCCAGAAGAAGAGGATCAGGGCTGCTCTATGCAAAACTATTACACAGAGCTGGTAAGTATAACATGTTTATTATTTTAATTAAAACACAATGAAGTGTTGGTACAGCAATCTCCCCTGATGTGCTATTGTGTTCTGACCCCCCCGCCAGAGCACACTGATCAGCACTCGCAGCCATTGGCTGCAAGGGTTGACCAGATCCCGATCATGAGACCGGCTTCTGTAGGACGAGAAACTGTACACATGGGTGGAAAGTCAGCCCGTAACTACCGAACTTGCCATTTTCGGACAATTTTCGGCCTGTGTGTGCCTAGCTTATATTTCTAAAAACGACAAATTGTCTGGAAATGCAGTTCTATGTGAAAAAAAAATCTTTTTGTACGTATGTGCTCATTATATGCTCTATTTGAATTTCCAAGATTGTGATTGATTTACATTAGGGATATCTGTGTAGGCAGTTAAACAAATGTTAACTATCAGATACAGTTAAAGTGTATGTAAACCCTAATAATGAACTTCTCTTATTTGCTTCTTTTTGTTATGTTAAATTTATCACTAAGGGCCCATTCACACCAGCAAGAGCACGTTATGCTCCATATAATGCACTTGTGTGTCTTGTGTAGGGGTGGTGCCATGCTTTGGTACAACTCTCACATTGATTATTTCAGTATTATGAAAAAAAACTAGATTGAAGTTTATGCGTTGTGGTGCGTTGGTATGCATTGACCTGCTTGACGCTGCGTAAAATTGCAGACACTAACCAACGCACATTTATAGTGTGAATAAGGCACATACAATTGGTGCAGACAAGCCCTCAGTGTTCAATAAGTGCAAATAAATACCAGTTGATCCTGCCAAGAAATCCATTGAGCTCATAACTTCCTGTAGTGAACTGCCAATGCTGTAATGGACTCTCAAACATTGCTATCAGCCATGGCTGGTACACCTCTGTGCAGTACAGAGCACCTCATTCCTATATTATGCACTGTAGATGAGGATGTCCTTGGGTGACTCACAGCTCCTCCGTAGATATAGTACAATGAGTAAGCATTGTCCCTCTAGGATAGGAAGTATGTTACTGCCAGAATCACTAAGTTATAATAAATTTAAAAAATCCAGAAAAATTAAAACGAATGCAGCCACCACAGCTAAGGACAAATAAGCTGCATATTACATTTTGTCTTTGGGTTTAGTTATACACTATATTGGCAAAAGTATTGGGGTGCCTGCCTTTATATGCACATGAACTTTATATTTCAATATTTTTATTGATATTTTGAAGCATACAATATGTGATATTATTATCTTATATAAGTATTAGAAAACTTAAAATCAAACAAAACATTAATTGAGACAACACTTCACGGGTAATGGCATTAATAAGCATACGATTTAGCCAGTTTATTATTCACTTTTGGATGGTGATGGTATGTGTGAGTAGTGTCTAATAATCTTTATTTTGTTGCCGAACTCTGGCGCATTTTGTGACAACTAGTAACGATAATGGCAGAGAATGGTAAGCTCAGTCGTAGAACCGTTGTTGGTAACAAGGCATCCTATCCAAATAGTGTTATCAAACCTGTGGATCTTCTCAAAGTAACTGTATAACTCCAAATATTAACCATATACCAGCGTCGACAAATCTATGTATAGAATATTTAGCCAATTGTGGCTAGTTCCCTTACGTAGTGTGGTGTTATTGGTGTGAATGCTTGTTAATTCTCTGTAGCTCGACCTCGCCAATTTCCCTTTGGACTTGACTCTAGATCTGGGCACATGAACTTTAATGGCATCCCAATAGGGTTCAATATTGAGCTGGCCCACTCTTTGCAGCTATGACAGCATTAACTATTCTGGGAAGACTGTCGACAAGGGTTAGGAGTGTGTCTATGGGAATGTTTTACCATTCTTCCAAAAGCACATTTGTGAGGTCAGGCACTGATGTTGAACAAGAAGACCTGGCTCGCATGTCTCCGCTCTAATTCATCCCAAAGGTGTTCTGCAGGCCAGTCAAATTCCTCCACTCCAAACTCGCTCATCCATATCTTTATGGACCTTGCTTTGTGCACTGGTCAAAATCATTTAATGGAGGGGGGATTATGGTGTGGGATTGTTTTCTCAGAGGTTGGGCTTGGCCCCTTAGTTCCATTGAAAGAAACTCTTAAGGCATCAGCATGCCAAGACATTTTGGACAATTTCATGCTCCCATCTTTGTGAGAACAGTTTGGGGATGGCCCCTTCCTGTTCCAACATGACTGTGCACCAGTGCACAAAGCAAGGCCCATAAAGACATGGATGAGTGAGTTTGGGGTGGAAGAACTTGACTGGCCTGCACAGAGTCCTGACCTCAACATGACAGAACACTTTTGGGATGTATTACAGAGGAGACTGCGAGCCAGGTCTTCTTGTCCAAAATCAGTGCTTGACCTCACTAATGCTCTTTTGAAAGAATGGTCAAACATTCCCATAGACACTCCTAAACACTGTGGACAGCCTTCCCAGAAGAGTTGAAGCTGTCATAGCTGCAAAGGGTGGGCCAACTCAATACACAAGTTCATGTGCGTGTAAAGGCAGGTGTCCCAACACTCTTGAGAATATCAACAAAAAATATTGCAGCGCCCACAATAAATAGTGAGATAAAAGAGCAATATGAAATTTAAAAACAAGACCAAAAGAAAAGAAAAAATATATAAAAAGTTCTTTGAAACTTCAAATTTTAGTTCATATGATGAAAGGCTTGCATGGGATTAATAAATCCAATATGACATTTCGCGCGAATCACATCATGCGCACGACAAGGTACCAATAACTCCAATACTCAAGAAATGGATGTACGCTTACCAGACCGAGGTAGGTAAAATGCAGGGGTTTATATTCCACCGCAAGTAGGGTTACTCAGATGTCATCTGGTCGTAAGTGCTGGAAGGAGACAGGAAACGGATCCTTGGCCCACCGAACACCGAAGTCTTGTACCTTGGGGTACCTCCAGGGTCGTCCGGATAGCACCTCTCCAGTAATTCAATCGTTCACCATAAAATTTTGGAAGAAAAAACGGGGGGACCACAATAGTGTAATACTGTCTCAAAGAAAACCTTTATTAGGTAAAGGGATTAAAAATACTCACAAAACAAGTGTGCAATAAGAGCTCTTAATAAAACCGGTATGACAGGAGGAGTCTGGAACCCAACGCGTTTCGGCACAAAAAGGCCTACCCCAGATGAAGGCCTTTTTGTGCCGAAACGCGTTGG
>BLSH010366113.1:1225930-1248424 GCA_018402905.1 Glandirana rugosa
TAATTAGGGTACGTTCGGAAAGTAGTATACTTGATTTTAAACTTCAAAGTTTCTTGAAAAATATATAAAAAGGAAAAGAAAACCAGAACAAAAATTTAAAGTATAAACTAACGAAAAAATAAAGTGATAAATAACACCCGCGACGTTATAAAAAACAACTATAATGTATCAAAATCAGAAGAAATTACGTCAGTGTACTAGGAGACGCAGTGACTCGTCGTAGACGTCCCCTCTCACGCTTACGTATATAAATGCATTGACGTATGTACTATACAGTCCATTCTTAAGCTTTTATGCAGTAACTTACGTAAAAATGTAAGCCTGTGGGTGACATTGCGACTCCCAGAATTCCCAGCACGCTCTCCTCTCCCCTGCAGATGCTGCTCAGTGACGCAGAGGATCATGTGACTGCATTAAAGAAGACTAAAACTATGTAATATCAACAAAAAATATTGCAGCGCCCACAATAAATAGTGAAATAAAAAAGCAATCAAATATGAAATTTAAAAACAAGACCAAAAGAAAAGGAAAAATATATAAAAAGTTCTTTGAAACTTCAAATTTTAGTTCATATGATGAAAGGCTTGCATGGGATTAATAAATCCAATATGACATTTCGCGCGAATCACATCATGCGCACGACAAGGTACCAATAACTCCAATACTCAAGAAATGGATGTACGCTTACCAGACCAAGGTAGGTAAAACGCAGGGGTTTATATTCCACCGCAAGTAGGGTTACCCAGATGTCATCTGGTCGTAAGTGCTGGAAGGAGACAGGAAACGGATCCTTGGCCCACCGAACACCGAAGTCTTGTACCTTGGGGTACCTCCAGGGTCGTCCGGATAGTACCTCTCCAGTAATTCAATCGTTCACCATAAAATTTTGGAAGAAAAAACGGGGGGACCACAATAGTGTAATACTGTCTCAAATAAAACCTTTATTAGGTAAAGGGATTAAAAATACTCACAAAACAAGTGTGCAATAAGAGCTCTTAATAAAACCGGTATGACAGGAGGAGTCTGGAACCCAACGCGTTTCGGCACAAAAAGGCCTTCATCTGGTTTTACCTACCTTGGTCTGGTAAGCGTACATCCATTTCTTGAGTATTGGAGTTATTGGTACCTTGTCGTGCGCATGATGTGATTCGCGCGAAATGTCATATTGGATTTATTAATCCCATGCAAGCCTTTCATCATATGAACTAAAATTTGAAGTTTCAAAGAACTTTTTATATATTTTTCCTTTTCTTTTGGTCTTGTTTTTAAATTTCATATTTGATTGCTTTTTTATTTCACTATTTATTGTGGGCGCTGCAATATTTTTTGTTGATATTTTTATGCACAATTGGATCAGTTGTTTTTTGCGGGCTGCCCTTCTCATATAGTTCAGTTACTATTTTAACAGATTTATTTATTTCAAATGTGCGCGGGCATTTCTCCTTTGTTTTAAATTTGTAACTCTTGAGAATATATTATACTTTAAAAGAGAAGTATGATTACAGTTTTTCAGGGTAAAATTCTCTTCTGGGTCACTGAAGTTCACCTATTTCTGCACTCCTGTGACTCACATTCACCCGACTATATAGATTCCTGTTGACTGTATCCCCAAAAAGTTACAGCGGTTCTACCCCCATCCCGGATATAATATATAGAAGCACAAGAACAACCCCCTCTGGGACTTTAACTGGGGAGACCAACTCACCAAGAACAAAGTATCATATGTAAAAAATTAATATTTATTAATGCATTTTTTTTAAAAAAAGGGGAAAAAGAAACCACCCAGGGAGGGTGATGATTCACATCAAAGACATGGACAAAAATGGAGTGAATATAAACATGAAATAAACAATATGTAGACTACAAAAACACATATGCATAGAGGAATATCCGAGAAAACTTAAAAGAAGACCACTAGATCTGCCTGCTGATGGCAGAAGATAACCCAATGCGTTTCAATGATGTTTGAGCAGAGATCTTCTTCAGGTATGAGTGGTCAGGGTCTTAAAAACAAATCCTCATAGTGTACAGGATATTAAGGAATCTTCAAACAGTAGCCAGGATTCAAATATTTTATATTGTACTCCCAAATATGGAGAGAAAAATGTACCAAGATCAGCAGTGTAATCATTAGGAGGCTCTACAGTCGCATAGAAAAATTGGCTAGAGAAACACCCATATTTCTGAGGGCGTTTTGTCCATGTCTTTGATGTGAATCATCACCCTCCCTGGGTGGTTTCTTTTTCCCTTTTTTTTAAAAAAAATGCATTAATAAATATGATTTTTTTTTGTCCTTGGTGAGTTGGTCTCCCCAGTTAAAGTCCCAGAGGGGGTTGTTCTTGTGCTTCCACATTCACCCGACGGCAGGATTTCAATTTCCATTGAAATCAATGGAGATACATCGCAACACATGTCAATGAAACCCTCAGACCTGTGGAAGTGGGGTATACCTTTGATTGCCCTGATAGTGGCAGATTCTCTTTAAAGAATGTAAGTATGCATGTCTCTGCAAGTTAGGTGGGAAATCAATTTTGTAACGTGCATCTATACCAGCCAACTAGGTTTCAGTTTATTAAAGTTAGACCTGTAAAAGAGTTCTAAATGTTTGCTATGAATTACTACCTTAGTAAAAACTCTGTATATATCTATGGCTGACTTATAAATAACTGACACTGCGGCACCATGAGACTTAATGCAGACCTGTACTTAAATGTTAACCGAAAATAAATCTGTCACAATTCAAACTGAGCATATTATGAAAAAATGCGCTAGCAGAGGTTACCAGTAGCGGGAAACCAGAAGCCTCCCTATTGTTCCTTTAATTAGATGGGTGGCCTCATGACCAATAGGGAAGCTAGGAATGGGTGAAATCAAAATTGACTTTTACAGGAAATATATGGATACAGCTTCAGCTGTCTATCCCTCTGGATGTACTGTTGATTTTGATGAGATGCATACACCGAAGGTGGCCTTTGCTTATGCATCTTTCAGCATTTGCTTTATTTTAATTGCCCATGTTTATGATGGATTTACTATAAAGCTATATTAGCAGGCTTACTGAGATGGCTATTAAAAAGTAATAGTGATGCTGACATACCTTTCCTGGAAAAAATGCTGCTCCAAGCTTCCTCCAATGCTGGTGGATACCAATACCCAATACCATAAGCATTTGATCATGTGACTTCTTCTGAATGAGAGGATAAGTCAGATTGAGTTCTGATCCTCCTCTTCAATGGTTGTCACATGAACCCAATACCCTTTGGGTACACCATCATAGGACTGAGTCTGAATCAGGAAAAGGTGAGTGTTTTGGTACTTCTATTGCACTTTATCCCCCTGGCAAAACTGTTAATGTATCTTTAAAGAAGAAATGGACTCTGTACCCAAAAAAAGCCAGGGAGATGGAAAAGTACTAGTTACCAGTATTGCCTGTGACCTTACTGCAGCTGATCTTTTATCACACTGTCTTTTCTTGCCTAGCTTTGCACTGAGTCTCTGTGTGAAGGCGGCCATATTGGTAGTGGCGGCACTTCCTCATGTCAGAGCCTCCAGCAAGAACAGTGAGCAGCACAGGACTGACATCAACAAATCACACTCCAAACCTCCTGAGACTAATAGTCAGAGACAGCAGTGCCTTAGATCTCACACTGCAGATATACAACTGTAAGACTGTACTCATAGGAGTACCTAGGCACCCTCACATATCAACATGTGTACTGCTAGTTTTTTTAGGAGGAATTCCAGACAAATGTTACATTTTCAGGGTACTGCTTAGGCAAACATTAACACTATTAGATGTTTCTTATAACACGGCAGATCTTAGTTTTTTTTAGTTCATTTACACATTAAAGTGAGCCTGTGTTTGCCCATGAAGGATTTGGAGCTTACACAGGGCTGGGGATTCTTTCTGACTAGAAAAAAAGGAAGTTTATTGAAGGAAAACTTATTTCTCAGATCCAAGTGGACATAAACAGAGTCGCACACCGATAGTCAGCCAAGTAAACTTTCATATGAAGAGCAGCTTCAGCATAGCCTCCTTTCACGCCAAGTTCTTTAACGCGTTTCAACCTTCCTCAGGCTTAGCTGTAGAGGAGCCTGAGAAGGAGGGAGAGTTGTGTTAGAGGGACAGAGCAGGGGAGGATACTCCCATTTTTAGAAGGATTGATGCGAAGCTGAAGGTTTTGGTTATGTTAGTCATAATGCTATCCGGTGGTCTGACATTGAGAGAGATGGTCTGCATACCTCACACAAGGGCACTGAGCTTCTTAGTATGGAATTTCGTTTTTTTTTTTTACATGCATTTAGGGTGACTTAATATGGCTGACATTAACTGTAATTCTCAAACTGCTTTTACAAGCAGCAGCAGGGATGTAATGGAAGCATTGAATGGGGTTTCTCTAAAACAGTTAGTAAAAAGCCCAACCCGAGATGACCATATTCTAGGCCTAGTACTGAAAAATGGGGATCGACTGCCTGATGTTGAGGTGGGAGAGAATTTGGGCTCTAGTGATCAACAATGTCTTTGGTTTGCTATCAAAACAAGAATTGCAATATCATTTTAGATTTCAATTTTTTCTGAAATGGGGAAATTTCTAAAAAAATAATTGAAAGGTTGGAGTAAAATGACAGAAGTAAGTAATCAGTGGGCACTATTAAAGTATACCGTCTTGGAGGCAACTAGATTATTTGTCAGGCAAGTTAGTAAGAAGAAACGGAATGGAAGAAAAAATCAATATGGTTCACTAAATAGATAAGTAGGATAGTAAATGAAAAAAATCAGCATATAGAAGATTCAAGGAAACAGGAGGTGTAGCTGACAGAGAAGATTATAAAAATAAACAAAAGGAGGCCAAACACATTTTTAGGTACATTAGTGATAGAAGGAAAAAAAATACAATGGGATCACTAAAATGAAAACTGGGCATAACACATATGTTGAGGGAGACCTGGATGTAGCAAACCATTTAAACAATTACTTCTGTTCAGTCTTCTCAGAAAAAAATTGCACTAACAATAACAAGTTGGGGAATTATATTGGTTCTAGTAAAGACGGTTAATTTCTAGGATTTCTGGAGACAGAGGCAGCAGAGCAACTGGCCCGGTTAAAGCTTAATAAAGCAATGGGCCCTGCTGGTATTCATCCCCAGTGGCGGCTGTTTGAGGGTCACGGGCAGCACCCCCCCGGGTCAATCAGTCAGTAGGTCGGGACCCCGCACTTACCCCATCTCGCGGGCAGCAATCCGGGCAGCGGGTAGCGTTGGCTTCTCTTCAGGCTGTTCTCTCTGGCTGCTTTCTAACTTCCCCTGTGTCTCCTCCCTCCTCCTTCTGGCAGTCAATCCAATTGGATCTCCTTTCGGCCAATCAGGTGACGGGTCTCATGACCTGCTTCCTGATTGGCCTGGAGGAGAATCAGTATTATTCATTCGCTATTGTCACACACCTGGGTGGGCTTGGGGTGCAGTGCTCTGAACCCCAAGCCCACTCTTTTTTTTTTGAAGGCTATTAGAGCCTCTGGCTCTAATCACGTGCGTAAAAAAATACCCCCCAATTGGAATCCATGCATGGATGGGGGGGCAGCACCCGTGCGCCCCTAATCGATGGGCTGCCACTGTTCATCCCAGAGTTCTAACGAGATATAGTTGTTGGACCATTAATGGATCTTTTTACTCAATCTTTCCTAACAGGAGAAGTTTCCCATGACTGACGGATAACTTATATTGTACCTATCCACAAGAATGATGAGGACTTTCATCCGTTCAAAAAAATGGATGTTGACGGAAGCGGATGAAAACGAATGCAAATGAATGATCATCAGTTGTCATCCGTTTTTCCATAGAGCTGCATTGATGTCCGTTTTTCATCCGTCAACGGATGGATGAAAAACGGACAAACGGTCCGTATGTGTGAAAGGGGCCTTACATACATCAAGGGGGTGCATTAGGTTCAGGAGGGCAGTTTTTTCAATATGAAACCAAAATCAAGAACAAGCGGACATGACCTCAAACTAACTGCAGGGAAGTTCAAAACTAATCTTAGAAAGTATTATTTTACTGAAAGAGTAGTGCATGCTTGGAATAAACTACCAGCAGACGTAGTAAGACAGTCAACAGTAAATGGTTTCAAACATGCTTGAGACAAACATAGATCTATACTACTCAGACAAAAAAAGTTCATTAAAAAAACAAAACAAAAAAACAACCAAAAAAATTCCCAGACTTGATGGACTACTTGTTTTTCTTTACTGTCGTCACTTTCCTTGTTTTTATATTTGATGAAACCAATCTTCATATGAAAGTTTACTTGTCTGGCTATGGGTGTGTGGCTCCATTCCCTTGTATGTACAGTATGGATCATTGAACCGGGCTAGCTTAGCTTGGATCATCGACATCCAGTAGACATGTGTAATTTGTTTTCTTCCGAATTAGTTTTTTAACACATTTTGACAAATTTGTTAATTCTGAAATAGCTGAATTAACGAAATCCCATGTAACAAATTTTTCAGGATATCCGTAAATTCAAATATTCAAAAATCCATAAATTCCAAAAATTTGGCAATTTGAAAATTCCTAAAATTTGTAAATCCGAAAATTTGAAAACCCGAAAATTCGATAATCTGAAATCATAACTAACTAATAATAACTTAAAGCAGAGTTCCACCCAAAAGTGGAACTTCCGCTTTAAGGGAAGGTGACCCCCTGACATGCAACAATTGGCATGTCATTTTTGGGGGGGGGCGGGGACCCTGTTTTCACAGGGTCCCAGGTCCACTTCCTCTACCCGAGGAGGTTCCCCTTGCCCCCCTCCCTCTCGGCGATCTTCTGGGACACGTCACAGGTCCCAGAAGATACGCCGGCCATTCACAAGGCACATCGGGAGTTTGAAGCCAAAGCCGGGTGCCCACACTTGTCATGCTGCCGAGGGGAGGGGGAGAAGAGCGAGCAACCCTCAGGCGACCGCATCGCTGGAGCGTGAGACAGGTGAGTGTCAGATTGTTAAAAGTAAGCAGCTAAACTTTTTGAAGCTGATTACTTTTAACTGGGTGGAACTCTGCTTTAACTATTACTAACTATTAAATTATAGGCATTGGAATTTCCTTTCAAATTTGGCTGTTAGTCAACATAACGAATACGAATTTATCCAAAGTTACGATTTATCCGAAATAACAAATGCCATAGCTAAACGAAGGGAACGTAACAAATTAATAATAATAAATAACAATAATAATAAAAATGTTTTATTATTATTATTATTATTTGTTATTAATTTGTTCCATTCCATTTGTTTAGATGCGGCATTCGTTATTTCGGATAATTCGTAACTTCGGATAAATTCGTATTCGTTACGTTGACTAACAGCCAAATTTGAAAGGAAATTCCAATACCTATAATTTAATAGTTATTATTAGTTAGTTATTATTTAGAATTTCGGATATTCGTTCTTTCTTATTTTCAGATTTTCTCTCTTATTTTCCGATTTTTGAATTTCTGAATTTTCGAATTTTCAAATTTCCGAAGTTCCGAATTGTCGAATTTCGTGACTTTCGAATTTACAAATTTTTCGAATTTACAAATTTTCAAAATTTAGGAATTTCAAATTTACGAATTTTCAAATTTCCGAATTTCGATCATAATGAATGACCCGGAAAAAAAACAAATGAAATGAAAACGATCACATTTTTCGGCAGTGCACATGTCTAACATCCAGTCAAAGGTTTGGAGTCAGGCAATAGTTGCACAGTGGCTTAAAGTGGAACATTTTCATAGGATCACACAAAGTCTGATAAGGTGCCTGCTGTATATGTACATTCATTATAGAGGTAGATCTGAGAGGACCTAATTTGATGTCATTTGTTTCAACTTGCATATGTAGCCTGGCTTGACTCCTGGTGGTATTTTTGACTAGTTTTTATCAATAAAATAAAATAAAATTGGAGTATTTTTTGTTGTATTTTACATTATTATCATAGTTTATTTGAAACTATTTTCAATGTGATTTTCTATCAATGTTATGACAGGGTAAACCAGTTATATTTTAGTTGAATGTCTAATTCTAAACCTTATACACGTGCGGTTAGGGGGGTGGTAAAAACAGGGGGCTGATCCACAATTTTACTACACACACACACACCCCTTTTGTTAATACGAGGGGTCTTCAAAAAGTTTCCACACTTTTCTATATTTAATAGAGTTAAAAACCATGTGGAACCCTTTTTGAAGAAGCCTTGTACATTTAACACTCCCCAAGACAGACAATGCTGCTGTCCAAAGGTGCCCCCTGTGCTCTTTCATCCAGAGTTGGGACACTCTAATAAAGGAAGTGTGTTACTGGCCAGATCACCAGATGAAAACAGAGGGGGAAAAAAGAAAACGAATGCAGCCACCACATGTAATGATTGGTAAGCTGTAATATATTGAATTTTTGATTTTGAGTTTAACCACTTAAGAACCATAAGGATTTCCCACCTTAGGACCAGAACACTTTTTGCGATTCGGCACTGCGTCGCTTTAACTGACAATTGCGCTGTTGTGCGACGTTGTACCCAAACTAAATTTGCGTCCTTTTTTCCCACAAATAGAGCTTTCTTTTGGTGGTATTTGATTACCTCTGCGTCATTTCTGATCACCGCTATAAACAAAAAAAGAGCGACAGTTTTGCAAAAAAAAAAAAACATTTCTTACTTTTTGCTAAAATACATATCCAAAAAAAAAAATATATAAAAAAACGAATTTATTCATCGGTTTTGGCCGATTTATATTCTTCCTCATATTTGTGGTAAAAAGAATTGGCGTTTAGGGATTGGTTTGCGCAAAAGTTGCCGTGTTTACAAACCATGAGAATTTATTTCTGGCGTTTTTTACAATTTTTTTTTATTTTTTACTAGTAATGGCGGTGATCTGTGATTTTTATTGGGACTGTGATATTGGGGCGGACATGTCGGACATTTTTGACACTTTTTTGGGACCCAATGACATTTATACAGAAATTTAAATATCCACTGATTACTGTATAAATGTCATTGGCAGGGAAGGGGTTAACTTGCAGGGGGTGCTCTAGGGGTTAACTGTGTTCCCTGTGTGTGTTCTAACTGTATGGGGGCTGGGCTGTCAGGGGCACCAGAGATCTAACTGATCCCGAATACAGGGATCAGTAGATCTCTGACATGCTGCCTGTCAGAACGCGAACCACCGTGTTTACATTGGCGGATCCCTGTTCTGGCTCTGTCACAGGCGATCGCGGGTCCGCCCGACCTGCAGCCCTGCTCAGGGAGTGTGCGCCCCCTAGCCATCGTGCACGCGAGTGACAACTATAAGCGACAATTTGCAGGACAAAGTCACGCTGTCGCCGCTTTTAGTTGTTACGCGGTCGGCAAGTGGTTAATATGGATATATGGATTCAACTTTACATGCAGAGATTCACAGGCAGCACCCCCGGTCAAACTCGCCCATGTAAGTAAATGGGGTCACCCCCATAACCCAAGCCAAATTCTTGGCTTGCAGTTGCTGAGTGGTTCGGCAATATAAAAGTGCTGTTCAGCAATTAAAAAAAGAAAAAACAGGCATCAATGAGGCGGTAGCGTCACCTCCTGAAAGCCTGCAGATCTCTTTCACTACCCTCTGAAAAAGCGATCGCTTTTCAGGGGGATAGTAAACACTATTGCCAAAGGAGCCGAAAGATAGTAGATAGTGTACGGTAATAATAATAATAATTATTATGACGATCGTTAGTATTAATATTACATGTGCCTATTGCCTTGATGATGCCATTGAAAAGACATACTTTTTGAAACTGGATTCCATAAGGTGCGATAAATATTATGTACAGACATCTGGACTCTCTGGTAGTAACCTGTAACAAGATGCAAATGACATGTAAATCAAAACAAATCTTTTATTCTACAATATCACACATGCTGCTTCGGTAACATAAATTATTTAAAAGAAAACATGGCATCAACATCTTTTCACAGTGGATTTTATAGATAAACTCTGGAAACAACTGAAATAAACCTTTTCCCATTTATTTCTTCACCCTCCCCGCTACTGGAAAGCTTTTATACCAGTAATATATGATAAGACTGAATTGTGCAATCATACCGAGAATGTCAGAACTCCGGAGATTATAAAACCATTCAGAAGTTACAGGCTGAATTCTGACTTATGAAATATTTTCCACTCTAGTCACTGACTCAACGAAAAGTGCCTTCTATGTACACTATATTACCAAAACTATTGGGACGTCTATCTTTGCACTTTAATGGCATCCCAGTCTTAGTCAGTAGGGTTCAGTATTAAGTTGGCCCACCCTTTGCAGCTATAACGGCTTTAACTCTTCTGGGAAGGCTGTGCACAAGGTTTAGGAGTGTGTCTATGGGAATGTTTGACCATTCTTCCAGAAGAGCATTTGTAAGGTCAGGCACTCATGTTGGATGAGAAGGCCTGGCTCGCAGTCTCCACTTTAATTAATCCCAAAGGTGTTCAATTGGGTTGAGGTCAGGACTTTGTGCAGGCCAGTCATTTTCCTCCACCCCAAACTCACTCATCCATGTCTTTATGGATCTTGCTTTGTGTACTGGTCCAAATCATTTGCTGGAGGGGGGATTATGGTGTGGGGTTGTTTTTCAGGGGTTGGGCTTGGCCCCTTAGTTCCAGTAAAGGGAACTCTTAAGACATCCGAAAAACCAAGACATTTTGGACAATTTCATGCTCCCAAATTTGTGGGAACAGTTTGGGGATGGCCCCTTCTGTTCCAACAAGACTGCACACCAGTGCACAAACAAGGCCCATAAAGACATGGATGAGCGAGTTTGGGGTGGAGGAACTTGACTGTCCTGACCTCAACCCAATAGAACACCATTAGGATGAATTAGAGGGGAGACTGCGAGCCAAGCCTTCTCGTCCCATATCAATGCACACCTCACAAATGCATTCTGGAAGAATGGTCAAACATTTTCATAGACACACTCCTAAACCTTGTGGACAGCCTTTGCAGTAGAGTTGAAGCTGCTGTAGCTGCAAAGGGTGGGCCAACTCAATATTGAACCCTATGCACTAAGACTGGAATGCCATTAAAGTTCTTGTGCGTGTAAAGGCAGGTGTCATATGCTTTTGCTAATATAGTTTATCTTATATAGCTCCGACAATTTTCATGGCACATTGCTCAGTACATAGACTAAAGCTGGCCTGGTAGGAGAGAAGGCGCAGCGTGGAGGTTTTAGTTTACCTGCTGCTTAGCTGCTGTCACCAAGAAAGCAGGGAGAATGGATCCAAGCATGCAAAATAAGGTAGAGTGGTGGGCGGATCCTGATCCTGATTGAGTGCAGTGAGCACCACCCTGTGTGGGGAGTTACGACGGGGTTGCCAGCGGAGGAGGAAGTCAGGTTGGAGGAGGCTCCTTGCTGGTTGCTGAAGCTGCTGCCACCACCAGAAATCCTGCTGGATATATTCTCCTGCCTGTGTGGGACACAGTTTACCCTCCTGTCCCTGGTGCTGCAGGACTGGTGAGATGGGGGGGGGGGGGTATTGTGTGTGTGTGTGTGATGGGGAGGGGGTACCTGGGAGGGGGTGATCAGAATGGAGGGATCTTGTGGGATATCTGGAGGTATGATCAGATTAGAGAGATCGGGGGGGGGGGGGGGATCATCTGGAGGTGTGATGAGAGTGGAGAGATCTGGGGGGATCTGGAGGTGTGATCAGAGTGGAGGGATGGGGGGATCTGGAGGCGCAAAAAATGAAAAAAATGTGTGGGGTTCCCTCCCAAGACTATACCAGACGCTTCAGTCTGGTATGGATTTTAAGGGGAACCCCCACGCCAAAAAAAATGGCGTGGGGTCCCCAACAAAATCCATACCAGACCTTTATCCGAGCACGCAGTCCGGCAGGTCAGGAAAGGGCGGGGACAAGCGAGCGCCCCCTCCTGGACCATACCAGGATGAATGCCCTCAACATGGGGGGGTGGGTGCTTTGGGGCAGAGAGGGCACTGCGCCTCCTACCCCAAAGCACCTTGTCCCCATGGTGATGAGGACAAGGGCCTCTTCCTGACAACCCTGAAGGTGGTTGTCAGGGTCTGTAGGCGGGAGCTTATCGGAATCTGGAAGCCCCCTTTAACAAGGGAGCCCCCAGATCCCAGCCCCCCACCCTCTGTGAATGAGTATGCTCTACTTCCCATGT
The DNA here is from genome assembly GCA_018402905.1 of Glandirana rugosa. NCBI lineage: Eukaryota > Metazoa > Chordata > Amphibia > Anura > Ranidae > Glandirana > Glandirana rugosa. Next base: position 1,238,099 of record BLSH010366113.1, read on the forward strand.
TGACACAACACGATCTCCCGGACTAATGCGAGCTTCGCACTCTGCATTGACTTATATTGGCATGGGGGCGGGGCAACCCGCTGATGTCACCTGGAGGCCCCACCCCCCTTATGACGCCATAAGGGTGGGACCTCATGATGATGTCAGCAGGTTGCCCCGCCCCATGCCAATTTAAGTCAATGCAGAGCACGGAGCTCACATTAGACCGGGAGATCGGTTCGTGTCAACATGGGAAGAAGAGCAAAGGGAGAAGACAGCAGAACAGACAGCGGCAAAAGAGCAGAAGACAGAAGAGCCAGCAAAAGAGCAAAAGATAGAAGACCCCTCAGAAGAAAGAAGACCCCACAAAAGAGCAAAAGAAAGAGGACGCCTGAGAGGGAGAAGAGCCAGAGAGGGGAGAAGATGCTGATTTAATAAAATATTTTAAAAACCTGTGTAGTGTGGGGTTTTTTTACACTTTTTTTTTTAGGTAAATGGGTAGGGGTACAATGCACCCCATACTCATTCACATAGGGTGGGGGCCGGGATCTGGGGTCTCCCGTGTTAAAATATATATTTTTTTTAGGGCTGAATATGGCTGTACGCAAACACCTGTGACTCCTGGGCACAGAAATATACTGGATTCTGTGAGTGAACCCTTAGTGTGATAGTTACTGGTATTTACTGACAAAACCTTTGTCTATGTCTCTCCAGAAGGACAGCACTACCTTTATCCAGGCATCATCCAGGGTCAGCACTTACTTACTTGGCATTGAGATGATACAGGCACGTAAATCCTGGTGCTTGGGCAGTTCTTGGGGAGATGAGATAGACAAAATGATCCTTCCTGCCTACTAAAGACTGATGACATCATCGTAGCCTAATTAAGGTCACTAGACTGAGTCCAAGGACGTTTCTTAGACCCCTTTCACACTGGGGCAATTTTCAGGCCCTTTAGCGCCTCCCATTCATTCCAGTGTGTCTTTTCACACTGGGGAGGTGCGCTTGCGGGATGGGAAAAAAAAGCACTATCTTTGGGGCGGGTTGGGAGCGCTGTATACAGCGGTCCCAAACCACCCCTGCCTATTGGAATGAATGGGCAGCGCTTTCAAAGCACTGCAAAGCGAGAATTTTTAACCCCTTTTTTAAGGTTAAAAGCGCCCCACTAGCAGCCGAACAGTGGCGTAAAAGCGCTGCTTAAACAGCGGTAAAGCGCCCGCTAAAACGAGCGGCTCTTTACCTCTAACAGCCGGAGCTTTCAGTGTGAAAGCAGCATGATAAAAAATGCAGCTTTGTAATGTTCCTAAATATTGTAACATCTCAAGAATATATCCTGTAGATTAAAATAAGGAAAATATACAGCTTCATGCAGATGCTGTTACTATTAGAAATTAACTCTGGACCCCAGCTCTGTAAGACTACAATGCTGCCCTTTACACTACTGTTTCTTTTCAAACTCAATGTAGCGCCCACTACCAAAGGTGCTCTTTGTACTTATTTGTTTTGTACAGTCGCCATCCAAGTTTGCTCACTTTTCCCCTCCATTTATTTGTTCTGGGATGCCATTGCTCCCAAATTTCCTGCTGAGGGTTGGTGGGGATGAATGTAGCGCCCACTACCATAGGTAGGTGCGCAGAGGTAGGTTTTTGTTTGAGAGTAGGTACATTTAGTCAGGCCTGGCTGAGAGTCAAGCCTGATTGTTTTGATTCTGGGCAGGGGAGTGGCCCTGGGAGAGCCGGAGACTGCAGGAAGCAGCATGCCTTGGTAACCCCATCCTTCTTCTCTGCGAAAGTTCTGGAAAAGAGGATGGGAAAGGAGGTGAGACTTTCTGAAGTATATTAAGGAGCCTTGGCCAATCCCCAACCTGGATTGGCAGGGGGCAGGTCTCCTTAAATACTGTGGTCTGTCCAGTGGGACGAGGAGAAGTTTGGGTGGAAGAGACGGAGATGTAGTGTGGAGGCTGTTTGGGACGGAGGGAGCCCCTGGTCTGGGGGGGGGGGGGGTTTCTTTGGCCTGGGATAGCTTGGGTGCGGCCAGGAGGAGAGAGAGAACCTGGAGGAAAGGCACAAGGGGAGCGGAAGAGAACAGCAGGAGTGTGAGCACTACAGAGAGATCTCCAGAAGGAACTACAAGAAACTGAGTGATACAGCCCAAGGGAATGAGATGCGCAATACACATTGGGAAGAGGACAGTCTGGAGAAGTGTGCAGGAGCAGATTGGGGTCTGGTGTCATGGAAAGTGTGCGGATGGGCTGGGAGTTGTAGTCCATCGTTGGCTAGCTAGCACCAACCAAATGATTTTGCTGCACAGGGGAACCTCACCCCTAAACCCACAAAGGGTGGTCCGGAGGCCTGATAATTCTACATCAGGTCTCACATGTGCTAGCTAGGCCGTGCATGTAGGAGGCTGGTAAATTTCCTTTCAGGCCTCGCCAGTGAAATTGAGAAGTCTGCAGGAAAGAGGAACCAGGAGTTTGCAGCAAAGTAAGAAGTGTGCTGGAGAGAGGAACCAGGAGATTGCAGCATGGTAAGAAGTGTTCTGGAGTGAATTGAAGGAGTTGTATACAATGGATGGTAGAGCTGCACGATTAATCGTATTAAAATCGCGATCTCGATCTACCCCCCCTGTGATCTCCATTGGGCATTACCGCGATTTTCAGTGCAGTTAATGGGGTCCGACTTGGGGGGCGAATCAGCGCGACTTGACAGTAATAAAAAGTGCCTTTAGTCTTTTCAAGTCGGAGTGACTTGAGTCTCAGGGGAGAGAGCCAAGTCTGGGCAGACAGCCAACTTCTGAGTCATCATTGATAAGAGTTACAAAGTAATTTTACTTCAAAGGCATTGAACTCTGAGTGAACTCCCCTTCTATAGTTGTTTGGTTTAACCATTTAAAAACTAAATCTTTCCTGACACTTGCTGTTTACAAATAAAAATCCATTGTTTTGTCCTAGAAAATGACTTGGAACCCCAAACATTATATATTTTTTTTTTTTAGCAGAGACCCTAGAGAATAAGATGGCGGTTGTTGCAATATTTTATGTCACACGCTGTTTGCGCAGCAGACTTTTAAATGCAATTTTTTTGGAAAAATTACCCCTTTCAAAAACCTAAACAGTGCTGTTAGCCCAATTTTTTTGTATATTTAATATATTACGCCGCGAGAATTGTGAGAGAATCGTGATCTTTATTCTAAGCAAAAAAATCGTGATTCTCATTTTGGCCAGAATCGTGCAGCTCTAATGGATGGTGTATATACCGGTCCCATGTAACTGTTTGATCTTTTGGGCATCCCATAACTATCCCAATCCCTATCCAAGTTCAATTCCCAAATAAAATAACAAAAACAAAGAGCAAACCTGTTTTCTGACTCCAGATGCCAATAGGAGTGTGATTGAGGGCAGTTGTGAGCAGGTGAACCACATCAACCAGCCACACCTAAGGGGGACATTGGATACATCAACTTTCTGTTTAAATTAGCTAAATACATTCCGGGTGCATCAAAATAAAAAGATGGTAAAAGACATGCACACACACACGGGGCAGAACAGTGGCTAAGTGGTCAGCACTTCTGCGTAGGATAACTTGCCACAAATTTGTGGCAGTGTTGAGCTGAAAAGGCCTGACGGTGAATTTGGTCGTACGAGAATTTTTGTATTATTAGTACGTTTTTCACTTTCGACATGAGACTAGCATCCAACAAAAAACGATGTTCGGTCGTCTGAAAATCTAAGCGTGTGTACAAGGCTTCAGTCTTGTTAACCCCTTCCTTACCGGCATATAGTAATATGACGTCCTCCCGTTTTCGCTGCGGGCCCGCATCGCGGCGATCGGGGATCAGGCGAGTCCCTCGGGACTCCAGCCTTCCATGATCGGGGTAAAGAGCCCTATCACAGCCTGTCACTTCCGACCATAACCCGCAGTGCGGCAATCGGAGTACAGGCTTGTCCCTCGGACAAAGCCCAACCCTGATCAGGGTAAAGAGCCAATGAAATTGGCTCTTTACCACGTGACCGGCTGTGTCCAATCACAGCCGGTCACAGAATGACAACAAACCGCGGTAACGAGCTGTTACCGGGTTCTCCTCTTCACACACCGATCGTGTGTGAGGAGGAGATAGCGGTAACAGCTCGTTACCGCTTACTGTGGGCACCAATCACACTGATTCCACCCCAGTAGTAAAGAGTACCTGTCACACCCCATCAAAGTACCTGTCACAGCCCATCAGTGTACCTGTCACAGCCCATCAGAGTACCTGTCACCTGCCCATCAAAGTACCCAAGCACCTGTCACCTGCCCATCAAAGTACCTAAGTACCTGTCACCAGCCCATCTGAGTACCCGAGTACCTGTCATCAACCCATGTGAGTACCTGAGTACCTGTCACCAGCCTATCAGAGTACCCGAGCACCTGTCACCAGCCCATCTGAGTACCCGAGTACCTGTCACCCGCCCATCAGAGTACCCGAGTACCTGTCATCATCCCATCTGAGTACCCGAGTACCCAACAAAAGTTGGATGAGAAAACTTTGGTTGTACCAACAAGCGGTCGTACGACGGTTGTATCGTGTGTACAATAAGTTGGTCCAACAAGTTGTATGTGCAAAACACGCATGCTCAGAAGTCAGGAACGCTTTAGATCTACTGAAAGTATGTAATATAAGGACAATTCTAAACAATCCATTCAATTTATATCAAATCAGGTAGGTTCTTGTACTACATATTTGATGGTAGATCTGGAGGAAATTGCACAATCAAATTGTATAACGTGTGGTCAGCTTTAACCACCTTTTGTTTTGATGCACCTGGAAAATAGTTAGTTGGTTTTAAACCAAAAGTTCAGTTGTGTTTAAAGCGGAGTTCCACCCAGTTAAAAGTCAGCAGCTACAAAACATGTAGCTCAGTGGTTTTCAACTCCTGTCCTCAGGACCCACTAACAGGCCAGGTTTTCAGGATAACTGAAATGCATCACAGGTGATATAATTTGCTGCTTAGTGATTGCAGTATTCTAGTCTGCATCTCCCCAAGGTAATACTTAAAATCTGGCCTGTTGGTGGGTCCTGAGGACAGGAGTTGAGAACCACTGGTGTAGCTGCTGACTTTTAACAATCGGACACTCACCTGTCCCTGACTCCAGCGATGCGGTCGCCCGAGGGCTCGCTCTTCTCCCCCTCCCCTTGGCAGGGCCAGCATCACAAGTGTGGGCATCCGGTTTTGGCTTCAAAGCCGGGCACGCACTGCGCATGCGCAAGTCACGTTGCGCCTTGTGAATGGCCGGCGTATTTTCTGGGAGCTGTGACGTGTCCCAGAAGATTGCTGAGAGGGAGGGGGGTAGGTGAACTTCCTTTCCGGAGCCGCGGCTCTAGGAGCGGAAGTGGACCTGGGACCCTATGAGAACAGGGTCCCGGTCCTCCCCCCAAAAAAAAGACATGCCAATTGTGGTATGTCAGGGGGTCGCCTTCCCTTAAAGCGGAAGTTCCACTTTTGGGTGGAACTCAGCTTTAAGGTACATATAACATACAACAGACACAAGAACGAAAACAGTATGTGACCTGAACATTCATGGTGACAGCAGTATGCTTAGGCACTATGCATAGTACTGAATTGGAGTTGTGTTTTAGATATTGTATAACCTGCTTATTTATAAACTCTATATCAATCCCCTAGTGTAGGCAGATGGTTTATTTTTACTTTTATTATCATAGGTGCCATGGAATGTATATTTTGTTCCATGGGTCAGAGCAGGGTATTCCCACCAGCCTTGTTTTGGATACAGAGATGGTTACCTGATGCTGTGATGTTGTTTTCTGTGTGCCACATCAGCTTGGCAATGCCACAAATATCCTTTCATAGTTGTTTGAACAAGCAAAACGTAGGTGTTGTGCAGCGCGTGCCAAGATCCTGGGGGCAAAACAGACTGTTTACAATGAGTTCTACCTGAGCAGAGCGCAATGTGCATGCAGAACAATGGCACTTGTCTCTGTTGTTTGCTGATGGTTCACAGTACATTCCCGATTCCTGCCATTGTTACCTCATGACAGAGTAATAATGGGGTAGTGGGTTAACAAAGGGCTGTTGTTACTTGCCCATTGCAATCGCCCACATTACTGTTGATGTCTGGTTTTAGCATCATTTAGGCTACATTCACACTGCTGATTAAGGCCAGTGCGAATTGTAGCGGCAGTTCCTGCTGCGACTCTCAACAGCTAGATGCAGCCACCGGCACCATAATGAGAGGCCGCCGGTGGTGGCAGCTATTTGCTGCTCTCTGCACAGCCAGCAATTACCTGAGGTGATCACTGCTGGACGCACACAAAGTCCATATCCGTCGCTGCTGTAAACACAGACAAGGTGTCTTCAGTCATTCTGAATGATTGAATGCCAGTGACATTCTGAGCCCGCGACCGCGGCCTACATATTGTTGATGTTTACATCTCCACTGTGGTGTAGAATGACCTCTACCTTCAGGTTATATTCACACCTGGTGTGCTGTGACTGTGTTCCAGCGCAGTCCTACTGTATGGACAAGGCAAAATGCATGATCTCCTATCTGCCCGGTAAACACCACTGTGTTGCAATGGTGTGCGGGCATGGTGAGCTTATAAAAAGTACTGCATGCAGTACTTTTTATCAGCGCAGTGTGAGGCAATCCACTGCCTCACACTGCATGGCTGGCAATAAAACTTTTTGTCTGTGTGATATGTCAATAAAGTTTGTTAAAAAAAAATGGAAACAGTGTGATCCTCATCACTCGGATTGCAACCATCAGTAAGGACCAGCCCCACTCATTCTGAATGACTGAAGGCCGAGGCCATTCTGCGCCTCTTCTGCCTCTGCTGCCTAGCAAATGACTCATTTAGGGCTCTGTAAGGAAGCAACTGTGGCCCCTGGAAAGCCTGTGAGTGAGTGCACGTAGCGTGCACGCGCCTCTGCCGGCATTGACGCTAAACGGTCCATTTAAGCTGACAGCACCCTGCAGCCGGTGCTGTCCATTCTACAGCATCTGTGTACCTGTGAGCCCCACCTCTGTTACTAAAAACAATATGTTGGCAGCGCAGTCAAAGGGAGAGAGTTGGGTGAGTCCTCTCAGTGTGGCTGAGATATCTCTGAGGTCGGGGGACCAGGGGATGCCCCCCCGAAGATTTTTGCAGGTGGGGGAATAGACATAAACCATAAGAGTACTGGATGCAATATGTGCAGAGTTTATGTATGCATGAGTCTGTCATAAAGTCTATAAATCATGGCGGTAAAAATCCGCTGGAGCACTGGCGGGGCAGCACCACTTAGAAGTAACCAAACTCCTGTGGAAACAACAAAGTACAAGAAGGGTGCGCCTCTAAGTGTAGTAGTGTTAAAAACCAACAGGAGTCAGAGAAGGAGACGCGAGGAACCACCGACGCCTCCCTCCCAGCCCACCACCGCCAGGCAGACCGGACTCCATCCCATCAGCTCATCCCCAAGGACTTCTATAGCCAGCAGTGGCTGACACTGCAACGCTCACCTGCATACTACCTTTGTGAGTAGTTTTTGACCTTGTTTTAATAAATTACTTTTTAACACTACCGCACTTAGAGGCGCACCCTTCTCGTACTTTGTTGTTCCCACCTCTGTTACTGTTTGCTCTGTTCCTGTTGCTTGTTCCTGTTTCCTGAAAGACCTGGCTTGACCTGACCTGTTTGATATCTGCCTGCACCGACCCCCGGCTATCCACGACCATCCGCTTGCCTGACCCTTTTGTAGCTCTGCTGCTCGCTTGATTACGAACCCTGCTTGGACTTGACCATTCTTCTGCCTGCTCCCTTGTACCGCACTGCCAGCCAGTTGCCGACCCAGCCTGTACCACCTCTCTTCTGATCTGCACAAGCTGCTTTGGGATCTCTCACACCATCATCAGTGACAATCCAGCCCTCGTGCTATCTTGCACTCCTGGACCACCTGTTTGCTCTACCAGGGTTCCCCGAATCAGGTGCGCAAGAGAGTTTGTTCCCTGCAAAAGACTCCGCCACCAAGGGCGTGACAGTAATGGACAGCCATGTCCGAGTCTGCGCAGGGAACATTCTCTGCCATGGATGAACTGTGTGTCCACTTGTCCGGGCTCACGCAGCCAGTGAAGAACGTGCAGGAGGGTTATACCATGCGTGAGCTCTCCGTCCCCGCTGCAGCCGGAGTGGGATCAGCTTCCGCCCGCACCATCGTGGCCCTGCCATCGGAGCCTAAGTGTCACGTACCTGGTGGTGGAGTCTGCAACTGCCGAGGACAGCCTCTCTTACAATCCTGACTCAGGAACCCCTGATATAGCGAACAGGAGGCTCAAGAGTGCAGAATGGCGCTAGTGCTTGACTGGAACACAGGTGCGGTGGTCACAGGCAGGACTGGAGATGCAGCTAGCTGGAGCCGAGGAGGAACTCCGGGAAACAGCTGACGAAAGCCCCGTCCGGCTGGACCAAGCAGGTGATGCTGGATGAGAAGGCCAGAGACAGACAGATCAGACAGCAGGCAGGCGGGTCAGGAACCGAGGAGCAGACAGAAGGATGGTCAGACACAGGCCGGGTCGGCAATGGGATGGCAGCGTGGTACCAAGAAGCAGGCGAAAGGATCGTCAAGGGAAAGCCAAAGCTCAGGGCAGGCGGATAACAGCGGTGTCAGGATCAAGCCGGTAGATCAGAAGAACAGGTGCAGCAGATAGACAGGTAACAGGAATCTCAGGAACGTTGTAGACCAAGCGGCATTGATCCCATGTCACTGTCCGATTTAAATAGCCCTTTTGGTGCCAAAAACGGTTACGAACGGGAATGCACGCCTCCCGGTAGCGCGTGCGCATGAACGTTCGTGCCGTCCGTTCGTTCGTTCATGCATGCGCCTGCGCACCGTGTTCCTGCTTATGGATATACGAGTTCTCCGTCTTTCCTGACATTGCCCCCCCTCAATGGGCAGCCTCCGGATGCCCAATCGGGCAAACCTTTCAGGGTGAGATCTTTGGAAAGCCTGTATCAGTCTTGGGGCATGGATATTGGCTTCGGGTTCCCAAGAGCTCTCTTCCGGACCATACCCTTTCCATTTAATGAGATATTACACCTGGTTACCCCTTCTCCTGCAGTCCATGATGGCTTCGACCTCAAATTCTTCTTCCCCATCAACAATCACAGGTTCGGGTGGCCCGGTGCTTTGTCCCGGAAAGGGATTAGAGGTTGCAGGCTTTAATAGGGACACATGGAAAACTGGGTAAATACGTAATGAGTCTGGTAATTCTAGCTCATAAGCCACACTGTTAACCCATTTCTTCACAGGGAATGGACCTTATGAATTTGGGTCCCAATTTCTTTGACGGGCAAGCCAATTTCAAGTTTGCAGTTCATAACTAAACTTGTTCCCCTGGCTCCAAGTCCAGTTCTCCTTGTATTTTCCTGTCAAATGCTTTCTTGTAGCATTCCTGGGATTTGGACATCATCTCCTGCAGCAGCTTGTTGTTGATGCTGAAAAAATCCATTGTCTCTTGTACGGCTTGGACTGTACTTTCAGGGATGGAGCTGGACAGGAAAGATGGGTGAAACCCATAGTTCACAAAAAACGGGGACTGTTTGGTGGAAGAGTGAGCGGAGTTATTGTAGGCAAATTCAGCCATAGGTAGTAAAGACAACCAGTCATCTTGGGAGAAGGACGAAAAGCATCTCAGGTACTGCTCCAAAGTTTGGTTAGTCCTTTCAGTTTGCCCGTTGGTCTGCGGGTGATAAGCTGAAGAAAATGAAAGTTCAATTTTTAAGGCCCCACATAAAGCTTTCCAGAATCTGGAGGTGAATTGCACCCATGGAGCCTGACAACTTCCTTGATAAAAACTTTAGTGGTTTCAGGGGCAGACGATGTACCCCTCATGGGATATTTTAGGAATAGGAATACCGCGCTACCTATAAGGCTGGGTTCACACTAGTCCGATTCTCGGACCGACATGAAGAGCACAAGTCGCATTACGTCACAAAAACAATGATTCCCTATGAGAGCCGTCTTAACTGGTCCGACTTGTGTTTTTCAAAGTCGGACCGACTTTGAAAAAGGTTCCTGTACTACTTTTGTCCGACTTTGATCCTACTTCAGCCCATTGAAAGGCATTGAAGTCGGATAAAAGTTGTATCAGTGTCTTCACTGATCCGACTTTGGCATGCGACTTGTGCTCTGGGGAACATGAAGGGGAACTCCACACCATATTTAAAAAAAAAAAACTGGCATGGGGTCCCCCTCCAGGAGCATACCAGGCCCTTTGGTCTGGTACGGATTTTAAGGGGAACCCCATGCCGAAAAAACGGCGTGGGGTCCCCCCAAAATCCATACCAGACCCTTATCCGAGCATGCAGCCTGGA
>BLSH010366113.1:1263971-1274822 GCA_018402905.1 Glandirana rugosa
CACATATTCTCTGTCCGGTTTCCTACCGTCTTTACCAAGAAAAGACGGTAGGAAACCGTCTAATCACCAGAAAAAATTTATATTAACACAAAAGTACACATGCATGACACCCATAATATACAGACTTAAGTAAACTAATAACGGGTACATAGATAAAAGTTTGGTAGAAAAACAAACCTACCAGGTAAAAATTTATATGGTTATTTACGATGAAAAATACATATACTAAGGAAAAACCACTCAACCAGAAGGGTGGATTTCAGGGTCTCCCCCAAAAGGAACACGAAGATGTAAACAGCGAGCCCTACCCCTATCTTGGCGAGATTAAAAAACAGAAATTGGTGAAGTCGGGGCTTTCCTAAAGGTCGAAATCCTGGCCTCGGGAAAAACGCTAAACCGTGACGCAGCGAAATTGACTTTTAACGCGCCAGCACGCTGCAACATGGGTTTACTTTAAACGCAGGAAAAAAAGGGTGTTTATCTCGAAAGAAAACCACCATAAACTAGTGGAGACGCAGTAAAGACTAGCGGCGATATTTGTTTTCTTCTCGCTGTTAAAACGTTTTTTTTGGGTTTAAAGAATGAAAAACGATCTTATGTTTATTTTTTTTTATATTTTTTTGTAAAAAAAGTGGCAAAAACCGGCTAAATAAGGACGCAAATTTCATTTGGGTACAACGTCGCACGACCGCGCAATTTTCAGTTAAAGCGACGCAGTGCCAAATCGCAAAAAGGGCTCCGGTCCTAAAGCTGGAAATCCTTTCGGGGCTGAAGTGGTTAAAGACAAAAAATTAGAGCGGTTCTATCCCCATCCCGAGCGACAAATGTAGAAGCACAAGGAAAACCCCCTCTGGGACTTTAGGTGGGAAGACCAACTCACCAAAAAGGAATCATATACATAAAAAGTAGCATTTATTGGTATATTTAAAAATGGACCATCCAAACAAAAAGATGGTTTGAAAATAGATACATGGGCAATAATCAAATGAATTCAGACATATAATACCCACAGTACGTACACATGAAAACACAATTATATTTAAAAAAGACCACTAATCTGCCAAAGGATGGCAGAAAAGAACCATTTCTGCCATCCTTTGGCAGATTAGTGGTCTTTTTTTTTTCTTTTTTTTTTTTTTCCATAAAGATTTTATTGATTGATTGAGATAGTGTACAGACACGTTTCACCACAGATAAAAACTGAATCATAACATAAATGGAGTAGAGGTAAAGCATAACATGAATAAATGTGGATTACAGAAGCATCTCTGTAGACATTGGTATGTACCCTGTAGTTGTTTGTAAGGAAAAGCTATGTATACGTTACTATATAGGTGAGCGTGTGTTAGGCTTTTTATCAGAAGACGGGGGGCGGGGGATAGTGGTCTTTTTTAAATATAATTGTGTTTTCATGTGTACGTACTGTGGGTATTATATGTCTGAATTAATTTGATTATTGTCCATGTATCTATTTTCGAAGCATCTTTTTGTTTTTTCGCCCCCCCCCCCCCTGAAAAAGGTGCCAAATGTGGCAGCGGCGGGGGGGGGGGGGGGGCAGACAAGCGGAGCTTTCCCTTTTGGATGGAGCTCCGCCTTAAGGTAAAAAATGTTTAGGCTTCAGAACAGGGGTCTCAAACTGGCGGCCCTCCAGCTGTTGCCAAACTATAAGTCCCAGGCATTGCAAGGCTCACAGTCACAAGCATGACTCCCACAGGCAGAGGCATGATGGAACTTGTAGTTTTGCAACAGCTGGAGGGCCACCAGTTTGAGACCCCTGATTTAGAAGCACTTTAATGCCAGCCTGTCCATGGTGGCCTGCGGTTGTGTGCTGAGAGCGTACTCCCTGCACACTGGCTGAGCTGCCTATGATGACTGTTGGTCACGGCTCCTAATCCACATCCAGCGGGATGTACCACCAGTCTTGTGACCTCTGTGAAAGCCAATAACATCAGTCATCTGAAGGAGAGGCCGTGCCGCTGACCGCAATTAAAGCCCGCTGAAAGGGCCACCAGGAGGTGGTGTGAGGAGGTAAGTGCACTGAGAAGGTGCATTGTAGTGCCATTCAGAACAGACCAATACACAGAATGCAGATTTGCACAGTTTCCTGGTGTAAATGGACCTACCTTCCCCCACTGCTCTCAGAAAATAGAATTTGTACTTCTCCCTCTCTGTTTACACTGAAGAGCTTTCCCTTTACTTCCTGACTGCCTGAACCTCTGTTATTGGGATAGGAACTGGGAGGTCATCTCCCTAAGGCTGGATTCACACCTATGCACTTTTATTGTTGTTTGCATTTTGCAGATTTGCTCTGCAGAATTTGTTCAATAGGAAACCATGTTAAATGGACTGCAGTGCAAATCTGCAAAATGCAAAAAGCACTAAAAATACAAAGCTGTGATTCCAGCCTAATGCGGACACAAACAGGTTTAAAGTGGACCTTCACCTTTTCTTTTAATGTTGTTTTCACCTGCAGCCTCCCCCTCCTTTTAGCAGAATTGCAAAAAAAAATTAAAGTACTGTAACTATTTTTTTCCTACAGTTCATCATTCTTTCCTAGGCAAGAATAATGTGCCTGGGAAGGCCTCGGGTCACTCTGGGATCTGTTGCAGCGTTCTGCACATATGCGTGGTCCTGAGAGCTGCCTCCTGGGATTTCTATGTCACTCATCTCAGGAGACAGATCGTGGGATCTCACACATGTGCAGAAACAGCAGGGGTGTCTGCCAGTTTACTGACAGGGGTCTGCGGTGTGTCTGCCCATGTGCAAGGTGTCCGACGTTGACCTGGCAAAGATCCTTGTGATGTGTCTGCGCATGCACTGGAAATTTAAGATGGCAGCTCTGGAGTTGAGCGGTGTAGGGAGAACTTTCCCTACAAGCAAGACATCGCTGGAACTCTATTGATTACTACAGGGGTCTCCAAACTGTGGCCTGTGAGCCAGATTTGGCTGTGTCAGTGGCATATCTTCAATGTGTACAGAATGAGGAATAAGGTCAGCAGAGGCTGTCTATGGTCTCTGCCTTGACCTGATGTAAGGGAGACTCTGATGAAGACCCTGATGTAAGGAGAGACTCTGATATAATCGGGACTCTGATATGGAGTCTGATATAAAGGAGTTTCTGATGGGTACCCTGATGTAAGACCAGACTGAGATGTAAGCAGCAAGGAAAAACCCTCCAATGAAAGGGACTTTAACCACTTCTAAGGGTGGACGTACTATGACGTCCTGCCTTTGAGAGGTGATATCTGAATGGTGCCTGCAGCTGCCGTTTTTTTCTGCAGACGATTCTGCGTCTGATAAAAGTGGTCTTAGCGGCGGATTCGCCGCAAGATTACTTTTATCAGCGGTGGGAGAGGCGCCCCCCCCCCCCCCTGCCGCTTTCCGGTCATTTCCGCCGCTTACCGGACCCGCCAGCAGCAGCGGAGATGATCTGATCCTCTCCCCCCAGTGTCTGGGATCCGACTGAGCGGCTGAAGCCGCTCACTCGGCTCCATAACACGGCCGGGCGGAAATGACATCAGAAGTCACGTGCGCCCAACGGTCTTAAAGGGCCCGTTTTTTTTTTTTGGCCTGTCATTTTTTTCAGATTTTTTTTTTTTTTTGCATTGAAGTGTAAATATGAGATCTAAGGACTTTTTGACCCCAGATCTCATATTTAACCACTTTTTTTTTTTTAAAGGAACAGTGCTAAAAATAAATAAATAAATAAAAAAAAAAAAAAAAAAAAAGATTTAAATCACCACCGTCATCGCGCAGCAAAGAAAACGCATACGTAAGTCTCGCCCACATATGAAAACGATGTTCAAACCACACATGTGAGGTATCGCCGCGATCGCCAGAGTGTGAGCAATAACTCTAGCAAAAGACCTCCTCTGTAACTCTAACCTGGTAACCGTTAAAAATTTTTAAAACGTCGCCTGTGGAACTTTTTAAATACCGGACTTTATCGCCATTCCGCGAGTGCGCGCAATTTTCAACCGTGTCATGTATGGTATCTATTTACTCGGTGTAACATCCTCTTTCACAATATGGAAAAAAATTGGGCTAACTTTACTGTTGTCTTATTTTTTAACTCAAAAAAGTAAATTTGTTCCAAAAAAATCGCGCTTGAAAGACCGCTGCGCAAATACCGTGTGACAAAAAGTATTGAAACAATCGCCATTTTATTCTCTAGGGTGTTTGAAAAAAAATATATATAATGTTTGGGGGTTCTAAGTAATTCTCTAGCAAAAAAAAATGTTTTTAGCTTGTGACCACCAAATGTAAAAAAGTGGCCGGGTTGGTAAGTGGTTAAGAGGACCTGTCATGATTTTTTCTATTACAAGGAATGTTTAAATTTCTTGTAATAGGAATAAAAGTGATCAAAATTTTTTTTTTTTAAAAAAAAGTACAGTGTAAAAATAAAAAGTAAAAAGGGAAATAAATAATTAAAAAAAAAAAAAAAATTTAAAGCGCTCTGTCCCGCCGAGCCCGCGTGCAGAAGCAAACGCATACGTACGTCCCGCTCACATATTAAAATGGTGTTCAAACCACACATGTGAGGTATCGCCGCGATCGTTAGAGTGAGAGCAATAATTCTAGCACTAGACCTCCTCTGTAGCGCAAAACTGCTAACCTGTAGAATTTTTTAAACGTCGCCAATAGAGATTTTTAAGTTGCAAAGTTTGTCGCCATTCCGCGAGTGGACGCAATTTTGAAGCATGACATGTTGAGTATCATTTTACTTGGCGTAACATTATCTTTCACAATATGGAAAAAATGTACCTAACTTTACTGTTTTCTTATTTTTTAACTGAAAAAACTGAATTTATTCAAAAAAATGCACGCTTGGAAGACCGCTGCGCAAATACGGTGTGACATAAAGTTTTGCAATGACCACCGTTTTATTCTCTAGGGTGTTAGAAAAATATATATATATAATGTTTGGGGATTCTAATTTCTAAGTAATTTTATAGCAAAAATACCTGTTTTTAAGTCGTAACACAGAACCCAAAAAACAGACCCGGTAAGGAAGTGGTTAAAAAGCATACCCGGACAATGAGAGAGGAATATACACCAAGGAATTGATAAAAAAAATATATAATTTATTCAGACAATAAAACAGCGTCATGGGAAAGTATGGGGAGAGGGTGGAAGGGACATGGGGGCTGGGATATGCATACAAAAACAGAAGGGCCAGCAAACATGAGATATGGAAAAGACAACATAGGCCTCTGATGATGTTAGATGGTGGAGGAAACTTCCAACGCATTTCGAGAATAAAGTGTAAAAGTCTCTTCTTCAGGGAGTTTCAGAAAATACACGTAAAAAGCTCTAGTTTATACAAACAATACAATAAATATAACACAATAGAACAAGATATCAAAGCATGTGATAACCTATGAGACATTGGTAATAGATAAAAAGGATTTATGAACTGACCAGGTTACATGCCGCTGATGAAAAAGTGCCCCCTCTGATGTAAGAGGGGACTATAATGGGAATCCTGATGTAAAGAGGACTTTAATGTAATGGGTACATGATATTAGGGGGACTCTGATGAGGGCCCTGATGCAAATAGTAACACTAATGGGGGCCCTGATGTAAAGGGCGACTTTGATGGGAGCCCTGATGTAAGGGAGGAAATCTGATGGGGGCACTGATTTAAGGGGGGACTCTGATAGGGACCCTGATATAAGGGGGGCTCTGATGAGGACCCTGATATAAGGAGGACTCTGATGTACTGGGTAACTGATATAAAGGGGACACTGATGCGAATCCTGATGTAAGGGAGGAAATCAGATGAAGGCACTGAGATAAGGCGGGACTCTAATGTGGGGGGGGGGGGGCTCTGATGAGGACCCTGATGTATGAGGAAACGCTCATGTAAAGGAAGTCTCTAAAAGGGACCCTTATGTAAAGGAGGACTCTGATGGAGACTCTGATGTAAAGGGGAACTCACTTATTTGTAAAACAGTTTTTTTTTCAGCCTGCAAATATTAGTAAACAGTACTATGTGGCTATTGTACTGAAACATTTGAAGACCCCTGGACTAGTAAGTATGCTTTTCTTTACTTTTACACAGAGACGGTTTTTGAGATTTAAAAATATTATTTTTGATAGTAAAGGTGGAGTTCCACTTTAACCTGTGTACTGCCACTGCTACATGTCATATGTTGGGGGCAACTGACACTCCTGGCTCCTCCACTTTTTGGTGTTCCACCATAGGAAGCTGCCTCCTATGGAGGTGCACCTGTGGGCTTGATCTTGAGCTGCGCAGCCTGCATCCAAAGACATGGACAGTGCAGCTCAGCCCCACCCCCTTGTCACAGGATTTGACTGACAGCAGCAGGGGCTATCATTCTTCCCTATGAGGAGAGAGAGCCGAGAGAGCCACAGCTGTCATGCATAGTGCTGGATCGAGATCAGGGTCAGGTAAGTATTAGGGTGGGCTGGGGGAGGGGGGGGCTGCACACAGAAGACTTTTTACCTTAACCAGGTCAGCTTTGTAAGATTTACCCCCCTTCATGACCAGGCCATACATGGCACTGCGTTACTTTAACTGACAATTACACAGCCGTGAGACGCTGTACCCAAATAAAATTGATGTCCCTTTTCCCCAAAAATAGAGCTTTCTTTTGGTGGTATTTGAGCGATATTGCAGCGGACAAATTGGACACCTAACTGACACTTTTTGGGAACCAGTGACATTATTACAGTGATCAGTGCTAAAAAATATGCACTGTCACTATACTAATGACACTGGCTGGGAAGGGGTTAACAGCAGGGGAAATAGAGGGTTAAGTGTGTTCCTAGCAAGTGCTTACTCACTGTGTGGGAGATGCTTCTACTAAGGGAAGGCAGAGATCCATGTTCTTGCTTAGCAGGAACACAGGATCAATGTGTAGAGAATGCATTAAAGTAGTTGTAAAGGCTTGAGGTTTTTCACCTTTATGCATGAAGATAAAAAAACATTCTCTGTGCAGCAGCCCCCCTAAAACTTACCTGAGCCCCATTGCAATCCAGCGATGTGCACGAGAAGCTTGCCTCTCTGTGGACTCTCCTTCCCTGCTGCTGTCAATCACAGCCAATGAAGAGAGAGAGGGGGCGGGGCCAAGCCACAGCTCTGTGTGTGAATGGACACACAGAGCAGCGGCTTAGGAGCAAGCCTGCTAGGGTGCCCCCATAGCAAGCTGCTTGCTCTAGGGACACTAGACAGGAGGAAAGAGCCAGCAAGGGACCCGAGAAAAAGGGGATCAGGGGGTGCTCTGTGCAAAACCACTGCACATAGCAGGTAAGTATAACATGTTTATTTAAAAGAAAGAGCCTTTCAAGTGATTGTAAAGTCTCATTTTTTTTTGTTATACTTACCTGCTCTGTGCAGCTGGTTTTGCACAGAGCAGCCCAGATCCTTCTCTTCTCGCGTCCCTCTTCTGTGCTCCTGGCCCCTCCCTCCTGTTGAGTGCCCCCAAAGTAAGCAGCTTGCTATGGGGGCACCCAAGCCGAGCTGCAGCTCTGTGTGTCCATTCAGACAGGGAGCTTCTGTTCGGGCCCTGCCCTCTCTCTCTTCTGATTGGCTAACTGACTTTGATTGGCTCAGTCAATCAGGAAGTTGAGTCCCAGACGGCTGTGACACTCGTGGACACCACTGAACAGAGATGGGGCTCTGGTAATATTAGGGGGGCCAAGGGGGGCTGCTGCACACAGAAGGCTTTTTATCTTAATGCATAGAATGCATTGAGATAAAACACCTTCTGAATTTACAGTTACCATAATATCACTTTAAAATGTTACTGAACCCACAACAGTAAAATCAGTCTGGATGCAGTAAAGCATGCTTGTTATATTCACTGTGGAACCTAAGGGGTTAATCCTTCGCATTGTGTAAAAAGGCTGTTTGATCCTGTCTTCTCTGATCCTCCCCTCCTTCCATTGTCCCCTGATAATTTCCTGATGACACAGAGTCTATGGAATCAGGCTGCACATGCTCAGTTTGGTGTGAATTGCTAGAGAGGCTTTTTTTTGTTGATGCATGTGATCAGCACAGGGCCAATCAGCACTGTCCACACAGAGAGTCAGGGGTCTTGCATTGGACAGTCAGAAAACGCCTCCTACAAGCTTTAACCAGACACTGATAGAAGTCACAAGACTTCTATATACTGCTGATGAGAAAATGTATTTTTCAGTTTATATTTACTAAAACAATTGCATTTGCATGTTCTGTGGGAGAGCAGATATAGTGAATGCAGGCTCCTGGGTCTTCCCTTTAGAATAGGGTTGCCATCTGTCCGGGATTCACCCGGACAGTTCGGTTTCAGACTGCCTGAAACCCGGACACATTATTCATTCTGGACTATGGCTTCTCAGCAGGGTTGCTGGCTGCAGTTGTCTAAGCTGAAAGTGTCTGTTACTCTCTCTTTCACATTGCCCAAAGCCAGCACTAATAATCCAGCCACCCCCCCCCCCCCCAAACACACACACAGACAGGAGAGGAGAGAGGGCTCAATCTGCACCTCTTTCTCCTGCCCCTACCCCTCTGTGTCTGCCCACATTCCAATCCTCGCCACCTCAGAAAAGGAAAGTGGGGGCCAGAAATTTGAAGCCCAGCAACCACAGATACATCTGGATGAGATGTGTTGACTGCCAAGGGGTGAGAGAGCTCCCCATCCACCCCTGTCTGTGACTGAAGTCTTCCCCCTCCCCCTTCTCTCTCCTGCCTTTGAATGAGCACACAAAGGTAAATCAGGGTTCTCAGAGCACCCCTTACATCAGAGTTCCCCTTTACACCAGAGACCACAAAGTTCCCCCTTACATCAGAGTCCTCCCCGTACAGAGTTTTCAGTGTTTCCCCTTAAATCAGGGAGCATCCCTTATGTCAGAGTCCCCAGAGTTCTCCGTTATATCAGTGTCTGCAGAATCCCCCTTACAGTGAAAGGGAACTCTGCAGGTTTAGATGTAAAAGGGGAGCTCTGTGGATTCAGATGTAAAGGGGGACGCTTGTTATTAACTTCATATGATTAGAAATGTTATTTAATAGCAAGATATGTGTATAGTTTATACTACAAAAAGAAATTGCTGTCCCAGCACATGCAGCGTTAAAGTGTTCGGGTTTGACTTGAAGAAAAGGTAGCAACCCTACTTTAGAACCACTGTGCAGGGGAGACATCAGAGGTCTCCCCCATTGGCCATGATCCGCCTGCATTGCCTAGAGTAGCACACAGTCCCAGTGATGAGATGCCTGGGATGTCATAGAATCCTGGCTGGCTGGGGGATTGATGTAGAAGAGAAGAGTCATCATCAGGTCTATGGAGGAAGCAGGAAGCGGTGTGCAGAGTCTGGCCGCTGAAGGGTTAACCCTCCCTCTCCTCTTCCATTCTCCACCTCTGAACCTCACTGATTGACAGCAGAACAGGAGAGGAGGGGGAGGGGAGCGACCCGCCAGGCCGCCTATCACAGCCCAGAGTGGGCAGCACCCTCTGTCCCAGGCCACCAATGGGCGCCGAGTGGGCGGTGGCCCCGGTCTCCATTCTGTGCCGTGTGTCAGTTGTAAAGGAGAGAGGGCTATAGACACAGGAGGGGAGGGAGGAGGAGAGCACAGCCGAGTCCAAACAAAAGCAGGACACCGAGCGAGAGAAAGAGAGAGCGGAGTGGAAGTTGGCAGCCTCGGTCCAGACCCCACCCTCCGGGAGAGCGATCCGTGCCAGGCTCCCTCCGATCCTCCCCCCTTCCCCACCACCCCCTTCCCCGCCGCCGCCGCTGCTGCTGGACCCGCTCGGGATCTGGACGGATTGGTGCGCCCTGGGATTATCGGAGCCACAACAAAGGAGAAGAACAATAAGAGTTGTGATCGGAGGAGATGGATGATCAGCCCAGGCTAATGCACAGCCACCCCGGGGTGGGGATGGCCGCTCACCCCAGCCTGTCCCAGCACATGCAGGATGGCAGCGGGGCCACCGAGGGGGAGGGGGGCAGGAAGCAGGACATCGGGGATATATTACAGCAGATCATGACCATCACCGACCAGAGCCTGGACGAGGCACAGGCCAGGTGAGCGATCCTACCATACACACTGCGATCTGTACTATGGATAGGGCTCACCCCTCCCCCCACCATTCCATATGTGTCCCCCCTATACCATGTCTGTGTGCCCCCCTCCCCCATCACAGCTGCCCAATTCCCCCCTATATCCATCTCTGATGACCCCTCAGGCTTTTATGTCTGGCCAGCTGTAGGGCCACCTAGGCACCAGTAAAAAGTTGTGGTGGTCGGTGACTTTTCTGGTGGTCGGTGAATAGGCGGAGTGTGCGCCGGTCAGGTGGGCAAAGTTGAATGTGACTGTAAAGTGTGAGGATCCAGCGACTGGTAAAGTTTTAGTAGAGTCTTAGAAGTACTATGGAGGTCAAGTGGCTGCCAGCCCTATGATGGTGACTGGAAGGTGTAGAGCCTGCCTGCCACCCAGGGCGAGGGATGGATGGGTGCCGCCGGACACATGCTGAACCCCTGGTGCCCAACTTATGGCCTGAGGGTCACATTTTCCTCTATTCCAGGGATCTCGACCAGGCTCTTCTAAGGTGTTTGCAGTCTATGACTTACTCCTGAAGCATGTCTTTAAAAACTCCTGTATGTAGCCCCCGACCATCTCGTGTAGCGTGGCCGTAGACCCCCCCCCGACCATCTCGTGTAGCGTGGCCGTAGACCCCCCCCCCGACCATCTCGTGTAGCGCGGCCGTAGACCCCCCCGACCATCTCGTGTAGCGCGGCCGTAGACCCCCCCGACCATCTCGTGTAGCGCGGCCGTAGACCCCCCCGACCATCTCGTGTAGCGCGGCCGTAGACCCCCCCGACCATCTCGTGTAGCGCGGCCGTAGACCC
>BLSH010366113.1:1310731-1326408 GCA_018402905.1 Glandirana rugosa
ACCACGGCACCCAGTCAGACTGGGTGGCGTGATGGCTGGCTCCATTTTCCGAAGCTAGGCTTCGGAAAATGGTACACTAGTCGGCACTGGTTAGTGCCGACTAGTGTCACATTTATCCTTCTCGGCAACTAGCCGAAAAGGAGACGAGTCCAGACGTCTGGACTCGTCGCCTCTCGGCTAGCCGACGAGAAGACTGTCCCCCCCCGACGCGACTTGCAAATAGTCGCGTCGGTGGGAGTCCTAGTGGGGTGACCTGGTGGTCCCTGGTAAAAGGCTTCGGATCGAAGCCTTTTACCTCGGTCGGTAGTGCGGTGGGTCAGACTGACCCACGGCACCACTGATCGCCGCGATGCGCGCCCCCAGGGGCGCGCGATCGGGCATTATCCTGAGGACGTCAATAAACGTCCAGTCAGGATAATGAACCCCCCGCCCGAACGTCATTTGTCAATGCGCCGGGCGGGAAGTGGTTAAACCCCTTGGCACTTGCGTAACAGAAATATGCGCCTTCACTGGACTAGGATTTTTTCCATGGGGCCGCATATTTGCGCATCTCCCTTTTGTACCAGAAGCGCGCTGCGTGGAGGGACTGGGGGTTTCACTGACAGCCCTGGGCCCCGTTCTTACACTTTGGGGCCCGGGATGTCAGATTCTGGGCTGTACTACAGGTACGAACAGCTACTAACGTACACATATGCACTAGGGTCGACAGGAGCAGGAGAATTTATTTTATGTTCTTTGGTGGTAAATCATGGTAGTAGCAAGAAATTTACAGCTAGATTTTTTAAAAAAAATGTTTTTTGGGTCAGTTTTGCTTTGATAATAATAAAAAAAAAAAAAAATCAGGAGATATCCATTACCATTTACCACCAAATGAAAGTCCAATTTGTCCTGGAAAAAATGCAATATAATCCACCTTGATGCACAAAGTAGCTGTGGTTATGTGTAAGGTTTTACAAACAAATGTCAAAGTTGCAAAATAGTGCTTAGGCATTAACCACTTCTTATAGACAAATGACGGCCGAGCGGTGGTTCTGTTACCCTGACTGGACATCCATTGACGTCCCCCGGATAACCCGCGATCGTGCGCCTGTCAGTCTGACCCACCGCATTACCAATCTCAGTAAAGAGCTTCCATCAGAAGCTCTTTACCATGTGATCAGCTGTGACCAATCACAGCTGGTCACAGTGTAACCAGGAAGAGCCGTTTATCGACTTTTCCTCTACTTGCATCTGCAGAAGTGAGTAGAGGAGAGCCGATTGGCGGCTCTCCTGACGTGGGGGGTCCCATCCAGGGACAACCAGGGAGCCAATCCTAGACCACCAGGTAAGGGGCACAATGCCCAACATGGATGGCACTCTGTGCCAATTTCAGATGCCACCCAGGACCACTAGGGAATGACAACCTGACAGTGCTATCTGTCATTGCCACCAACCGGTGCCACCTATCAGTGCTTGTCAGTGCTGCATATCCGCGCTGCATATAAGGGTACTTTCGCACTGCAGTTTTAGCGGCGTTTTACCAGCGATATGGCTCCGCTATGCAGGCGGGAGCATGATGCTTTTAACCCCCCACAAGGGGTTAAAACGGGGTTGAAAGTGCCAGCACTCCGCGCTACTGATGTCGTGTGCAGCTGCTTCGGAAGCGTTTGCCATTCATTTCAATGGCAGGGGCAGTAGAGGAGCAGTATATACACCTCTCCCCTCACCGCCCCAAAGATGCGGCTTGCAGGACTTTTTGTAACGTCCCGCAAGTGCACCACCCCAGTGTGAATGCTTTAACATTGGGGTGGATTAGGGGGGATTTTTGAGGCTCTTTTACAGGCGCTATTTTTAGCAAAATAGCGTCTGTAAAGCGTCTCAGTGTGAAAAGAGCCTAAGTGTCTCATCAGTGCCAATCAGTACTGCCTCATCAGTGCCAGTCAGTGTAGCCTCATCAGTGCCCATCAGTGATGGAGAAAATGTACTTATTTACAAAGTTTTGTGACCGAAACTGAGAAACTTTTTTTTTTTTTTTTTTTTTTCCCTTTTTTTTTTTTTATTTGTAGCGCAAAAAATAAAAACCATAGCTCTATTTGTGGGAACAAAATGATAAAAATTTAGTTTGGGTACAGTGTAGCATGACCGCACAATTGTCATTCAACATGCAACAGCGCTGAAAGCTGAAAAGTGGTCTGGGTGGGAAGGGGTAAGTGCCCGGTATTAAAGTGGTTAAGATTTGTTTTACCATTAAGGGTATCTTTTTATTTATTTATTTATTTTTTGTAATTCCTTGCTCTCCATTTTGCTCAGGTACTCTTCAGTGCTATGCTATTGTAGAAAAGTGTATTGAACTCCTTATCACACAAAGAATGATTTTCTGCCTGTACCTAATATAGGAATCTGCCTCTTCAATCTGACACAGATCGTTAGACAGCGAAAATAACTCCATGGAGCAGTATTTGTGTCATCCGAGAATCTGCTGCACGCCAAGTAACTCTTTATTGGCTCTGCCGCTTGTGGCATTGTGGTGGTGTTTGATCTGGAGGACCCGGGACACATTTACGGGACACCGCTATAGATCATTCTAATAATATACATTTTTATTTCACACTAATAATTGTAGTCTCATGTTCCACAGAGCATTTGTACACTTTAGCTGATGCTATGTAAAATTAACAAAAGTCTCTGCTATATCGATATCAATAGTGGAGCTAGTTAGATGTTGAAAATATAAATGTTAGTATAAATACCCAAGAACAAAAAAATGCATATATTACAGCTTACCAGTTTTTGATGGTGGCCAGGGTGGATAAAAATCAATGATTTAAATCATTTATTTTAATAAAATGCTTTTGGAGTAAAAATCTATTTAAGCTACATTAATAATTTAGTTTATTCAGCATGAAATGGAGCTTAGTTATGTAGCATTAGGCTGTATATTCAATATTTACATTTTTGGTAAACTTATTCAGTGAATGCAAGCTGAGCTAACATGCACTGCATTGATGCATTCACACAATTTCACAGTAATAATGAGATAAAACAAAGTTCAGGAATATTTATTTATCCCATTGTTTTGCAATCTGTGTACACTACAAACTGTATGATTGCAAAGGTTCCGATATCGCTGTTTTACTAATCTGACCGCTTATTCTACATGGGGAAACCTTCATTTTGTTTGCAAATATTAAAGATTCTAATCACCATCAAGAATAAGTCCTTACATTTAAAGAGCACCTGTCATTTCAGATCCATCATGGCAGCGCCTGTTAGCGGGCATCCACTCACCTGCTGCCACCACGTCCCTCACCTTGTTGTGTCACTGCCACATCACCAGCTGTCTCATTAAAGTGAATGGGGCTGTCAGTGAGTCAACAGCGGGTCAGAGGAGGAGCCGCTGTGGTACAGAGATGACAGTTGCTCTTTAAAAATTATGATTTAAATCAAATCCACCCTGGTGGGGGCTGCTTTTTTTATTTATTTATTTTTCCAGGCTTTTTTTCTACTTGGTGATCTTGTCAGTAACCTACTTCCTGTCCAAGATGACAATGCCCACTGAACTTTATCTATGGAGGAGATCCTCTGGGGGAACATGGGGGAAGGTGTTCTATGGTCCACGCCAGAACTGGGAAGACTGATAACATGTTCAATATTTCAGTTCAGTGCATAGGAAGGACTTTGAAATTCTGGTAGGATCAGCAGATATCGCTCTGTACTTGGGCTGAGAAAAGAACGATTGCAGTCACCTGGGGGCTTGTAAGCTGCAGTATATTAAACCACTTCTGGACCAAACCTATTTTTCAAACTTGTTGTTTGCAAGTTAAAATTTCGTTTTTTTTTTATTTTTGCTAGAAAATTACTTGGAACCCCCAAACATTTTTATTATTTATTTATTTATTTTTTTTCAAATTCTCCACATATGCTAAAGTTACCTATTATAACATTGCTACAAAGAGTGTGTTTCTGTCTGCTATCTGTTTTTGTTTTGCTTGGCATATTTGCAACATATCATTTTTGACCTTTTATAGGCAGTTATCTGCAGCATAGAACGTCTATACACCCAGCTGGGTCTCAGATGGGGCTGAGCCCCTCCCCCCACAATATCCCAATTGGGGGATTCTAGTGGTTCTGCTTTTATATTTTTATATCTTCAAAACTTTAAATTTGTGTATATATTTTTTTTGTTTGTTGGCACTTTACTCACTAGCCTCTGGCACATTGATCACCTTAATTATAACTCTCACCCAGCACCTTTTTGGCAGCGCCGTTTTTGCCATTTTTCATTTCAGATCTCACTTGAAAGTTATAGCGTTTACAAACTATGGGATATATACTGGAATTTTTTTTATTTTTATACTGGTAATGGCAGTGATCAGCAACTTATACTGGCACTGTATGGCGGGCAATCTGACACGTTTGCCACTTTTTACCGGTGAGTACGAGTAACAATCTTTTGGTCAAGTACTCGCCGATACCGAGTACTGATACATTTACAAAATGAATGAGCTCAAAATGCACTGCACAGAATAAAATGTGATTTGAATAGAAATGCGGTGTGGTTTCCTGCACTGCTACTGTGTGAACCCGGGCTCGTCATGGTGATTTCAGCCTGTGCACCGCATTCCTGTTCAAATCGCACACGATTCTTTGCAGTGCAATTTTGAGCTCATGCACCATGAAGGTATTGGTGCTCAATATCGACGAGTACTTGACTGAAAGTATTTGTACTCATATTGGTACAACCCTAGTGTCTATACATGTATAAACACATGCAATTTTACAGACCATACTACTTTTTAGTGCAATGACTTTCTGCCAGGACTTTCCAGCATTCATAGATCTGTACCATGTGCAAGGAATTTTATCCTCGCTTGTCAAAAGAGAAATACAGGGCTTCTATTACTCTTCCTAAAAATGCAAGCTGCCTGGCTACTGTGCAAATGATTGGTTTCAATATTCCACCTGTCTAGAAAGAGCATGTTTATCAGGAAAGTCATAGAAAAATCAGAAGCTCTTATCTGGATAGTTGATTTGGGACAGTGACTCAAATTGTTGATACAAGAGGGGCAGCATGACATTCGGGCAACTGGGATAGCACTGGCTTCTCATGTTTTTTAAGAAAACCTGTCATAGGAGGAATATGTAGTCTGCCATTGCTGACTACTTTTGAAAATGTTATGTGCCTGGCTGCCATGCTGATCTTTTGGCTTTAGTGTGTTCTAGGTTACAAACACACTCTACATGCTCATTCAGGATTTCGTAACTGAGTGGTTACGTACCGGTTTGATTCAGTATTTCTAAAGCCGTTATTGAAATTTTTTCATGCCGGTAACAATCCATGCAATCCATACGTACAAAGATACCAAAACAAATCCATTCAGAAATTACGTTCTGTGTAATTAAATGGAACAACACAGGAAAAAATTATTGAACATATGAAGAAAGGAAGGTGCATAAAGGCATGGAAAGCCGAGACGCCAGCTGAAATTTATCAGTAATTCGAAAGCAGTCCTGCCCCTTGTCAGTGCAAATTATCAGCTGGTTCAGTCTTAACTGATGGCCTATAAAAAGGTGTCTACCGAGGTGTCACACAGACTTCTGGATAAAGACATGATGGGTAAAGGCAAAATGCTTTCTCAAGACCTTTGCAACCTTTATTATTGTAAAACATACTAATGGCATTGGTTACAGAAAGATTTCTAAACTTCTGAATGTTCCAGTGAGCACTGTTGGGGCCATAATCTGGAAGTGGAAAGAACCTCATTTCACCATAAATCGGCCACGACCAGGTGCTCCTCCCAAGATTTCTGACCGAGTGAAAGCAATTATCAAGAGTTGTCCGAGAGCCAAGGACCACTTGTAAAGTGCTCCAGAAAGACCTGAAATCAGCAGGTACAATTGTTTTAAAGCAAACCATAAGTCATGCACTCCATTGCTGAAGAAAAAGCATTGTTGAAGCTCATTTAAAGTTATGCTGCACAATATTTAGACACGCCTGTGAAATACTGGGAGAATATAGTCTGGTCAGACGAGACCAAAATTGAACTCTTTGGATGCCATAATACACACCATGTTTGACAGTCAAATGGCACTGCACATCACCCCAAAAACATGGTGTGGGGCTGTTTTTCAGCAAACGGTTCTTGCAAACTTCATATCACCAACGGAAGGATGAATGGAAAAATGTACCAAGACATTCTTGATAAAAAAAAAAAAATCTGCTGCCATCTACCAGGATGATGAAGATGAAATGAGGGTGGACATTTCAGTAAGACAATGATCCCAAATACAAAGCCAGGGAAACTCCTCAATTGGTTTCAAAGAGAAAATTAAGACTTGAATCCAATAGAAAATCTATGGAAAGCACTAAAGATCAGACTTCATAGAAGAGGCCCACGGAACATTCGATATGAAGACTGTGTGGAAAAATGGGCCAAAATCACACCTGAGCAATGCATGCGACTCGTTTCTCCATACAGGAGGCGTCATACAAAGGATTTTGTATGATGTATTAAAACATTTCAGTTAGCGTGTTCAATGCTTTTTCCCTGTGCTATTTCTGAACTTTGTGTTTTTGGTGTCTGTGTCCTTTCACACTGGGGGTGGTGTGCTTGTAGGAGAGGAAACAAACTCCTGCAAGCAGCATTTTTGGGGCGGTGCAGGAGCCAAAGCGCCGTTATAACAGTGGTAAAGCGCTGCTAAATTAGCAGCGTTTTACCGCTGACACTCGGGCGGCCCCAGTGTGAAAGGGCTCTTGGAAATATATTTGTCTAGAAAAATGGTGATGTGTTCAATACTTATTTTTTTCCCGCTGTATAATATTTGAGCCATGAAAAAGCCAGGCAGCTAGCATTTTTAGATTGAGTTCAGTAATGATAGCCTCCATGTTTGTCAACATACAGGTTCTCTTCAATATACTGGTAGGCTCTTTACGATGGTACATGTTAGATTGTAGTGGATTCATTCAGGACTTTCCTTCTCTTGGACAATAGTGTAGCTCACATCTGCAGTGTGTTTTTGTTGGCCTTTTATGTGTTCCTGGTAATGCATTCCTTTTACATTAGCAATCAATAGAGGTGGGGATATACTAGCGAGGGAGAGAGGAATACAGCACAGAATGGGTGGGGGCAGAAGATGGTGTTCACGGAGCTGCTGTTGCTGGACTCGTCAGGAGGGCTAATGCAGGACAGGGGTTGATTTTAGGAAGGGGTCTGTGTACAGCTCCCCACATATTACACTCTGATTGTACAACTCTCTTTAGATCTACCGACAGCTGCCTAGTGCAAGCGTCTGCCTAACTGGATACAAATTGATTGGATAGTGTAGCTAGGTTCTTGTATCTAAAGCTGATTGGACAAAGATTTAGCTGGAACCTGGCAGCAATAAAAAGCCAGCGAAGGACTATTTTCGCCAACACTTCTTACCCAACTGCCTTTTGCAGGCTGTGATGGCCTGTGCTTTCTATAGTTTTATTTATTGCACTTTATCATTGAATTGTTGTAACTTCCGATTTGCCGTGAATAGCAGCTTGCCGACCGCCTAACTGGGAAAATACGTCATTACTTCATCATTTAATACCGCAATTATTGCTGCAGCTAGATGCCATAAACCCGGTATCCCTTTTCCCTCAGGCACCTGTCTTTCTGATAAGTGGACCAATCGGTGCATTTGTCTTCTGCGGTGATTACCTGGGCAATTGGTAGCTCTGACAACCAATCCTGCGCTGGTGGCGGCTGGGCACAGAGATTAGCTTAGGAAAGATTGGCCTCCGCTCATCTATATGGCCTAGGACAACCAGAGTGATGCTATGATGTCATTTCTGATTACCCTATAAAAAAAAAAAAAAAAAAACTGTAAGACAAAGGCATAATGAGCTACTATGCATTGCATACTAGCTTATTATGAAATGCTTACATTCGATCGAAGCGCCTGCACACCGCTGAGAGTGCTGACCTTTTCCCTGATGTTTCGTCTGGGTTTGCGAGCTCCGGCGCTGTAACTGGCGGAGTTGTGATGGCGTCACTTTTGCGCATGTGCGCGGGAGCCACCAGTCGCGGCACAGGGCCCCGAAGAAACCGCACAGGAGTGCATGCGCCGACGATGGTGTATATAGTAAATCTCTCCTAAACTGTGCAAGTTTAGGAGATACTTACAGTACCTACAGGTAAACCGTATTATAGGCCTGCAAAGCATTCTCTGAATGGCATCTGCTGAGCGGCCGACCTCCTGTATTTCTAATGCTACAGGCTAGTTGCCTGGCATGGGACCTAGAAGCTGGTGGAAATCACTGCAGTAGTGCTGTGTACTTCAATGCTTTCCAGCTTCCAGGTTGGCCTGGTGCGGTGTGTGTATGTATGTATATGTGTGCGTGTGTTTGTGCGTATGTATATGTGTGTCTCTATCTATCTATCTATCTATCTATCTATCTATCTATCTATCTCTCTCCATATCCAAGCTGGACCAATGTATGTATAAAATATCAATATATTGAAGATAAAATAGCCCAAGATGTGACTTTGGAGGCATGACATTTACAATAAAACTTGTTTATCTATAATAGACAAAATACTACTAATGCAAACAATTCTAATTGACCTAGTAGAAAATCACATTATAGGCCATAACGTATGTTATCTTGACATATACTGATTCTTCTTTGCACAACGCGTTTCTTGGACATAATCCACCTCTTCAGGAGCCATCAATATTGTCTATTGTATGCACTAATAAAAATATACAATAATCATTAATAACACAATGAGGTCAGTTCACTAACGTTTACCGTATGTGATAACCTGGTCAGGTGACACATTTGCATAAATTATCGCATTCGGAGTCCAATTCACAAAAAACCGAAAAAAAGCGATTATGCGGTATACCGCAAAATGAAAAATGGGTCGGTAAATATTACAAAAACATGCGGTAAGCTCTTAAGTCCAATTCAGAAACCGAACAGAGTAAAAAACATACCAGAGTCTTACCTGAGCATGCAGGTCAGCAAAGGGAGGGGATGAGCAAGCAACATGGGGGGGAGGGGGCTCTTCGATGTGCAGTGGAGCACGTTTACATATTGCCACGCATGCTGGAATGAGAGCAATAATTCTAGCACCAGACCTCCTTCGTAACACTAAACTGATGATCATAGGGATCTTTTTAAAGTGTCACCTATGGAAAATATAGGGTTACTGAAGTCTGTTGCCATTTTACGGGCGCATGCAAATATATGGTTTGACATGTTTATCTATTTACTCTGTTCAACTTCGGCTTTTGTATTTTACCAAAAAATTGGGTAATTTTTTTTTTTTGCATTTTCGTTCCCCCAAAAACTTAAATTTTGTGTTACCTTCGCAGAAATATCATGCGGCATAAAAAAATGGAACTGCCACTATTTTATTCTCTAGGGTGTCTGCTTTCAGAAAAAAATATTTAGGGGTTTTATGTACTCTTCAGGCCTAAAATTATTTTTTAAATGTGTACCAAAAAACGCAAAAAACTGTTCTGGCTGTGAAAGAGTTAATGGATAAGTTCACTTTTGGGAATATGTTGCATGTTCTACCTGTACGCTTTGTTGAAGAGAATTTTTTTTTTTTTTTTTGCTGGCTCCTAGATTCAAAGCAAATTTGTCAAGCCCTGACTAAGGTCTCCCCTCCACCCACCCTGTGACTGGACAGTGAAAGGAGAAACAGCAGACTGATAGGCTAGCCTCTCTGTCACTCTGCTCTCTTCACTAATCAGTATGTTTTTTTCTCTTCAGCACAACTGGTTTGCCCTTTGTTGCTTCTCCCTCTCTCAGGCCTGCTATACAGGGAATGCAAGAAGCAGATACCAAGTCAAACTCGGGTACTTTATGCTGTTTATATTAAGTTCCCATGCCCGAGTGGGCCCTTAAACCCACTGTATATGTATTCAAAAAGTGAAACAACCTGTTAACCAGAAAAAAAAAAAAAGATGCGAGACAGAATAAGAGTGAGGAAAGGCTAGTGAGGAAAACAAGTAGGTACAGAGAAGATAAAGACAAAGGAAGGTACCAGGGAGATCCCACCCGAACGGGGTCAATGGGGAAGATTAAGGTATTGCCTCCAGGGTTCCCAAATCACCTTGAATTTAGGAGAGGAGTCTAAGAGCATATTTGCATATTTTTCTTGGATCATGATCCATGTAATCTTCCTCTTGGCCCTTTTGACAGAGACATATGGGTTTTTCCAGGCCTTAGCAATGGTGAGCTTGGCCCCCAATAGAATAAAATGAGTAAGTTTACCCAAGGATTTCGTGATACCTACCGGTCTGTGATTAAGGAGGGCTATCTCAGGGGTCTGCGATATGGGCTGGCCTGACACTTTCCTTAATATGGAAAAGATTCTATTCCAGAAGCCCCTGATCTTGGGACATTCCCACCAGGTGTGGTAGAAGGACCCCAAGAGATGGCAACCCCTGAAGCAAAGAGGCGAGGAGCCTGGAAACATGGACACAAGACGGGAGGGGACAAGGTACCACCGTGTAATTATTTTGACGCTAGCTTCCATCAGGGGAATACTCACTATTCCCCTGAAGGCTCTTAGGAAGTGGGAAAACCATGTCTCTGCATCCCATCTCAGATCCAGGTCAGCCTCCCAACTCCTAGCGTGAGGCGGCTTCTCGGGAAAATCCATTAGTAAGGCATATATAATCGAGATCCCTCCTTTTTGAGAAGTGATGTCTGAGCACCACTTCTCGTAGGGAGTGACACCGGTGGAAGACTGATTAAGCTTACACAGAGAGGCTAGGAAATTGTGAATTTGCTGGAATCTGGACCTCTCTGAGGGGGGCATATCTAGAGAGCCCAGGCAGTGGTCAAGAGAGATGGGGCCTGAAGCAGAGAGGAAGTGACCAATTCTATATAGGCCTTTGTCCGTCCACCACTTGAAGGAGCGGATATTTTGACCCGGCGGGAATTGGGGATTGTTAAAAATGTGTTTGAGAGGTCTAACTGTGGAGGCCAGCTTCGTGGTACTGAAAAGGTGATCACACAGGGTTAGTGAGTTGGGAAGCGTTGGGGATAAGATAGCCGGCCTGGTCTTAGGGGCTGCCCAAACCAAATAGTCTAGAGTATTGTGGGGAACCGCCTGTCTCTCTATCCCCACCCAATCCGGTCTATTGGACCTCGCATAAATTATTGAGAACTGGGCTAGTTGTGCGGCTTGATAATAACGCCACAGGTTTGGGAGGCCGAGTCCACCCTGGGAACGCCGTCTCCAGAGGACCTCTGCTGGACATCTATATCCCTTATGACCCCAAACAAATTTTTTGATCCGGGCTTGGATCTTGATTACTTGAGCCTTTTTAACGGGAATAGGAAGCGCCCTAAAATAATACAAAATTCTAGGAAGAAGGGTCATTTTGATTGTATTGATTCTGCCCAGCCATGAGAGGCCCAACCCCTCCCAGCTACGCAAATCATCCTCAATTCGTTTAAATAATGGGGGATAATTAAGGGAGTACAACTGGTCAAACCCAGCTGCCAATTTCACACCCAGGTACGGAATCTGTTGAGGAGACCACGGAAAGGGGAACTGGGCCCTAATCTGGCGAATCAGGGTCTCCGGGACATTGATATTTAGCGCCACAGATTTAGCTATATTGACCTGAAGCCCTGAGGCGGAGCCAAAAGCCTGCAAGAGTTTAACTATGTGCAGGACCGAGACCAGGGGGGAGGAGATAAACAGCAACAAGTCATCCGCAAAAAGAGCGCATTTATGAGTAAGCGATCCACTGTTCACTGACAGCGATTGCTAGAGGTTCTATGGCGATCGCGAAAACCAAAGGGGAAAGCGGACAGCCTTGTCTGGTACCCCTATGAATACTAAAAGGCTCAGAGAGGAAGTTTTGAAGTTTTATAGTGGCAGAGGGATTGGAATATAGTGCTTTAAGAATGTGTAAAAATTTGGGGCCAAATCCCCATCCACCCAAGACCTCAAAAAGGTAAGACCATTCGACAGTGTCGAAAGCTTTTTGCAGGTCGACCAAAAGGATAAAACCTTCCTGGGCTGGACCCCCACTCCACCCCGAACCCAGAATTGAGATGATGTCTATAGCCCTACGGATTTGATCAGGGCCCTGCCTCCCGGGTATGAAGCCCACCTGGTCCTTATGGATGTATTGTCCTATGAAAGCCGAAAGTCTGTTGGCCAAAACTTTTGTTAAAATTTTTAGGTCATTGTTGATTAAGGAGATGGGCCTGTAATTATTAACTTCGGAGGGATCCTTATCAGGTTTCGGAATAACCGCTATGTTAGCTGAGTTAAGGTCTGAATTGAGGACTGTATCTGTTTGAAGAGAGTTGAAGAAATTTGCTAAGTACGGAGCTAAAGTAGGCCCAAAATGCTTGTAATATCCTGTCGACAGACCGTCCGGCCCCAGGGTTGAGCTCTTTTTGAGGTGTTTGATAACTTCTAGAATCTCAGCTACCGAGATTGGGGCTTCCAGTGAAAGTCTATGGTCCTCAGACAGGGTGGGGAGGGGAACGCTGTCCAGAAAGTTAGACGACTGGGATGAGGGGGTCGAGAACTCTGATCTGTAGAGCTTAGCGTAAAATTCCCTGAATGTGGGCATAATCTTATGAGGGTTTTGGGTAAGGGAGCCCGACAAGTCTCTTACTTTCGGGAATGCAAATGATTTAAATTTTGGAGACAGTTTGGCCGCTAGATTAGGACCTATGTGGTCTTTACGAAGGTAGAAGTGGGCACTTGACCATTGAGCTTGCTTCTCGGCCTGAGTAGTCAAAGCTAGATTAAGGGACAACCTCCCTGCCTCAAGCTTCGACCGGGATTGATGGGTGGGATTTTTCTTATGTGCTTTTGCGAGATTATGAAAGTCTTGCTCAAGTTTAATTAGGTGGGATCTCCTCTCTTTTTTTAACTTAGAAGCTAGTTGGATTATCTTACCTCGAATGACTGTTTTTTTGTGGGCTGCCCAGAGGGTCATACTGGATGTCCCAGGGCTCGAATTCAGATTGAAATATTCCTCCAGGTCTCTCCTAAGCAAGGTACAATGAACCGCATTACTCAATAAGGACTCCTTCGGTCTCCATTGAGGTCTGGTCCCCAAGTCCCCCATGGGCCTTAATAGTACAACCACCATAGAGTGGTCCGATAGTGGGGATTCTCTAATGTAGGACTTAGAGGCCCGTGGAATAGAAGTAGTTCCCATGAAGATATGGTCGATTCTAGCATAAGATTTATGAGGAGCTGAGTAGTGCGTAAAGTCTCTAGTGTTAGGATTATATTCCCGCCATACATCCACCAGGCCTAGTGAATTAATGATTTTGGCAAGCTTAAGGTTTCTTTTTGGGGGTTGTAGGAGGCGAGTGTGGGCCGGTCTCAATTTGTCCATCATGTGGTCAAGAGCAGTGTTGGAATCCCCCCCCCCAGGATCAAAGTCCCCTCGAAATGAGGGGAGAGGGATTTCAACATGTTATGAAAAAATTTTATTTGACCTGTGTTAGGGGCATAGTAGGACACGAAAGAATAAGGGGAACCCCCAAGGTCCCCCAGTACCAGAATGTATCTACCCTCCGGATCTCTGATAATCTTCCGCAGATTAAAACCAACTCTTCTCCCAAAAAAGACTCCCACCCCTCTAGTTTTGTCCTGAGCATTAGCTAGGAAAAATAGAGGGTAGTTTTTGTGAATGAAACTAGGTGAGAATTGAGAGGGAAAATGTGTTTCCTGGATAAGAAGGATCTCCAGATGCTGCGAGTGAGCTGCCTGGAAGTACTTCCTACGTTTTAAAGGTGAGTTGAGGCCTTGTACATTGTGGGAGGCAATTTTAAAACCACTGGGTAAATTAACTGGGGGAACCATTGTAAAAAGGAAAGTAGTCACTTACGTTGTCGAAGGGCCCCACATCAGATTCCCACCACCTAGGGCAGATGAATGTACCTTTATTGTATGAGAGGAACTTGTTCCCTTCGCCGACTCCGGAGAAGGACCACCACGGCACCTGGAGAAAAGAGAAGAAATACAAGAAAAGAACAGGAAAGGAAAGGGGGAACAAGACCAGATAGAGGAGAGGAGAGAGGGAGGGAGAGCGGCCACAAACCGTCAGATCCCTCCACCTTCGGGGGATGGGAGCCAGAAAACCGACTCCCATGTCCCGAGGGCAACTTGTAGACGGCTGCCTATACCGGCAGCCAGACATCTGCTCCCACGCTACACCAAAAAGTGGAGCCCGTAAGCAGAGGGAGGAGCATGCCGACCAACCCGCCTCCAGGACAGCCCAACATCAATAAAACAATCGGGTAAAACCCCAGATCATGAGAATAACAATAGGTGAAATAAACAAAACAAAGAAAAAGAGAAGAGAAAAAAAAAATAATTTCTCCTCCCTCTTTCTCTTGTTCCTCCCTACCCCAACGATTTAAAGGCAAAGGAAGGCTTATAGCAACAGTGCTATCCCCCGGGACACTACAGAATGGCTAGATATCCAAACCCTCCCAACCCCGGGACCCCCACATTGGGGGAGATAGGAGAGAGGGGGGGAGTGAACTTAAGCGGGCTGTGACCCAATAACCCCAAAAAAGCCTGCTAATCCCTCAAATAGCTGAGGAGAGCCTTGTCACAATGGTAACTAACAAAACCTTTAACCAAAAGTACTTTAAGCCGTGGCCTAAGGGATCAGTCTGTAAAGGACCACTCCCTTAGGTATGGACAATATTCTTCTTCAGTGGGAACTTTAAAGTCATAACAAATCAGAGCAGAACCCCCAAGCTGATAGAGGAAGGATCAAGGGGGGTGCGAGTCCTTCGGCTTCTTAGAGTGATGAGATCTCCACACAGGGGGAATTGGGCTATGGGGGGATGGACGCTTGGAAGAACCCCCTGACCTGGATTGGAGAGAGGAGCCAGGATCCAAGGAGATGAGGTTTAGTTTTACCAGCAGATGTTCCCCTTCATTAAAAGAGGAGAAACCATAGTTCTTTTCCTTATATGAAAAGGTGGGGCGGAACGGAAAGGACCACCAATACTTAATTGCCTTGTTTGATAACACCTCGAGCAGGGGTTTCAGAGCCCTCCTCTTTTGAATGGTGGCTGGGGAAATGTCCGCAAACACCTGAACCGGGTGACCTCGGAAGGATAGCTGGGGTAGTTTCCTGGTGGTTTTCATTATCTCCTCCTTAACCGCATAGAAATGAGGTTTGACGATAATGTCCCTTGGAAGTCCATCTGTGCGAGGAGCTTGAAGGGCTCTATGAGCTCGGTCTAGTTCCAGTCTGTGGTCTGGGATGTTTGGGATGATTTCTTTAATGAAGGAGCGAACTGTCTCCTGAACATCCTTAACCCCTTCCTTACCGGGCACTTAAACCCCCCTCCTGCCCAGACCAATTTTTGGCTTTCAGCGCTGTCGCATTTTGAATGACAATTGCGCGGTCGTGCGACGTTGTACCCAAATAAAATTTGCGTCCTTTTTTTCCCACAAACAGAGCTTTCTTTTGGTGGTATTTGATCCCCTCTGCGTCATTTCTGATCGCCGCTATAAACAAAAAATGAGCGACAATTTTGCAAAAAAGAACAATATTTTTTACTTTTTGCTAAAGTACAAATCCATTAAAAAAATTATTCATCAGTTTTGGCCGATATTTATTCTTCTACATATTTTTGGTAAAAAAAAAAATCGCAATCGGCGTATATTGATTGGTTTGCGCAAAAGTTATCGCGTCTACAA
>BLSH010366113.1:1341445-1355014 GCA_018402905.1 Glandirana rugosa
TAAAAAAAAAAAAAAAAAAAAAAAAAAAAGTTCTAACTTGATTTCCATTTTAACGAGTGAAATAAGTATTTGACTCCTTCGCAAAACATGACTTCGTACTTGGCGACAAAACCCTTGTTTGCAATCACAGGGGTCAGACGTTTCTTGTAGTTGGCCACCAGGTTTGCACAAATCTCAGGGGGGATTTTGTCCCACTCATCTTTGCAGATCCTCTCCAAGTCCTTAAGGTTTTGAGGTTGACATTTGGTAACTCGAACTTTCAGCTCCCTCCGCATATTTTCTATGGGATTAAGGTCTGGAGACTGACTAGGCTACTCCAGGACCTTGATGTTCTTCTTTGTGCACTCCTTTTCCTTGGCTGTGTGTTTTGGGCCATTTTCATGCTGAATACCCAAACATGACCCATTTTCAATGCCCTGGCTGAGGGAAGAAGGCTCTCACCCAAGATATTTGACGGTACATGGCCCTGTCCATTGTACATTTTGATGCAGTGAAGTTGTCCTGTCCCCTTAGCAGAAAAGCGCCTCCAAAGCATAATGTTTACACCTCCGTGTTTGGCGGTGGGGATGGTGTTCTTTGGGTCATAGGCAGCATTCCTCCTCTGTCCAAACACGGCGAGTTGAGTTGATGCTAAAGAGCTTGATTTTTGGACTCCTCTGACCACAACACTTTCACCCAGTTCTCTGAATCGTTCAGATGTTTATTAGCAAACTTCAGACGGGCCTGTACATGTGCTTTCTTGAGCAGGGGGACCTTTCAGTCCTTCATGGCATAGTGTTACCAATTGTTTTCTTGGTGATTATGGTTCCAGCTGCCTTGAGATCATTGACAAGATTCTCCCATGTAGTTCTGAGCTGATTACTCACTGTTCTCATTGTCATTGAAACTTCATGAGGCGAGACCTTGCATGGAGTCCCACACCGAGGGAGATTGACAGTTATTGTGTTTCTTCCATTTGCGAATAATCGCGCCAACTGTTGTCACCCTCTCACCAAGCTGCTTGGCCATGGTCTTATAGCCGATTCCAGTCTTTTGTGTAGGTCTACAATCCTGTCCCTAACATCCATGGACAGCTCTTTGGTCTTGGCCATGGTGGAGAGATTGGAATCTGATTGATTGCTTCTGTAGACTGGTGTCTTTTATACAGGTAACAAGCTGAGATTAGGAGCACTCCCTTTTAACCACTTCAGCCCCGGAAGGATTTCCAGCTTTAGGACCGGAGCCCTTTTTGCGATTCGGCGCTGCGTCGCTTTAACTGACAATTGCGCGGTCGTGCGACATTGCACGCAAACGAAATTTGCGTCCTTTTTTTCCCACAAACAGAGCTTTCTTTTGGTGGTATTTGATCACCTCTGCGTCATTTCTGATCGCCGCTATAAACAAAAGAAGAGCGACAATTTTGCAAAAAAACCCAAATTTCTTACTTTTTGCTAAAATACAAATCCAAAAAAAAAATATAAAAAAATTTTTTTTTCACCGTTTTTGGCCGATTTATATTCTTCCTCATATTTGCGATAAAAAAATCGCAATCGGCGTTTATTGATTGGTTTGCGCAAAAGTGGTCGCATTTACGGATGATGAGAATTCATTTTTGGGGTTTTTATTTTTTTTTTATTTTTTACTAAAAATGGCGGCGATCTGCGATTTTTTTGCGGTACTGCGATATTGGGGCGGACATGTCGGAATGTTTTGACACTTTTTTGGGACCATTGGCATTTATACAGCGATCAGTGCTATAAAAATGCACTGATTACTGTGTAAATGCCATTGGCAGTGAAGGGGTTAACCTGCAGGGGGCGCTCTAAGGGTTAAATGTGTTCCCTGGGCGTGTTCTTACTGTAGGGGGACTTGCCTAGCTGGGGAAAGGAAGTGGTCACAGCCTTCACGTAAAGGAAGGCTGTGATCACTTCCCTTCCCCCTCACACAGAGCGGAGGTCCGTGTTTACATGCACGGACCTCCGCTCATTCGTTCCGGGGGGGGCATCGCGGGTGGCCGGCGGCAATCGAAGCCGCCGGACCCGCTCCCTGGACCCCCCCGGACACAGTGAGCGCGCGCGCTCACAGTGGCTCTGTATCGCGGCCGCCGTCGTATGACGGCGATTCGCGTTACAGAGCCACATTGTCGCCGTCAATTGCCGATCAGCCGTCGGCAAGCGGTTAAAAGAGTGCTCCTAATCTCCGCTTGTTACCTGTATAGAAGACACCTGGGAGCCAGAAATCTTGCTGATGGGGATCAAATACTTATTTCCCTCATTAAATGCAAATCAGTTTATTCCTTTTTTGAAATGCGTTTTTCTGGATATTTTTGTTATTCTGTGCCTCGATGTTAAAATACACCAGAAATGATCATTTCTTTGTCAGTGGGCAAACCTACAAAATCAGCAGGGGATCAAATACTTTTTTTCCCCTCACTGTATGTAAGCAAATTATGCCGCACGTGAGTTGTCACTGCGATCATTACAGCGAGAGCAAGAACTCTAGAGCCATAATTCATGGTTAACACTAAACGGAGTTTTTAAAGCGTCGTCTATGTAAATTTTAGGTACCAGATAGGTGTGTTCTCTGCTTACTCTAAGCAAATGCATCTTTTAGGCC
Organism: Glandirana rugosa; assembly: GCA_018402905.1. Classification (NCBI taxonomy): domain Eukaryota; kingdom Metazoa; phylum Chordata; class Amphibia; order Anura; family Ranidae; genus Glandirana; species Glandirana rugosa. The sequence goes on from BLSH010366113.1 coordinate 1,344,041, forward strand.
TCATGCATGTGGGGCATCTGAAAAAGCCCCTATCAATGCAAGAGCTGATGACAGAAAATATGCTAAAAGTCGCATATTGCACCCACATTCATGCACATATAGCATTTGAGTGTAAATGGATTATATTGGCCAGAATATTCATTTAATGTTTATACTCATATGCAGATTTTCTGCTTAGAAGTTCCTCTCAGAATATGCCTTTGGTCGTGTTTCACCCGTAAACACTCCTCAAATACTCCCGTAAGTGTGGGTTCACACAGGGGCGATCCGACTTCACTCGCAAATTTGTAGGCAATTTGAGCACGACCTCAACGTGACTTTGGGCGACTTAAAGCGACCCCCATGCCAGGCGACTTTGCCTGTGGCCAATCGGAGACTATAGCTCTTCTGACATTCCTTTTTTACCTGGCTAAATGTATTTTCCTTTTCCTGTAAAGTCGCTTCAATATAGATGGGGATCCAACTTGGAGGCGACTTCCAGTGAATTCTATGGGCACAAGTCGGATAGAAGTTGCCTTGAAGTAGTGCAGGGACCTTTTCTGAAGTCTGAAGAGCTTCAGTAGTGGAAATTAAGACGGCTCTCATTCTCTTCAATGGGATTTCTTATGTCAAGCGACTTTGGGCGACACAAGTCGAATCCCAAGTCGCTTTAGTGTGAACCGCCTCTAAAAGCCTGGCCACATAGACCAACATGTGTGTGTTAACCACTTACCAACCGGCCCCCTTTTTTACATTTGTTGGCTACTAGCTAAAAACATTTTTTTTTTTTTTTGCTAGAAAATTGCTTAGAACCCCCAAACATTATATATATATATATATATATTTTCAAACACCCTAGAGAATAAAATGGCGATCGTTGCAATACTTTTTGTCACACGGTATTTGTGCAGTGGTCTCTCAAGCGCGATTTTTTTTTTTTTGAAAAATTTAACTTTTTTGAGTTAAAAAATAAGACAACAGTAAAGTTAGCCCAATTTTTTTTTGTATATTTTGAAAGAGGATGTTACGCCGAGTAAATAGATACCATGCATGACGCGGTTAAAATTTGCGCGCACTCACGAAATGGCGACAAAGTCAGGTATTTAAAAAGTTCCATAGGCGACGATTTAAAAATTTTTATCGGTTACCAGGTTAGAGGTGCAGAGGAGGTCTTTTGCTAGAATTATTGCTCACACTCTGGCGATCGCGGCGATACCTCACATGTGTGCTTTGAACACCGTTTTCATATGCGGGCGCGACTTGCGTATGCATTTTCTTTGCTGCGCGAGCTCGCAGGGACGGTGGCGCTTTAAATTTTTTTTTTTTTTTTAGATTTTATTTATTTATTTTTAACACTGTTCCTTTAAAAAAAAAAAAAAAAAAAAAATCTGATCACTTTTATTGCTATCACAAGGAATGTAAACATCCCTTTTAATAGTAATATATGGTGACAGGTACACTTTTTGGAGGGCTGGGGGGTCTAAAAGACTCCCTATCCCTCCTTTGCACTTCACAGTATTCAGATCGCCAAAAACGGCGATTCTGAATACTGTTCTTTTTTTAAAAAACTGGCGCCGTTAGCCGCCGAGTAAACCGGAAGTGACGTCGTGATGTCGCTTCCGGAATTTGCCAAAGGAGACCCGATCTAAGCCGATTACAGCTTCTATCAGGTCTTCTTCCAGCCGGCGGACACGCTGGATTGTGGCTCCGGACTCCTGGTGGGACGGGAGGCCGGAGAAGAGGGACAGAAGGCGGCGGATGTCCCCTCCTGCCCCCTGGGATAACGACCGAGCGGCTCCCGATCGGTTATTACTGCAGGCTATGTCCCGGTAGAGCCGCTTAAAGCCAGCCGCCACCTATTTAGGGCGCTGGTCGGGAAGTGGTTAAGCTACGTGTGCATGAGGCCTTACATTTTGCCAAAAAATGAAGTATTCTATTCGTGTGCAGTAAAAAATTTTATTATTGTGCATTTTGTCCCTAGATATGCTTTAATAAACAGCTGCGCAAAAACCGTGCAACATAAATTGCAACAGTCATCATCATTTTCCCCAAGGCTTCTGCTTTCAGAAAATGTATAACATTTGGGGGTTCTGAGTAATTTTCTAGCAGAAAAAAAAAAAGATTTTGCTGTGTATATTGTGAAACATTTGCCCCAGGGAAGCAAAGGTCCGCTTTACCAGCATACCTCTTATCTGTGATTGTCAGATCTACCTGCCGAAGGTGTGGACAGCAGAACTGACTTCCTGCATGATGGACAAGGCAAATGGTGGGATGTGCGCTGTCACAAAAATAGTAATTGTTATGCTGACCATATTTGTAATGTTAAAGCGGTAGAAAACTTTGTAAAGAAGAAAAGTTTCACCCTGCAAGGCAATGTCCTAATGTGCTAGTGTGAGAGACTTGCCTTAAAGCGATATCCTAGTCCATATTCCCATTGCACATGTTCCTAGAGCAAGTTCTAAAAGTATCGGGTGCTGCAGTGACAACCAGCTGGTTACTGGTACCAGTACGACATGTACATATTCGCTAGCACACCAAGGATCCTTCGTTTTGACCAAACGTTTATTATACAGAGAGTGATCACATCACAAACTGTGTGGTGCAACGTTTCGGAGCCACGCAGGGCCCCTTCGTCAGGCATGTGATTACTTTAAAACAAAGCCCTCTAGCAGTACGCTGTCACCACTGCCAGGGCTTCCATCTTCACCCTTTCTTCCTTCCTGCCTGACTGGCCAAGCCACAATGACGTCACTCACACTGGGGCTGCAGGGGAGGCAGTTTTCAGGTGCTTCATGCACTATTTTTAGTGCTAAAGCGCCTGAAAACCGCTTGGTGTGAAAGGGGTCTAAGAGTACAACTTGTTTTGGAGGAAAAAAAAAATCATAATGCATTACATTGGGCAGGTCGATCAATAAATGATCTTATGTAAAAGGACAGATGGATCTGATGGTAAACTTAGCTAAATTCATTCAAAATGATTGTTTCTTTCTTACGTCAGAAGATTGTATTAAACGATCAGACCAGTGATCGATCATCTATTGTTACCTATGTCTTGGCAGGGGTACACCACATCCTCATGCTCCTATTTTTGACATTTCCTGCTACTAGGTTATTTATTGTGGGCCTGTCCTGTTAACCTGTTGAAATCTGTGCTCTTTTGTTGTATTAGCACTTCCTGTGTAGTTGCAAAAAGAAGAATCTGACCGTGCCTACAGACATTGAACATCCATTCAATCGATGACCACTGTACAGACATGAATGTTCACACCGGATAAACGTGAATGCTAATAGTTCCTACAGAGCATACTGGTTAGCACGCCGGTGCCGGCTTGTCTGGAGGGGAAAACAATGGGCATCCATGCCGGGTGATCAGTTCTTTGCCCTTATGGTCGTTCTTTAACAGCTGGATGTGGTGGCCGTTCTCTCGTGTATATAGGTACCCCCTGGTTAACATTTCCAGGATCAGAAGATTTAAAAGCTGTTATTTTCAAGCTCCCAGACTCCCTCCTCAGTCTAAGTTCATCCAGAGTTCGCTTGTGGTGGTTTAGGCTTTTCCCTGACTCTTTCACCTTTTGTCATCATAACTCAAGGGCAGACAGAACTCCATCCAAAGGAGGAGGAGAAGCCACCTCCCCATACAAATCCTACATTTAGAAACATTTTTTTGTCCTCTAAACTGTTACAAAGAGTTGTGTTTTTTTTTTTTTTTAAATAAAACTGTTTAAGTCCCTGCTTAAAATTCTAATGGCTGATGAAGAAATCTACATTTTCATTAGGCCTATTTTACACTTGTGGTTGGGGGGCATCTGACATCTGTCAGGTTTCTATTGTGGTCTGTGCTCTGAGATTCACCCTCTCTATTAGTCCTGTTTACCTCTCTCACCCAAAGTGAAAGGAAATCCCAAATTTTTGGTTGTCACCAGAACAAAATTAGAGGGGAAATCTTCCAGTGGGCACTCTAGTTCATGTGACCCTGGTGATTCCCTCGCTTTTTTTGCAGGGATTTCCTCTAGTTTTCCAGTTTTGGCTGTTTGACAGGAAGTTAAGGGAAATATCCCCAATGGGACATTAAAAAAAAAACCTACAGGGATCATAGCCCTCCCTTAACCACTTCTGCACCACCCACCGTCATTATACAGCGGTACTTTGCCGTTGATTACCGTTGCTATGGTAGCAGATAGCTACCATAACCCTGGTATCGAGATCACTTTTTTCGCGGGCGGGAGAGGGGGCCCCCCTCCCGCCTCGCCCCGGTTATCTCCGCCGCTTACCAGACCTCCGGTAACAGCAGAGGCGATCCGATCCTGCTGCCCCAATGCCTGGATGCCGACTGAGGGGGAAGATGGCCCCCAGTCGGCTCCATAGCATTGCAAGGCGGAAGCGACATCAAACGTCACTTCCGCCTAAAGCTTTTTTTTTTTTTTTTTTTTTTTTAAATCTTTTAATTGCATTTAAGTGTAAATATGGGATTCAAGGTCTTTTTGACCCCAGATCTCATATTTAAGAGGTCCTGGCATAGTTTTTTCTATTACAAGGAATGTTTACATTCCTTGTAATAGGAATAAAAGTGATAATTTTTTTTTTTTTTTTAAATGGACACTGTAAAAATAAAAAAAGTAAAAATAGAATAGGAAAAAAAAAAAGTAAAGAGCCCCGTCCCGCCGAGCTCGCACGCAGAAGCGAACACATACGTAAGTCACGCCCGCATATAAAAACTGTGTTCAAACCACACATGTGAGGTATCGCTGTGATTGTTAGAGCGAGAGCAATAATTTTAGCACTAGACCTTTGTAACTCAAAACTGGTAATCCTGTAGAACTTTTTAAACATCGCCGATGGAGATTTTTAAGTGCCAAAGTTTGTCACCATTCCACGAGCGAGTGCAATTTTGAAGCATGACATGTTGGGTATCAATTTACTCGGCGTAACATTATCTTTCACAATATGAAAAAAATTGAGCTAACTTTACTGCTGTGTTAACTCGGAAGTGAATTTTTTCCCAAAAAAATCTTGCTTGTAAGACCGCTGCGCAAATACGGTGTGACAAAGTATTGCAATGCCCGCCATTTTATTCTCTATGGTGTTAGAAAAAATATATATAATGTTTGGGGGTTCTAAGTAATTTTATAGCAAAAAAGCCTGTTATTAACTTGTAAACGCTGAATCTCAAAAAGAATACTGGTCCTTAAGTGGTTAAGCCTAGTACATATGGGCCAAATGTCGGGCGGCATTGGCTGGTTCAATAAAAAACGGCCAACATTTGGCCTGTGTGCAGCCGGGCCGACATGACCAAAAAAGTCTGCCGATCAGCTCCCGAGGCGCTGACCGGGGTGTACTGGCGGGGGGCTGTCAGTAGAAATCGCTGTACTAACATTGTATACGTTGGTACAGCGGCTCCAACCTGAGATGTCGGGTTTTCTTTTCCGTTCAGCCTGATGGGTTGAACAAAAAAAAAAAAAAATCTAGTAGTGTGTCTTTACTCCAAAATGAAAAGTTTTACTTCTAGTTCTAGATAAACCTGTAAAGGCAACTGTAGAGGGGTACACACATTCCAATGCCTGATACTTTGCGGCACAGCAAAAATAATTTCATCCCTTCATAGGGCAGTAATGCTGCTGAGCGGGAAATATTAAAGCACATGAGGCCACTCCACCATTCCAAGCCAGACATTAGGCTCACGGTTGCAGCAAGGTATTTCCACTGAAAAGGACCATTAAAAAAATATATCATTCAGGAGGCAGCAGCAGTCTTGCCTGCCGCATGCCAGTCAGCGCCCAACCCACTTGCCATGGATTTCTTTTCACAACTATAAAGTATTTATAAGCATGTAGCATGTACCAGCCCTACCAGGGTTATTTTTAAACCTCATTCACAGTGATTTACACAGGATCTCGCTGGCAACAAGATCCTGTGTAAAAAGTTGTTTGTATGCTGTGCAGGGGTGTAACTACAGGGGTTGCAATTGCAACCGGGCCCCGTGCGCCTCCCTTGTACACCTGGATGGCGGGGATGGCATTTATTGGAACTAATCTCCTCCTATATGCTGCCCCTGCTGCCCATCCTATCCAGTTTACTTGTCTTCTGCTGTTCCCAGGATCCCTGTGTGCTTCCCTGGTTCCCCCCACAGAACTGCTGCCCCCCCCCTCCTCCTCTCTCCTACCAGCTGCTTTAGAAGATGTGTCATGGAGAGATGAGAATGGGTTGGTAAATTGTCATTTACCGGCTCCTTCCTTTTCTGAATGGACAGATCAGTGATTGGTACCAATTGGTTCACTCATAACTGACGCATAGTAAACTGTTTTTACTATACTTCCGTTTCTGCATGAATGGGGGGCTCGGTGCACAACTATTTGTTTATTCGGTGGGACTGTAATAAAGGGACCCCCGTCAGGAGTAATCAGTGGGAAGAGGGAAGGGCCCTGGCCATGGGTCAGGGGGGCCCTTCATAATTTCTTGCACTTGGGCCCTGAAGGTTCTAGTTACACCTCTGATGCTGTGTAATATGTGCTAAAGCTGGTTATAGTCAATGTTAATGGGGGAATCCCTCCCACAGAGCTATTGTGCTCTGTGAGGGGGCTGCGGGGAGCCTTCCCTACCGGGAGAACAGGGATTATTGCTAGCGGCTATAACTGCTGGCAATAATCACGTGAAAAATCCGACATGCTGGTTGTACCAAAGTCGATGAATTTTGAACCATGTATGGGCAGGACAATTGTACCGATCTCGGCTGAACCGGCTGATATTTAAACTTCAAAGTCCATTTTTGTTGGAGTTGTACAAAAGCGCTTTATAGATTTTGCACATGTGCAAAAATGTGTGCATTTATTTGTATAGATGAACATAGAACAAAAACCTGGTAATCGCAGGACGAAAAAGTGATCATAAAGGAAATAAAACAAAGTGTAGTAAGCATAACTGTCACATAGGCTTTTTTTTTTTTTTTTTTTTTTTTTAGAAGTATATGCTAAGAATTTTATTCAAGCTTTAGGTGCATTTGGTTTAGCTAATGGAAAGCATTACAGATTAAGGCCTGAAAATGGTTAAAGTGGTAGTAAACTCTCCTATCATTTTCAGCCAACAAAGCTGCCATCTTGGCCTCTGTTTAATCTACTACTGCCATGATGCTGCACATGTGATCAGCTATGACACCAGCCATTGGATGATTTGACAGTATGGTTTAGAGCACAGCCAATGGGAGTGTTACATTTCCGGCACATGCCGGAAATGTAACTGGTTTTTAACCTGTTAAATGCATGGGTTTACTACCGCTTTAATTCATGCATTTCATTCAAGTCTGTGGGCCCAAAAGCTCTGCCTCAAGCACCTGAGCGCTCATATGTGAACAGCTGCCATTGAAATTTATGGGATTTTGGATGTTGAACATTGTAAAGCAAAATGCTAATAGGGACTGTCTTTTTTGAATGTCTGCTGCCTATGACTGCACAGGAGCAACCAGTGTAGGAAAGCAGTTAATATTGTGGTGGTCCATTGGATGTATAGATCCCCCTCCCCTTTTTTTTTCTTGCCCCCCTCCTTCCCCATTCCAATACGGTTAATAATAAACACATTTTCTAGTAGCGTGAAGGGGGATGAGAACCTCTTGTCAGTATATTTTATTTTTATCTGTCTCCCCATAAGGAAGAATTACCTTTTACGGTCTCTCCAGGTGACAGATGTCAGACAAAATGGTAAGAGAAGGAAAATCCTCCTTTATTTGCTACGGTCAGCATTTAAAATTCCTGAGTGCAAATCTCAACAGGGAAACGCAGTATTCAAAACCTGACAATTCTAACTCTTCACTATTCTAAATGTTGCTTTAGTAGGCACTTAAAATAGTACTATGGCCTTCCAAAAAAAATGCTGCAACAATTCTGAGAGCATCCACAATTTTCTTTCCATCCCCTTGAAAAGTTCCACATATACTGGTTTATTCTGCCAGTGAAGTCAACCTAAGGCCCCTTTCACACTTGTGCGACACGATTTTGGATCAGTATGACTTTGGTCCCACTTTATTGCAACTTTGGCACAATGAAAAGATATTACAAAGTCGTACAGAAATAGTACAGGAATTGCATCTATATTATTCAGGTGTGATTTTGCATGCAGCTTTGAGTGTTTAACATTGAAGACTATGGACCTCCAGTTGCAAGAAAGTTGGGCCAAAGTAATGCAGGGACTACTTTGAAGTCGGCACGACTTGAAGTTGTACAGATATGAAAGGCACTCATTGGAAATAATGGGGAACAACTTGTCGTCATGCGAGTTTGCAGTCCCAAATTGCATGACAAGTCACATAAGTGTGAAAGGGGCCTTATGCATTGCAACCACAACCCCCCCATTGCAGATTGAGAAGGTGGTCAGGGGTGATAAAACCACTCAAACATCTGCCTCCCCCAATCACACGTGTACATGAGCCCCGAGCCCCTACATTGAGATGAAAACATTTCGCAGGGGTTATAGCTACCACATTTTTACTGCCAATTCACAAGTTTGCAGCATGTCAATCAGCAGATGGTCACACCTAGTCATGCCCATGGCTTTCTGAATTGGCAGCTTTACCTTTGTTACTGAAACCCTTCTACTTGAGCTGCAGTGTCTGAGAGGGGAAGTATGTGAGATACAAACGAAGGAGGATGTGTTGCCCAATCAGGGGAGGTAGAAGAGGTTTACTTTTATGAGGCTTGTGTATCACGCAGTAACTGGATGTGGTACTTTATTTAGGCTTTCATAGGAGAGCTTTTAGTTGTACTTTAATTGATCTCTAGAGCAGTGTACAGTAGACCATATGGAGACGCTCTTCAGCACATAAACAGCTAGTCATAGGTGAACTTGTACAGCAATATATACTATGCCCACACTAAGTGCTAGTGTCTCGATACAAAAATTGCAACGTGGCTCTGCTTTATTGCTAGACAAACCAAACCTAACCCTTTCCTGAACTCTTCTGTCAAGGTTTTATGACCAAGTCTCAATTTATATAGCCGTCAAATTCCAAGTCTGCAGTAGGAGCACAGAACCCTAGACTCCTAAACTTTCCTTTTAACTCCCCCACATAGTCAAATGCCTTAACTGTTTCCGTTCATCCTCCTCCTTACCATACCCACAGTTTTAGTCGTGCTCAAGTTTTTAAAGAGGTTTTCGAAAACGTATGCATTTCAGGTACAGTCTGGGATTTTAAAGAGATTTTTCCTACACTTAAAGGCCCCTTTCACACTGCCCTGACTTGATAGTTGCATGATTTTGCCACGGTTTCAGGGAATGCCTGTGTAAACTTGAGGTCTATGGACCTCAACTCACATCAAAGTTGGCCCAAAGAAGTACAGGAACTACTTTGAAGTCGCACATATATGAATGGTACTCATTGGAAATCATGGGGTATGACTTGTCATGCGAATTTGCAGTCCCAAATCACAGGACAAGTCGCACAAGTGTGAAAGGGGCCAAATGACCTCTGTCAGAAATTTCATCAGGAGGACTCTGTAATCAGCTAGTGTTCAGCTAGTCATAGATGAGCCAGCTTTTTTTGTTCAACCAGCAGACCTGATTTTGCTATCCACATATTCGTGATAAATGGGGAATCCTTCCCGCTGTGTCTTTGTATTCTGACAGCGCGAATACATCCTCGCTGTCAGAATACACAGATCAGCGTTTCAGGCCATAGCCTGCAGTGCTGATTGAGCGGCTAAAATCCTAGAGTGTGCTTTAACAGAAGTCAGTCGGTAGATCAATTTATGTTTAACCACAATGGTCATAAATGGATCCAAATTCAGCCGGTCCCTGCTTCACCAGCCAAATTGCGATCCATGTATGGCCAGCTTAAGTCACTTTTTGCATTAAAAAAAAGTAGTACGTAAACGCCACAATGTATATAAATGGTTTGTATGGAAAGTTTTATAGATGGGGAGGGGGATGAACCACGTGCGTAGAAATGCGGAGCTCAAAATGCACTGTGTTATGTTAAATCCTGTCCCACAGGAGACAGTGAATGTAGCACTTTGTCTATTCTTTCTAAGTGGTGGTTTTCCTGACACAGGTGGTTGACCGCACCACCCGTCCCTCCTTTGCTGTCTGACCACACATCTAGCAAGAGGACAAATATATAATTAACAATGATTGACCACGCTTTTCTTGGGCAACAGACACTTCCCAGAGACAAGCGAAATTGCTAGGTATGCAGGGGGAGGGTTGTGATTGATCACCTGTCCACGCCTTCTATCTTTTTAAGTATTGGTAGGCTCAGCTGGATCCACTGCCTGGTGATCCAGCTTCATTGGGCATTGGGATGCAGGCAGCTGGTCTGTGTCATTGGTTACTGGGACACAGGAAGCGCACAGCATTTTTGATTACTAGGGGGGCAGGTAGCCTCTTGGTGTCATTGGTTGCTGGGACACAGGCAGCCAGGCCATACAGCATCCTTAGTTGCTAAGAAGCAGCCAATTGAACTGCACAGTGTTGTGCTTTCAGATGGTGTGGAAAGCTTAGCCACCTGCACCAGAGCAATCAGTTCAGGCCTGGCCATCTGCGTCCTAGCAACCAATGACGCCATGTGACTTGGTCGCCTACATCCCAGCAACCAAAGCTGCTGTATGGCCTTTTTCTGTCATTAGCAAGCAATCGGCTTGAATAGACGGGGTGGAACAGGGGATCTGATGGCGCTCTGAACAGACAAAGTGGTATTTTCTCTGCAAAGGCCCTGATCCATTATAATCCATCTTGCCTGCACTGCCTCATGACTCGCTTCATCTTGCCACAGCCAGCACTGAAATTAGTGGTATTGTCTACCAGGGGTGTAGTGTTGACCTCATATGCCCACTCTTGCGACAGTGCTCGGGCCTAGCAATTGGCTGTAAGGCCAGCACTCTAACATAGGAAAGAAGGCCGCATGCTCCCTATACTCAGAAGAGCACTGTGTCCTCTATCTGCGGGGGGGGGGGGGGGGGGGGGGGGGGGGGGGGGGGGGGGGGGGGGGGGGGGGGGGGGGGGGGGGGGGGGGGG
>BLSH010366113.1:1356098-1390050 GCA_018402905.1 Glandirana rugosa
AAGGCGGTGTCCGAATTGTACTTGTAAGTATAGATACACAGGCCGGTCCTTCTTCTCTAGAAGGACTCCATATGACGGTTGAAATGATATACCCCTGACACCGGTACATGACCCCAGTTTATCGATAGTCAAAAAGTATCCTACTTACCTCGAGTTGACGTTACTCCAGCGTGTCTCAAACTTCCGTGACGTTGGTTTTACCACTACAGTACTTCATTGTACACCCCGACGATGTATTTCGTTGGTACCTCCTTTTTTGCCTCTGTACGTAAGGGACTGGCCGTACCCTTCACTCCTTCTTATTGTCGAGTCCCATTTTGGTTGCAGTGCCTTCAAACTCTGTGCGACCTCATTGCAGTTGAGCTCCATTCATCCTATGAAAAACTGATAGCTATTTGACCCCAGTACATGGCCACAGTCCCCATATAGTAAAGTTGGCAGTATACCTCAGGAAGATCTCTTCTTCCTGGCCGGACACATAGATATGAATGTTCATGTTAAGCCTGTGGCGGAAGGAGGAGATGCTGATGACTCTGGAGGGACTACAGCAATTAGGCAAGATTTTCTAGCCTATCCATCTGCTCTTTTTTCTTAAAGCAGACCCCCCTTTCTTCCCATACAAAAAACACAGGCGCATACACCTCTGTATGTACAACTATAAACATGGCCCATTCACGGTTTAATAAAACTATTTATTACAAATCTTTTGAATTACATCAACATTCTGGCCTTCCTAGGCATTTGTAGCCCTGGCCTCTCAACCGCCCCATGGGATGGCTACATCACCAGTGCCTTCCAGGGAGATTCCATGCATAAACTGCAGGATGGGTTTTTTTTGTTATTGATTTATACCTTATCGTGGTTTTAGCAATATGAGTTTAGGCTGGTTCTTTACATTACCACAGATCTTGTACAGTGCATGCCCATGATCTGGCATGGACATAATCAGTGGTCCAGGAACAAAAGAAGAATCTAGCCACCGATCTCTCTAAGATGCATTCATGGGAATATAAAAGAAGATGGTTACTATTGACATCTGTATAGTAAACTGTATACAAAAGAAGCTGGCCACTGACAGCTTGACAGTGTACATATAAAAGAAGCTGGCCACCAATCTCTCTATTTAAGATGGCTGCATGGGAATACAAAACCAAGAAGCTGGCCTCTGATGAACTCTTGACAGTATATACAAAAGAAGAAGCTGGCCACTGATGGTAACTCTATACGCAGGGGCTGGCAACCAGTAGCCCTCAAGCTGTTGTGGAACTACATTTCCCATGAGGCATTGCAAGGGTGGCAGTTACAATTACTCCGAGGCATGATGGGACTTGTAGTTCTGCAACAGCTGGAGGGCCCCAGGTTGCCTACCCTTGCTCTATAGTATATAAAAAAGAAGCTAGCCACTGATGTCTCGAATTAAGATGGTGGCATGGAAATACAAAAGAAGAAGCTGGCCACTAATTGTATCTCTGTAGTATATAAAAAGGAGGCTGGCCACTGATGTCTCCATTTTAAGATGGTGGCATGGGAATACAAAAGAAGCGGGCCACTGAGGACATCTCAACCGTATATTCAAAAGCTGGCCACTGATGGTATTTCTATAGTATATAAAAAAGATGCTGGCCACTGATGTCTCTGTTTAAGGTGGTGGCATAGCAATACAAAAGAAGCTGGCCGCTATTGACATCTGTACATTATATACAAAAGAAGCAGGCCACGGATGACATCTTGACCATATATGTAAAAGAAGAAGCTGGCCACTGATCTCTTAATTTAAGATGGCGGCATGGGAATACCATCAGTGGCCAGCTTCTTCTTTTGTGTCTCTACAATATATAAAAAAAATAAGCTAGCCACTGATGCCTCAATTTAGGGGATGAGAGCCATAAGAAAATGGGAGCATTGACGTGGGTGCATTCAGAACAAGGAGGCAAGAATTTCTAATTAACTTTCTTTATTTTGCAATGGTAAAACAAGAGTACTGGCAGTTTCCTATATGGGGAAGGGGGTGGGAAGGTCCGCTTTAAAAAAAAAAAAAAAAAATGGTCGGTCATAGAGTACTTGAGTGCCATGTTCACTCCTATATTGGACACTAAATGATGGTAAGAGTCTGTTGTTTTCCCAAACCTGACTTTAAAAACGAGAGAATCCCTTATTATTCTAAATCTGGGGCTTTTATCCAGTCAACAAGCTCCACAATTGAGAGGCCTAAGCCCCTCATTTAGTTCCTAGTCTGTGGTTAAGACTCAGTAGGAGTCACTGCCTGCACTCTCACACAATGTAATTCTGCAGATCAGGAACAGAGCTTGATGTATAGAATGTACTTGGATAATGGGGCTTGTGAGAGAGGCAGCTCCCGACACTGCATTGTTATGCTAATAGGCTCTCTGCAACACTCATTGTGCGGGCTGAGTGTTTTATTAACACCATAATATTGTTATTAATACATGCAGAGAGCGGCCATGGAGAGGCTCGGATCCCTCAGGCATCAGATCAGTATTCCAGCTGTGCCAGCCACTAAAGAAAGAAATACTAAAGAAATAGTATCTCCCGTATCTTCCTCTTTAACTTTGGGCATACTAGACAGCCGGGCCCATAGTGCAGGGGGAACAAAGGATGTACCCAGGAGCCTCCTTTCTTGTTAAAAGCTTAAGCTAACTAGCCTCATTAGAAAGTGGTCGTTTATTAATTGTTTGGTTTTCTAATGGGGAAAAGTCAATGACCGTTTCTGACAGCAGTGACGAGAAAAGTTAAAAATGAAGTAAATTTTTCGCATCTCTTATCCAAATTAACGAAATTCCAACCGAGGGCCCGTTCACATTAAAATTTGCTCTCTGGAGAGTAATCAATGTTCAGATCGCTCTTCGGAGAGCATCTGATAGGCAGTGAAGGGGCGTTGTATCGCCTTGCCGCCTGCTTTAAACCCTTGATCCTCACACTAGCTTGCCGCAACTGAATGCAATGCAGGGCCCCACTTGAAAAGATTGTGTTTGGCGGATGCTATGCCCGCCAAAAGTGACGGGGTATAATTCCTGCCTTGGCCGTGCCCCGGCCTCTGCAGCTAAAGGGGGTTGGGTGGGATTGGCGATAAGTGTGGCCCAACCACTAGATTTTATCAACCCCCAACTGCTAGTGTGATCGAGCCCTGAATGTGATTTTCTGTCTGGAAAAAACATACTCCTTTCAGCGTGTATGTGATGGGTAAGGTTTGATCTGGAAGTAGAACTTTCGTTCAAGAACATTTTGATAGTTTTTATGTGGTAGGGTGGCAGGCATAAACATTACATTAACATTCAAACCATGGCATGGTAATCAAACAAACCCTTTATGGGCTTCCTTATGAAATAAGTCAAATCACTGATGGTATGATCGCTTGCTCTACCGATTTTTAAGATATTCTGTGCAAACATTGAAATTAAATTCTACCTCTGTATGGCTAGCCTTACACATGTGAGAAATGGCTTGCGAGAGGGCACAACATTCCCCTTTTATGGGTAAGCCAGCACTTTGGCGTGGGCATACTGTTAAACTCCTAACTACTAGATAACCTTGTGTGGGTAATCTTTGGACAAGTTATCCCATAGCATCTAGACTAGGTTTGCGTGTTAATATATGATATAGTAATCTTTATGATGTATGGACCGTCATAACCTCATGGTTGTATGTTCTCTGGAATAAAGAGGTAGGTTAGTGAGGTCACAGTCTCCAACTTGTTCAACCAGAGAATGCTTTGCAGCCATTGGGAGGACTCCTATGTTCACAAAGCTGTTCAGCACGAAACCGAGAAGCTGGAGGGGATCACTGTAGTATTCATGATACTTGCCTCCTCTGTGCAGTTGGTTTTGCACAGAGGAACCTGGATCATCCTCTTCTCGGGTCCCTCTTTGCTGCTCCTGGCCCCTCCCTCCCTCGAGTGCCCCTACAGCCAGCAACGCTCTATGGTGGCACCCAAGCCATGTCAGAGCTCCGTGTATCCATGGAGCCCCGCCCCTCTCAGCCTGATTGGCTGACAGACTTTGACAGCCGTGGGAGCCAATTGCAGCGCTGCTTTGTCTCAGCCAATCAGGAGGAGTGTACTGGATGGCTGAGGGGGATTGTGGACATCACTGGAGAGAGGAGCTCAGGGTAAGTATTAGGGGGGTGCTGGGGAGGCTGCTGCACACAGGTTTTTTTATCTTAATGCATAGAACGCATTAAGATGAAAAGCCTTCTGCATTTACAACCCTTTAAGGCCTGGCACATACAGGCAGTTTTTTTTTTTTTTCCCAACCCAGCGGGCACTCTGGATGAGATTGCTGTACTGACTATGCAATGTTAGTGCATTTTTAAGGTTTTACATAGCTATACCTTCAAAAGGGACCAGCCTGAAGTGATCTAGCAGGACTTAATTTTCTGACTAAAGCTCCACTTTAAGGTGTTAAGACCATTCGGTCCACGGTTTTCCAACTTTGATTATTCCGCCCCAATAAATGTACTTTATTCTGATCCCTTCTACATGGTGTGTATATAAAGCTGTTCCAGCCCTAGGCTCACGTGCTTGTATTACAATGTCCATGTAAAGACATTAGAAATACAATGTATGCCTGCATTTTGTCACCGTGTGTTCTACAATATATATTCCGGTACTGTACGCTTGGTTTATAACTATCATGAAAGGGTGCTGTGTGTGTGTGTGTGTGTGTGTGTGTGTGTGTGTGTGTGTGTGTGTGTGTGTGTGTGTGTGTGTGTGTGTGTGTGTGTGTGTGTGTGTGTGTGTGTGTATATGTATGTACGTATATATGTGTTTTTTTTTTTTTTTGTTTTTTGTTTTTTTTTTTGGTAAAGATTCTGTTTGATTTCCTAATAATTATATGAAAGATTTAGAATTCCTGTTTGATAATATATACCACATTTGCAGGAAGCCAATGGGTGAATGGATCTTCTGAACAGATGCTGCTAATAGGGATTATTGAAAAGCATAGGGAGTACAACTGTATTGTAAGTTGATACCTTTTTAGTGGCAGATAAACATCGGTAGGATTTATATCCAGCACAAGGAAAGATGCCCATCTGTTCTACAGCTATAATCCCTATAGTAGAGGTAGGCAACCTTGAAGAGGTGAAGGCCTACCGGCCCATCTGTACTCCTTATGGAACGGGTAGGCTACTTTTAGAGGGTTGAAGACCTACCTGCCTATCTATATTAGAGCTGCACTCCCATTATAGTAGGGGTAGGGTACTTTTGGAGGGCTGAAGACCTACCTTGCCTGGCTGTACTACAGCTATACTCCCTACTGAGCTCAAAGATGCATATGAGAGGTATGAGCATGGTCTACAAAGTAATATAGAAGAGGATACTCTTAAGTGTTTTTGCTTGTGGATGCAGCTCTTACCGTATATTCTGCAGTTATTTTTGTTTTTTTTGTATGTTGACATGCTTCTGCTTTTTATATAGGTTTCATTGTATGGGCAGATTTCACAGCAGTCATTGTAAACCTACTAGATCAGAGCTATGACAGTTGGGGACTCAGGCAGGGTACTTCATGCAAATTGTATAATCGTAAAAAAAAAATGTTCTTCTCTGCTTAAAGAGACTAAACATGTCATACACACGTCAATCAACATGATATATGACCTTACATACTAAAGCAAATCCCAGATTTCTCTGTTTACTATGGAGGACAATAAAAAGCAATTGGTCAATTACTGCAGATGGATTTATGAGCTCATTAGTCTTTGTCCTGCTGGATCTGTCCTAACTGTACCCATGAATGGTGTATTTCATTGTTGTGTTTACGTGGTATATGCAGACTCTCATTCAAGGTTTGTGGTTACGGTTTTAATTGTGATCTTATTATTCTGGCCAATCCTAAAACATCCAGGTATTTAGTACTCAAGCAAACATTCCTAGATTGTAAGCTCTAAGGAGCAGGGCCCTCTTATTCCTCCTGTATTGAATTGTACTGTAACTGTACTGTCTGCCCTAATGTTGTAAAGCGCTGCACAAACTGTCGGCGCTATTTAAATCCTGTATAATAATAATAATCTGGATCTTCCACATGGTACCACATGAGATCGTGTGTAGCCAAACAAAATATCTGCCCTTAGGGCAGCTGGATGTGCTGGTGCATAGTTACCTCTATTGTTGCATTAGTGGATTATTGGCATAGGATCTGAGCTTGTTTTGTGTTTTTAAATTAAAAATACAAAGCAAAAATTGTATTAATTTCTTTTTAAAACCTTTGTCTTTTTTTCTATGTTTTCATTTTTGTACTGATGGATTCCTCAACAGGCTTTTGTTCTCTTCATTCCTTTAGTTCGCTTTATTCTTGGTTGCTTCTTATTGTTAGACATTCCAGGAATTCAGAAGGCTTAAGAGTCTGTCCTGGAATTATAAACCATCTGCTTCCAAGTTTCTGAAAGCATTTTTGGAAGAAACAGATGTGGCTTTTTTTTTTCTCTCCGCTCTTATTGAAATGGCTATCTTCAGACTTAAACCATGATATCCAACCTGGTAGAGACCCGGAGCTTCCATTAGTGTATTACATGGGTGCTTCTGTGGAATACTGGTCATCCAATAATTGCTATATGTAATTTCCGTACATGTATGTACTTTTGCACAATATGCTCGTGTTTATACATTTTTTTCTTTTACATTTGACAATGTAAAATATAGTTGCGGAAAGGAAGGATTGGCTACATGTAATACAAATTGAAGTGTCCATAGATGCTGTCCCGATACTAGAAGTGTATGCATTTCCATATGAAGATCATGTAGATCTATAGAGACTAGTATGTTTAAATCAGTTTGAACATATAATGGTACTTATCAAAACAAGAGAAAGTGTGGTAAAATAATGGGCAGGACTGTCTCCAGAGGTCCAATGCAGGATGGCAACAAGAAATGACTATATACCTTCCAGTTCCCCAACTGTAATAAATAGAACATATATGCCCACCTGTTTATAATGCAGCTTACATAGCAGGATTCAGTATAAAGTGAGGAAAGACGCGTTGCAGATGGTCTTGTACAAAGGTCTTCAAGGCTGCCAGGTCCCCTGGAATGCCTCAAGTGTGTCTAATAATGTAATAACATTTTGTTTATTATTGCAAAGCTTGGTGTAGACCAGGGGTCTCCAAACATTTTAACAAAGGGCCAGTTTACTGTCCTTCAAACTTTAGGGAGGCCGGACTGTGGCCAGTGGAAGTAGAAAATGTCCTGTCAGTGGGCGTAAACCATGCCCCAACTTTGGTATTAAGGGCAGGAATAGAACCCCTTTGCTGGTGTCAGTGGGAGAAGTAGTGCCCTAAAGAGGAACAGAGTGGCAGGAACTACCCCACTGTTGCTGGGAGCGGAGGAAACCCTGCCCCAAGGGCCGGATAAAAGCAAGCAAAGGGCCGCAACCGACCCCCAGTTGGAGACCACTAGTGTAGACCATTGCGCTGGGTAAATCTGTGTTATGCCACAGTCGAGCGATAATGTATCTAACAGCTGCCAACACAAAGATATATAGATTTTTTTTTTTTTTTTTTTGTGAACGGGATAATACATAGTGTTTTTTTTATTTTTTATTTTTTTAGTTGTTGGCTCTAATGTATAACAAAATGGCTGTCTTTATGTATCGTACGCTAACAGGCCAAGATATATCAGTATTGCTACTAAGGATAAGCTTCTCTCCTATCAACTGTGTATACTAGTTTTGAACGTTGTCCAATTTAGCCCTGGTCCCCTCTCCCTGACCTTTTCCAGACCACAGGGCTTCTTCAAAGAGCGATGATGGGTGAAGAATAGTAATGCAAAACAACCAATTACATGTAATTTACCTTTTTTGTTTTTACAGCTTTTCATTGATAATAAGGCCTCATACACACGGGCGTATTTTGACGCCGGCGTCTACTGACGTTTTTTAGCTGCTCCCCATGTTAGTCAATGGCCACATAAAATACGTCGGCGTTTTTGAGCTGTAGATGGCGTCGGCGTATCAGAGAACCCACGACCAGCGCGTTCCTTGGCTGCAACGACGTCAAAAAGCGCCGCAAAACGCCACGAGACGCCAACAGACGCCAACAAACGCCACCTAATATTGTACCGGCGTTTTTTGACGCCGACGTTTTTAGGTTGAAAAATAGCAGAGGAATGATTTTTTTTAAAAAAACGTCTATTGACGCCGACGCTCACTAGCGCTCAAAAACGCCAATGCATAACGCCGAAAAACGTCGACTTTATCTCCTTGACGTCGGGCCCGACGTTTTGTTTATTATTTTATATACGCCCGTGTGTATGAGGCCTAAAGGTTGTTTGAGGCAAGGTTCTCATTCCCAGTTCATGTATTTTTTAGTATTTTTAACCCTTAAAGGTGCTCTGATGAACTATTTAGAAGATGATCAAACTATATGGGTCAACAGTTATTTCACTTTATAAAGCCTTGTGTTGGTTATTGAAATCTGAAGGGTTGATTGAGATGCAGCAGATTGTACGCCATTGTTTTTCTTTGCACTTTAACTTGCGGTGGATACGTTTTCTATTGGGAAAAAAAGCTAGCTGCACCTTCTGCACTGGTATTGTGACTTCCTGATGGTGGCAGCCTGCCAGATCTCACTGCAGTCCCACTGTGAACCCTCTAACACGCGAGATGGGATGGTATCAAGGGGTTTAATCTGTTACTGTACTTGTAGATAAGCTGCTATTCAGGCCTTTTTATATGCTGAAACAAGACCCCTCACCTGTTGGTGTTTATGCAGTACATGTAGGAAAGGCTTGAGATGCCTATATTGTTCTGACCCTGACAGTGAAGAAGTTCATTGAATTGTAAGAGAAGAAATGAAGGTCACTTGACTCAAATGGCAGAAGAGCAACCGATTTACATTTTTCTCTTTGATTGTAAAATTAGGGTAATAGTTCCTTCATAATTTTGGCTCCTTTGGGGTGCAGCTATGTGTGGAGCAAAATTGCACCTCCAGAGGGTTTTTTCCCCAAAAATTGCAATGCTTTGCTTAGAACAAGCGCTACTGAAAAACATGAATGTTCTCACGTCTGTGAACTGTGCCTGTGCTGGAAAAAGCAGCAATGCATTTGGCTTGAACAAACACTTAGAAACAGTAAGTGGAATCTGAATTGAAGCACACATTGGGTATCTAATTTTGGCCATACAGGAGAAACTGTCACCCCATGAATGAGGACAATTACCCATTGTCTAGAACAGCCTTTCTTTACTTGTTCAACACAGAGGAACCCTTGAAATAACTTTCGAGTTACAGGGAACCCCTGCTAAAAATGACTATATCTACAACTCCCGATACATTAATGTGATGGTCATTGGGAAGAATGCTCATTACACTTGTGCTAATTGGGAATAGTTACCCCCTTACAGAAAGCTAAAAAGATCATTTGTGTCAGTGGAAACTTATCTGAGGGGCAGTAATTGCTCATGGAACCCCTAGCAAACTCTGGAGGAACCCTTGTTGAGACACCCTGGCCCATAGCATTTGGACATGCCACTGTTACTCATGCAAGTTGCCAGATGGACTGGAGGTGGTGCAGGCACTGCAACATCTTATAAAGAAGAAGAAAAGACTGACCACACAGTGTGACACACAGTTTCTACCAAATTTGATCATCTTTGAACAATAATGGCTTTCTATGGTCAGAACCATTCTTTACTGCTTTCCTAGATGGCCCTCTACTCACCAGAGTGCTATATAATATAAGAGATCTGGACATTTATGACCACTCTACTGATGGGTCTCTTGATGGAGTATCATTAAAATGTTGTAGGGATCCCTTGGAATGGAAGAAATGCTATGAGAATATTCACATTTCATATATTATTATTATTTATTTCAGGTACTTGTATAGCGCTGTCCATTTTTACGCAGCACTTTTACATTTTGTTCATTCCTACCCTCAAGGAGCTTACAATCTCTAAGGTCCCTAACTCACATTCATACATACTAGGGCCAATTTAGACAGGATTTAATTTACCTACCAGCATGACTTTGGAGTGTGTGAAGAAACTGGCGTGCCCGGAGGAAACCCACACAGGCACACGGAGAACATGCAAACTCCAGGCAGGTAGCGTCATGGTTGGGATTCGAACCATCAACCCTTTTGCTGCCAGGCGAAAGTGCTATACTCTACACCACTGTGCCGCCCATATATAAAGAAAATACGTCTAAATGGTCTATTCCTAGATGAATTAAAAAATGATGATAAAAGTAAATTATTCCTGGATCACTTGGCAGATTTGATTGCATGTCATAATAAGAATAATGTCTATTTGTTGGTTTTTGATGGCTATTATTATTATTATTATTATTATTATTATTATCATTATCATCTTATGGGCGGCACAGTGGTGTAGTGGGTAGCACTTTCGCCTGGTAACAAAAGGGTCGCTGGTTCAAATCCCAACCATGACACTACCTGCCAGGAGTTTGCATGTTCTCCCTGTGCCTGCGTGGGTTTTCTCCGGGTACTCCGGTTTCCTCCCACACTCTAAAGACATGCTGGTAGGTAAATTAGATCCTGTCTAAATTGTCCTTAGTATATGTATGAATGTGAGTTAAGGACTTTAGATTGTAAGCTCCTTGAGGGTAGGGACTGATGTGAATGTAAATTATATATATGTAAAGCGCTGCGTAAATTGACGGCGCTATATAAGTACCTAAAATAAAATAAATAAATAAAATTATCTTCTATTTTTTTCTGTTCGTAGCTGCAACTTTTTTTTTTTTTTTTGTAGCCGAATCATCGTAGATTTGCACCTGGGTTAGCAACCGTGAGCAGTTTTTTGGTTCCATATGCTACATGTCTTTTGAATAGTCGAGCACACAACTTTAAACAAAAAAAAAAAAAAACATATTCTGGATTCAGAAGATTGTGAGGCCTGCTGAGCAAGCTTTAACACGTGCCTGTGTGTTTTCTTAGTGTTGTGTTGCAGGCATGGGAGAGGCGACATGATGTCATGTTGATTTGTTGGGGGGGGGGGGCTCTATTTTATGCAGCCCCAGGGATCCTTCTTGCATATTTCTTGACTCTCCAATCTGCTGTAGTGGCTTTCTTCTCTGTCCCATTGACCTGTCATCCTGCTGGGGTAAAAATTAAAAAGAAAATTCCTTGATTTGAGCCCAGCCTCGGTCAGTGCACTGGAAGTACAGATAGGGAGAAGCACTTTATTGTGGATCTACCTCCTACGTGATGATTAGCAAATGGATGGCTGTGCATCTTAGGAGAAGACATACAGAAGCAGCTGAATCACCAAATCAGATCAGAATATTGGCACAATTCCTTTGTTCATATTGTATCCCTATATTCAGTATTTGTAAAGGCAAATCAGTAGTAGCCTAAAGCATATTGCCACTTTTACAGTCAAATTTGAGAAAGCCCTACTATGTATGTTGTATTCCCATTCACACAGAAATGATAAAAAATACTTATTACCTTTTTTAGATGCATCTAAGTAGAAGATATTCTGATTTTAAGAATTTCTGGGTAGTCTGTGTCTGTTTCAGCAGTGCCCATCCAGATTTCGAGCCACCTGTGGCCGTTCTTGTTCGCTTAGATCGACTTCTGTCGAAAGGGACTGGAGAAAAAATTTTTGCTGATTAGCAGACCAAATGGCTGCAGGCGCTGATCCATGTAATCTGACAGTGGTATCCCAATGTCCGAATACAGTGGCACTGTTTCTCCATCCATCTCACTTTTTTTTCCCCCATGAGCCATTGGGCTAAACCATCTGTGGCCAGCCTAAGCTATCCCTCATTAACATGCAATGCATCAGGGTGATTTCTAAATTTATAACCCTTTAAGTCTGGTACACACTAATAGTTTTTTTTTTTTTCTTGTTTGAACGAAAAAAAACTGAGCTCCGGTCTAAACCCGCT
This sequence comes from Glandirana rugosa, assembly GCA_018402905.1. Classification (NCBI taxonomy): domain Eukaryota; kingdom Metazoa; phylum Chordata; class Amphibia; order Anura; family Ranidae; genus Glandirana; species Glandirana rugosa. The sequence goes on from BLSH010366113.1 coordinate 1,367,961, forward strand.
GTACTAACAGTCCGACGTTAGTACAGCGATCTCCCCCACTGAGCTGTTTGTGTTCTGACAGGGGAGCGGCCCCCTAGCCAGAACACTCCGGTGGGGGCTCTCAGCTGATTGGGAGCCGATTGGCTGCTGGCTTTCCAGCATGCTCGTCCAACAGAAGCCGACCAGACGGCTGATCTACACAGAGGCTGAATGCCGGATGTTTTTTAGTCTCAACATTCGCGTGTACTAGGCATTAGGATAGACAAATCTAGTTTCCAGCTGATAATGAAGAGGTGCAAGCACAGTACAGACAGGGTTAATTAGGGTAAACCTGACTCCACAGGTCCCTCCAAAACATCACAAAGCAGGAAGAGCATGTAAGGATCTTCGCCCTCCCATTTTTTTTTTTCATAAACCCCCACTTACCTGGTGGTGAGTTTTACGAAGCTTAGATACTCGCCCACCCAGCAGATCCATCGCTGTTCAGCTGAGATTCTCTTCTCTTCTGGCAGCACTCAGCTCCACGCTGCCATGTTTTAATGTGACAACATCGATAGGTAGCTGACTGTTCCGGGTTCAGCCGGCACTCCTCCCAATGACGCAACACTATGCCCACCCCCTCCTCATTTCCTCAATGAAAGCCTATATAACTCTTGGGATATGTGCATATCCCAGGAGGCAAAGGGAGGACAGTGCACGTCATTTGACTAGGCAAGTGCAGGCGGGTCCCAAGAATTTATGTAAAAAGGAAAAAAAAAGTTAAATGGAACAAAACAAGTGCTTTCTATTTGGTAATACTTAAAGGGGTCTTAGACGAGCGGCTCATAATTTTATTGGAAGCCTTTTTAAGATTAATAAATATTGACAATGAATGCAACTATTCTAGACTACTTGTTGCGTTTTACTGCCTTTGTTGAGCTTCAAATCCTTTGAGCCAGACAACTATTGCATTTGCCAATCAACCGCACACACCCAAGTTTATTATCATTTCTGTAGATGCTCAGATGTGCATGCCACCTGGCTCTTTTAGATATTCTTCTGGCTCTTTGCTCCTGGGCTATTACCATATTATTTTTGACTGTTCTTGTTGTGAGCAGATACCGGTCATCAAAAGGAAGCCTATAGTGTATTTCTAATGAACATTTTTTGTGTTCATGCTGCAGTTTAATACTGATGATCATATTTGTAGATTTGCCATTAGAAGACTCTGATGTTACAATTGACTGTAAGCTGGGCCCTGTTTGACTACAAAAAATCTTTCTTGAGAGAGAGCCAAGGTCTGCCATGCCTAACCTCCCTCCTTTTTAGGTGGATACTAAACCTCTCCGATGTGGTGGTTGGTTAAGGCAGCTTCAGGAGTTTCCCTGCCTGCAGGTTGCCTGTCTTCACCTTTTGGAAGCTAGCTACCTGCCCTTCTGTCTTTGGAGAGCTTTGGGCCACCTCAAGGTTCATGAACATAAAAAGCCTGTGTCCCTGAATGGATGATGAGATTTTTGTACTTTTTAAAATCTTTTTTTTTTTTTTTCTTGGAGTCCATTGAGGTGTTTAGCTTTTTCCTTTTTTGTATTGGATATTGTGCACTCTGCTGCTTCTTCACACTGCTTAATATAACTGACCAGTATGGTTAGAGGAAGGTTTATAGTTCTTATGGGATGGTCTTAAGTTTTTTGTGCCTAGTGTCCATGTGCCAGCAGGTGGAAGTACAAACCACGGTTCATGAGTATGAAATGCTGTGTTGTTTAATGGACTCCAAGAATTATTTTTAAGTTAAAGGACTTGTAAAGTCTCAAGGTTTTTCACCTTAGTGCATTCTATGCAGCAGTCCCCCAGAGCCCACCTTATACTTACCTGAACCCCATCGTTCCAGCGTTGAACAAGCCTAGCAGCTCCAGCTGATGTCTTGGGTCCTCATTGGATATATTGATAGCAGCAGGAGCCATTGGCTCACACTGCGGTCAATAAAATCCAGTGACACGGCAGCCGGGGGCAGGGCCGAGTCCTGCTCTCTGTGCCTCCATGGAAAATGCCTCTCTGAGGGGGCACCCAGTGAAGAGGAGGAGCCAGGAACACCACCGGGCGACCCCAGAAAAGGGGAAAACACTTGCACAAAGCAGGTTAATAACCTGTTTTGTTACTTAAAAAAAAATAATAAACCTTTACCATCACTTTAAGTACAATAAGGTGGAATTGTGCTTGAGCATGGTACAGTGTGAGCATGGGAGTTTGCTTGGGATTGGCACCATATGAGCTGGTATTATCATGCTTGTGCATGTCAATGTGAGTTCGGGTCTGCAGTACGTGTGCTCAGCATCGGCTCCATATGAGGGTGGTACAATCATGCTTTGGCTTGGTACAGTGTGAACATGGGAAGTGTGCTTGGGATTGGCACCATATGAGGTGGCATAGTCATGCTTGGGCACGTCACAGGGTGAACGAGGGAAGTGTGCTCAGGATTGGCTCTAATATGAGGTGGTACAGTCATACTTGGATGGGGTACAATCATGGCAAGTGTAAGCACACCCTTGGATATTCACAATAACCGCCAGTTAATAATTTAGGCGTATTAAGCACTTACGTTTTTGATATTGCTTATTATGAAAAGTTCCTTTTAGGAAGAAAGTGTGGCTGAAGCACAGAATTATAAATGTCCCCAAGCAGGTTGTAATGTGCCATGTATTTTCCTAGGAAAATCATACAATAATAAAAGGACTAATGTTCTACTGAATATACCAGGGCTAAAAGCCTTTTCACCTTTCACAGCAGTACATTAGTCATTTATATCTTTGTAGGGCTTTTTAGAAGCGCTTTTGCCTGAATGTTGCAGAAGTTCATTTATTTAGCTTGCCATCAGAGAGCACATGGCCTCCTCCATAACTGTGTTACAGCCACATTAGGCATTAGTTTGCAAACCGTTGTCTTTTGTCTTGTATTCTTTTAATTACATTTGATCCACAGAAGAACAAGGCATCCTTCGCTGAATTCTAGCTTGAAGCACTTGTCATGGCTTCCACTGTGAAGTGCTGTGTTTACAATGCCATCCGTTTCCTCTGTCATAGGTCTACGGTTCCTGATGCATAGTGGGATTTTTTTTTTCTAGCAAACCCTCTGTCTGAATTTTCATTACCCACTTAACAAACTCAAGGCCTGTCTAACCAAGGACGTCTCATACATTATGCTAATGATCAAGAGACATGTTAATGATATTTTAGGAGCCTAATTAGTAGAATATATAACTATATGCAATTTGGTAATGGGCTGTGAAGCAGTTGAGAGGGCGGCAGGAATCTGCTAGGAGCAGAGTGTGGGGGATGGTGGAGTGAGAATGTGTTCTGGGTGTGTTCCAGGTCATCTTCGTATTTAATATCTCTGTCCAAGATACACAGAAGGGGTTCTCTTTTAGGATTGTTTTGTAAAAAACGAAGGCATATTACGTCCCTAACTTTGTGAAGATACAGAACTGAAGAACTGTGTTCATATGTACAAGTTGTAAGTAAAAAGAGCATCTGTGCTGTCCAATCAGAATCAAGCTGTCATTTTTTTTTTTTTATATTATATTCCTCTTTTATATTATGATGCCAATCTAAGGGGCTATTTATAAGGGAAGCAAATTTTGATGTGTGCTCTCCACCACAGTTGGTCCACACCACAAAATGCTTCTTACGGCCCATTCATAAAATGCAGGCTACAGTGTAGTATCTGTAGTTTGAGAATAGTCTGGTTGCTACTCGCAATTAATAGTAGGGGGGGGAGGAGACAGATTGGGTGGAACTCCACTTTAAGGCCTCATGCACACAGGACATTAAAAAAAAGTCAGTAACTTTTTTTTTTCAGCTTTTATTAACGTTATATTACCGGCATTTTTGCACGTTTTTTTTTTTTAAGGGCCAGCGTTTTTTTTTTTTTTTTCCATTTTCCCTCAATTGATCTAAAACCTCCAAAAACTTTGGGAACCGGCGTTAAGCCACATTTTTGAGTGCTGTACAGCTGTAAAACGTCTCTCAAAACCCACTGCTCTTGAGGTTTTTTTTGTTTTTTTTTTACAGCTCAAAAACGTCCCTGCCAAAAACAGTTGATAACAGCCCATGCGTGCATTGAACACAGGATAACAGGAGGGTTTGACTGTAGAAAAAAAGTCTGGAGCTAAAAACAGCTGCTGTTAAACCGTGAAAAAATATCCTGTGTGCATGAGGCCTAATAATTAGAGCCAAGGTTTTACGTGACCTGAAAGTCACAAGCCCAAAACTTGCATTGTTTACTGTCTCCGTTTATGCCTAAAATATTAAGCCCTCGGTTTTAAGCACTTTAATTAGCTGATTTAATCACTTACTGAGTTTGAAGCTTCTTTATCTTCTGACTCTTACCTGTGTTCCAGTTTAGCTGGTACCATGGCTGCCACCAGGTTTCCTGTTTCAGGGGGGCTCCTTTCTCTTGCCACCTCCTATGGAGCCACCCTTGCATGCTGGGCCTAAAGTTGTGTTTCCTTACACTGTGCATCACATAGAAACACAGACCCATGGCCTAGGTTGGCAAATCATTCACCTGCTCCTCCTCCTTTTTTTTTTTTTTTTTTCTATAAGCTAACAGGCTGGCTCCAGAATGCATTGTCCACTTTTTCCTGTGGAGACTGTAAGTTCAGGGTAGCAGCAAAATAAATTGCTAGGGCTGGGTAAGAATTTTAACAAATACTGTAGTTTAGTGGGGAATGTTTGTTTTATTCTGCTACGCCGACACTGTGGCTCTATTCCGTAAATAGGCAGCGATTCACGGACGCGCAGCTAGGGGGTGAGAGCCTGCCGGCGGTGGGGCGCTCTCTTGCCTGCTACATTCTGGAGGAGTGTGCCCGCGGCTCGGGCGGACCCTATGTCCGCCGGCGAGCCGTGATGAGCTGCCAGAGGGAAAGAACGGGGAACCGCCAATGTAAACACGGCTTTTCCCCGTTCTGACAGACGCCATCTAAGAGATCTACTGATCCCTGTCGCTGGGATCAGTTAGATCTCTTATGCCCCTGACAGCCCAGCCCCCTCACAGTTAGAACACGCCTAGGGAACACAGTTAACCCCTAGATTGCCCCCCAGGTTAACCCCTTCACTGCCAATAACATTTATACAGTAATCAGTGGATATTTCAATTTCTGATCGCTGTATAAATGTTATTGGTCCCAAAAAAGTGTCAAAAATGTCCAACATGCCCACCCCAATATCAAAGTCCTGATAAAAATAACAGATTGCCGCCATTATTTAAAAAAAAAAAAAAAATGTAAAAACGCCAGAAATGAATTCTCATGGTGTGTAAACGCAGCAACTTTTGCGCAAACCAATCAAACGCAGATTGCAATTTTATTTATTTATTTTTCAAAAATATGAGGAAGAATATAAATTGGCCAAAACTAATGAATATAAAAATATATATATATATATATATATGTTTTTTTTGCAAAATTATTGCTCTTTTTAGTTTTATAGCGGCCATCAGAAATTAGACTGAGTTGACCAAATACCACCAAAAGAAAGCTCTATTTGTGGGGAAAAAAAGGATGCAAATTTTCGTTTGGGTACAGCGTTAACACGGCCGCGCAATTGTCAGCTAAAGCGACGCAGTGCCGAATCGCAAAAAGTGCTCTGGTCCTACAGTGGGAAATCCTTCCGGGGTGAAGTGGTTAAGTTGTCTAAAGGTGGCCATACATGTGATTTTTAATGATCCAATGATGAGCAGTCACAAACCAGTGGTTTTAAAATATAGAAACTATATCCAAGCCAGCTGTTTTAACTTTAAAACAAACTCATGTTTGAAGTAGCCAGACCCTCTCCTACTTCTTCAGTGCTCATCTTCCCATTCAGGGCTTAGTCATCTTATTGACTAAGTGCCTAATGTACAGAAACTTGTTTAAGGAGTAGGATAGGGTCTGGAAGCGAGCGTTGTCCTACATTTTGTCATTGTCACTACTTTGTCATTTGCACTCCTTGCCATAAAGCCACACACACGGTAATCCTCCAATTGTGTCTTTGTATTCTCATAGCTGGGAGACTTCCCCGCCCTCAGAATACACTGATCAGCGCTGCCAGCTATAGCCGGTGGTGCTGATTAAGTGTCAAAAATCCAACAAGGTGGTTGTACAGAAATCGATCAGTAGATTGACTTCTGCACAATCACCCTGCCCCATACATGGATCAGAACCGGCCGACTTTCGTTCTATATATGGCCACCTTAAGCTTCAAAGCAGAACATTAACTTAAGCTGGTGATAGATGGATCTAATCTCACTTGGGTACAACCAACTTGTCAGATTTTCAGCATGCAGTTATTGCCAGGCGCTATAGCTGTTGGCAATAATCATTGTGTTCTGGGGTGGCTCCCCATGCCCACCCACCGGGAGAACACAATAGCTATGCGAGAGGGAGCCCTCCATCAACACTGACTGTTGATGGGGGAATTGAGTGGGATTTATGGCCTGTCTTACTATTAAAATAACCCGTGTAAATTGATCTTCTGCTACTTAGGCCTGTTCCCAATTTACACCGCTGACCCCGCTCCTCCTTGTATCCCACCTTTTTGTAGCAGTATGTAGTTTAGCATTAGGGCTCTTTCACACTAGCGGAGCCCGTGTTGACGGGCTCTGCTGCTCAGCGGGGATCCATCCGTTTATCCCCACTGAGCCGGCGGGTGACGGGACAGTCTCTGCACTCCGTGCAGAGCCTGATCTGTCACAGCTCCATTCTCCTCTATGGAGGATCGGATGAACACTGAGCGGATTGGGTGTCAGCGGACATCTGTCGCTCCATAGAGGACAATGGAGCGTCCGTTCGGGTCCGCCAGAAAAACTGACAGGCGGACCCGAACGATCCGCTTGTGTGAAAGGGGCCTTAGGCAGATGTAGTCATCACGTGAAAAGGCAGTACTGGCAAATTCCTAGCATAGCCTACGAATGAATATGGTGTATAAAAGAACCCTCTATAACAGCCTTTTTCAACCTTTTCAACACAGAGGAACCCTTGAAATAATTATCCGGTCTCGGGGAACCCCTGCTAAAAATGTAAAATCTACAACTTATGATACATTAGTGTGATGGTCAATGGGAAGAATGCTCCTTACACTTGTGGTCATTGGCAAGAATTACCCCCTTACAGATCGCTAAAAAGATTAATGATATCATTGGGATTTTATCTGAGCAGTAGAAATTGATCATTGCTCAAGGATTTCCTAGCAACCTCTGGAGGAACCCTAGGGTTCCACGGAACCCTGGTTGAGAAACCCTGCTCTATAAGACATTCACTTTCCACCTTCCCTCCCCGAGCCACTTGTACTCACTTTCATCATGCTTTCCTACTGCTCTGTTAAACCATCATGAAATCCCCAATACTTTTGGTGGGAGGCAGTGCAGCACTGGGCAGTTTTAAGACTCACTGTTATTTTCTGTATAGTTTTCACTGTGCCCTTACAGAAATCCTGGCAACGTGACCAATTCTGTTCCAAGAACTTTCCATTTGGAGATCATGTCTCAGTGTGGTTCAGTCAAGAGCCAAAGGTGGCTTTGTACTGAAACAGCATTATGTACTTGTTGGCGCTTTGTACTGGCGACTTGGCTCTGATGGTATGGGCCAAAGTAAGTGAAGTATATATTGAGCAGGGTAGAAAAGCACTCAGCCTAGTTGTGTTCAATCAGCTGGCTCTAATTCTTCTAATTGGGTTGATTAAACCAAGGGGAAATGCCTTTTTTCACACTGTGCCAGTTGGTGCCGGATAACTTTATCACTAAATGATACAAGAAAAAAAGTGTTTCTCGCGTTTGCTTCATTTCATTTTAGATTTTGGTTCAATAACAGATAACCTGGTGTGTTTGCAAATTTAAATGGTTGGATTGATTTTCTAACATGACTGAAACCGGCTAAGGCCTAATGCACACAAACGCCTCTTTTACAGTGTTTGACGACTGTTTTTTTTTTTCAGACTGTTGAAGCACTTCTGTGTTTTAAGCCGGGTACACAGCATTAGATTTTTTTTTTTTTCATTCAACCCCATGCGAGGTTAGTAGTTCATCGATCTCCCCCTGCTGAGCTATGGTCTCTCGTCCCCCCCCCACCAGAACACTCTGATCTGTGCTATTTGCTGAGAGCACTGATTGTGAGTCGGTCAACTGCTGATTTTCCAGCATGCACATCTTCTGGACAGACCGACATACACACGGTCAGAATGTTAGCCGTTTTTTTTTTTTTGTTGTTATGAAACGACAATTTGGGCCCGTGTGTACCCGGCTTTAGTCTGAGTCCATGCGCACATAGGCACTTACAGGAATACTAGAAGAGAAGTGTTTACAGGCTGAAAAAACATAAATATCACCAGCATGTGAGAGCATTACAGGAGAAAACCGCTTGACGCTCATAATTACACCTAAGCCTTAGATGCATTTAGCGTCTGAGCATTCATTCCAATGGTCAGAATAAATGAATATTCTGCCCAGTGACATGCATAAATTCTCAATGCTTGATGTGCCTAAACTAGTGTGCAATATGTGGCTTTAGGCACTTTTCTTTTTAGCTGCTTTTTCCTGCTGGAGTAAAAGGCGTTTTAGAGGAGCAATTCAAACGCCCTTTGTGCATGAGGTCTATGTGACAAATTTTTTTTATGGTCAACCTCTCTAGGATATCTATAGCCCCTTTTCCTGTAACCCTTCCCTGGCCTGCCCAATTTGCACTCAAAAATTCCTCATTGAGTTCACAATTGAGTGTACAAAGTAGAAACTTGCATGGCAAGCGTCATGGCAATTGCTTGCTTTTTCACAAGCTGTGGCAGCAAGTCAGGCAGCAAGAGAGCCCAAAGTATTAAGACCCCTTTCACATTGGCGGACCGATAGGGTCCGCCTGCCTTCCTTTTTTTTTTTAGGTTGACCTAATGGGACCATCCATTGCTCTCTATGGAGCAGCAGGTGTTGAACACACACCAACATCTGATCCGATCCGCTTAAAACAGATGGATGGGGTATTTGTTCCCTATCTGTCTGGTGGGTCAGGGGGAAACGGACAGAGAGTCAGTTTCCCTCCGACCACCCATAGAGGAAAGTGGGCTGTGTCTGTGTCCGCTCTCCATAAGTGGAGTGGACATGAGCCTGTCATAGGCCTGCTCAGCGGGGATCAGCAGACTGAATTTCCACTGCAGCAGAAATAAAATGGCAGCAATCGATACAATGGGCTTAACTTGGTCAGTAGGATGTGTCCCTTGTGCTGCTGCCTCCATGCGCCCACTCCTGCTTCCATAGTTTTTTGGTACAGTGAGGTTAATAGAACTAAAGGGATTATTGCATGCTTTTATCAAGAGAGACAGACTATGCTTGCCCTTTCTGCCCAGATCTGGCATTCAAAGAAACCACACTACAGCTTGTATGAATGAAAAACACGCTATGAATGGAGGGGAGCAGACCTATCAATCTTTCACCCTTCCTCCATTCATAGATCTCGTTTCATTCATGCAAGCTCTAATACGGCTTCTTTGAATGGAGCAGCTGGGTGAAAATGGCAGGCATAGTCAGGCTGTCTTAGTGAGAGCCTGTGACAGACCCTTAAAGTGTTGCTAAACCCACAACAGTAAAATCTATCTGTATACGCAGAATAACATGCTTGTTATACTCGTTGTGGAACAAAAGGGTTTAATCCTCTGCATTGTGTAAACAAGCTGTTTTATCTTGTATGGCCAGATATTTCTTGCACTGTCTCTGTGTAATGCCATACTACACGCAGGCAGGGTGGTAAGTTTGCACATGCTCTGTTTTGTCTCTTTTATGCTGTGTTGGAGATTTCCTGTTTCTGTTGAGTTTTTCAGGCCACATGGTATTTACATCACACATGTGGGTGTGTATACAGATTCTAAAGCACAGCCCAGTCCCTCCCTCCTCCTCCATGCCCAGCAACTAAAAAAGAACACAGTGGGTGGGATATCACATGTTAATTCATGGAAGATCCGCCTCCCATACAAGCACATGGACGCAGACTGCAGTGGATTTCTAGAGGCAGTGATTGTTTGTGAACTGAGCATGTCATTGGCAAAGCACCTATCTGCTCTGGCCGGATTGTGGGTGAAGGGTCACTGACTGATGCAAAGGAAGTGTCATCAGAGGAGAGTGAATTGTTTTATATTGCTGGGTTTAGTAACACTTTAAGCCTAGTACACACTATCAGTTTTTTGGGTTGAATGGAAAAAAAAAAACCTGCCAGCTCTGGTTGGAGACTATGTACTAACAAGCCAATGTTTGTTAGTACAGCGATCTCTCTCCCCCGCTGAGCTATGGTGTTTTGTTGGGGACGCCTGCCCACCAGAACACTCCAGTTAGCACTCTGACATTGATCCGGTTTTATTGAAACTGCCAATGTTGCCCGACATTTGGCCCGTGTGTACTGGGCTTTAGTTGTATTAACCCCTGACTCACTGGAAGATTTTGGGGGAGGGACCTTGGATGAAAAAGGATTTCAGCTAAAAAATTAGGCACCGGCGCAAGAGCCACATCCTACTTGACTGTGCTCCCCTTCTTCTTTTTTTTTTTTTTTTTTTCTCTCCTTTTGGCTGAACTTAGGCTTCCAGTATAAGCCCTCATACACAGGGGCGTTTGTTTGACACCATGTTTTTGGGCGTTTTTTTACAGCTCTCCATGTTCAATGGCCCCCTAAAAACGCAGACATTTTTGAGCAGTAGAGGGCGTCCGCATTAGTGAGCTGTAACTAAAATGCGAGAGTGAGGCTGTAGCGTTTTGGCGTTTTTTACGGTAAACCGGCCTAACGCTCACTAACGCCATACCAGCGTTTTTAGGTTAAAAAATAGCAGAGGAATGGTTTTTGTCAAACTCCTATTGATGCCGACGCTTACTAATGCCAAAAAAAGCTGATTTTTCCTTGATGCCGGGCCCTACGCTTTGCTAATTTTTTTTTTTCATACGCCCGTGTGTGAGGCCTAAACCTTGCAGTACCTGCTGTCAAGTGAACCTGTTATTTAGCCTAGTCCAGGCAATTACCAGTTCAGTCTAAGCTTTGTTTTTTTGATTACATGTACAGTATGTGAAAACGTTGATGGCGTAGGTAGCAGACACCATAACGTGGCATAACATTAAGTATGAAAGAGCTGTGGATTTCGAAAGAAATTTTACTCCCTTGCTTTATATTGTCTCCCACAGGAGTAGGCCTGTGAAATTAAATGTTCCAGAGCACAAAAGGAAAGTTCTTTTGCTCTTTCGCTGGTAGAACTCATTTTCAACTTCAAAGGCAGGGAACATTCTTCAGCTTCAAACACTGGCAGAAATTGCATATTTATCAGTATAGTATGCGGTGCACCGTTCCTCAGGAATGGGCTTCTGATTCATTGTCTGCTACATATGGTATTCACTTCTTGCATTCAAACAGTTAAACCAGTTGTGAACATTGGATAACTCTTAAACTGCAGATTTGAGCATGCCCCGTGAGCTGGCAGCAGGACAGACTGGGGCTCTTAACAGTTGTTGTTCCAGAAGGAGCAATTAGGACACCAAGGAATAACTCGGTCAATAAATATATTCCCATAGATACAAGGGCAGATTTTATATAGAGGAAATGAATGGCTAGAGCAGTGGTTTCCAAACTGCGGCCCGGGGGCTGGATGTGGTCCTTTGCTGACTTTTTTTTCTGGGCCTTCAGGCCCTATTCCTCCCACTGACACCAACAGCAGGGCAATAATTCCAGCACTGACACCAACAATGGGATACTGTTCCTTCACGGACACCAATGATGGGGCACTATTCTTCTCTGTACCGCGTTTCCCCGAAAATAAGACCTACCACGAAAATAAGACCTAGCTTGTTTGTCGGAGAGGCCTGTGATATAAGCCCTACCCCGAAAATAAGCCCTAGTTTGAAGTGGGTGTGAACTGCTGGAATCCTCTTTATTACAGTGGTGTATGGTGTAAACTGCGTTTCTGTGGTCTGATCTTTGGTACAGCGGCGCTCAGCTGATCTCTCCTCCTCCTTGTCAACGGGGGATTTGCAATGCTATGGAAAGCGACAAGCGGCGCTCAGCTGATCTCTTCTGCTTGTCAGCGGGGAGATCTTGGCCCCCCTCCATCTGCAATGCTGGGAACGCTTGAAGATATCTCAGACGGGCTATGGGAGGGCCGATCGGCGCTGTGGTAAGGTGATTGGCTGCAGATTGGATTACAGAGACATACATTGTGCATTGTATGCTGCTGTGATGGCGAGGATTCTAACAGTTTACATCCACTTTTACTTCACACTGTGGACTCTTATCAGGCAGAGTGGGAGAGGACATTACATTAACAGGCAAGCCCTACTGTGTTTTTGATTGCGAAAATGAAAATAAGACCCAAGCTTATTTTCAGGGAAACACGGTAGTGCCAAACAGGGCACACTGTTTTCTCCCACTGATGCCAGAACATTTTCTACTCCCACTGGCCACAGTACAACCCCTTAAAGTCTGAACAATAATAATCATTTTTTTTTTTTTTTTGTAAGAAAGTTTTTGGAGACCCCTGGGCAAGAGCAAGACCATACTAATTCTTGACGCAGGTGTAAGGGAGGGTGTTGGGTCCTTGTTTATCCCTTTACTGTCACCATATCAAATTGTTTTTCTGCCTCTTGCAATGCAAAGGTTTAGGAAACCCCCAACCTTTCTTGGTAGAGGAAATGTCCAGTTAGGAGTTGCAAGCAATTGGTGGAAGAGAATAATGTTTGTAATTACCCCACCTATTTTTAAAGTCTCCGTGCACCCAAAAAAAAAAAAAAGTGAAAAATCAGCACAAGAGACCTTAGTCAGTAGGATGTGTCCCTTGTGCTGATGTCTCGTCTTTTAGTTTTAATCCTCTGCAGCCCATGAATTTATCTGTTCCCCATCCATCTGGCGTATCGGATGGCAGTCGGGTGGTGTAAATGGACAGGCAGTCCGTTTACTTTTGACCACCCATAGAGTATAGCAAGCTGCGTCTGTGTCCACTCTGCTTAAGCGCTGTGGACTTGGAGCAGCCATCTGCCTGCTCAGTGGGGATAGGTGGACTTAAACCGTGCCCGCCCCTCGTGGAAGGGGCCTTGGGGGGCTGTCACAGGTTCTCGTTAGCAGAGCCTAACTTTCCACCCCCAACTGCTCCATTTATAGACCGTGTACTACAGTTTCTGCGAATGAAAGACAATCTAAGAATGGTGGACAGGCGAATGGTTGAAAGTTTTGCCCCCTCCATTCATATATCCTGACTTACTGGTTATGTCCCTTGTGCTGATTTTTGTATTTTGGCTGCACTTGGGCTTTAAATAAGTTTTTTTTAGTCAACTTTATTGTGTTAAATGTATTTTTGTGTTACATTATTTTAATCATTTATATAAAATTGAATCATTTCAGTGTTTTGCTGAATTTAGAAAACCTTTAAATCAGTCCCTGCCCCACAGCAGCATGCAATAAAACATCTCCAACAGAGGAAAGCGGTCTTATTTGCAAAGCAAATACATTTTTGCGCACTGGTACTGACTAATACTAATATTCCAGCATTTGTGCTCACTCATTTTCTCTCCTCCATGCTGCAACAAGGATGCAGTCCAGGTTACAGACATCCTCCTTAAAGTGGAGTTCCACCGTTTTCTATGTTTATAAAACGTCAGCAGCTAGAAAAAGTGTAGCTGCTGACTTTTAACCACTTCAGCCCCGGAAGGATTTCCAGCTTTAGGACCAGAGCACTTTTTGCGATTCGGCGCTGCGTCGCTTTAACTGACAATTGCGCGGTCGTGCGACGTTGTACCCAAACGAAATTTGCGTACTTTTTTCCCCACAAATAGAGCTTTCTTTTGGTGGTATTTGATCACCGCTGCGTCATTTCTGATCGCCGCTATAAACAAAAGAAGAGCGACAATTTTGCAAAAAAACCCAAATTTCTTACTTTTTCCTAAAATACAAATCCAAAAAAATATAAAACATTTTTTTTCACCGTTTTTGGCCGATTTATATTCTTCCTCATATTTGCGATAAAAAAAATCGCAATCGCCGTTTATTGATTGGTTTGCGCAAAAGTGGTCGTGTTTACGGATGATGAGAATTCATTTTTGGGGTTTTTAATTTTTTTAATTTTTTACTAATAATGGCGGCGATCTGCGATTTTTTGCGGTACTGCGATATTTCAGCGGACATGTCGGACCATTTTGACACTTTTTTGGGACCATTGGCATTTATACAGCGATCAGTGCTATAAAAATGCACTGATTACTGTGTAAATGCCATTGGCAGTGAAGGGGTTAACCTGCAGGGGGCGCGCTAAGGGTTAACTATGTTCCCTGGGCGTGTTCTAACTGTATGGGGGATTGCCTAGCTGGGGAAGGGAAGTGGTCACAGCCTTCACGTAAAGGAAGGCTGTGATCACAGCCCTTCCCCCTCACACAGAGCGGAGGTCCGTGTTTACATACACGGACCTCCGCTCACTTGCTCCGGGGGGGCCATCGCGGGTAGCCGGCGGCAATCGAAGCCGCCGCACCTGCTCCCTGGCCCCCCTGGACACAGTGAGCGCGCGGGCGCGCCTCTGGCGGCGCGCGCGCTCACTAAACTTGTTCCCGCAGCCGCCGTCGTGTGACGCCGATTTGCGGGAACGAGCCACTTTGCCGCCGTCAGATGCCGATCGGCGGTCGGCAAGTGGTTAATAAACAGACAATCGCCTGTCCCCCGGTCCAACGATGGGGCCGCACGGAGCCTTGGATCTCTTCTCTCCTCCCCTCTGCAGCGCCGTCATTCCTGGTGTGGGCACCCGGCCGTGACAGCTGGTGGCTTCATGGCCGGGCACACACTGTGCATGCGCTAGGGGAGTGGCGTCGTGTGATTGTTCCTGAAGCCTTCTAGGACCTGTCATGTGTCCCAGAAGACTTCGGGAGGGAGGGGGAAGGTGACCTTCCACTTACGATCACCTAAGGCGGCTGCAACGGAAGTACCCGTCAAAATCCGGTATCGGCACCTCCCACCCTCCCCAAAAGGCCCGTTTCAGTATCGGGAGCTAGGGAGATGGTCTTAAAGCGGAAGTTCCACTTTTGGGTGGAACTCCACTTTAAATAGCATTAGCAGTTGTTAGGACACTGGTGGCTGGCCAACAAGGTGTCCAAGGTTGTGATGTTGCACATTGAAAACCTCTGGTTTTGTGTAACAAAAAGGCAGGCTGGATCGACACGCTGGCCTGTACACAGTTTTTGGGCAATATTCAGAAATGTTGTCAAGGCACCCCTGAAGAACCCAGAAGGCACCCTGAAAAAGGCTGGTATAAGCTGTGTGTACCCTTAGATCTTGCTCACCCCAACCTGCAAGCTTTAACACATGAATGTTGGTGTACGTTGCATTGTTAAAACGCAGTTCACTGTTTCCTTTCTACTTTTATTTTTCTTTTATTGAAGTGTCACAAAATAAAAATGAACTCTATACATTGCAATGTATTGAAGCATGCTGTGTTAAGACGCACACATGCCGCATTTTTATGCAACGCACACCACTGAATCTGTATTGTATGAACACTATTGTCAATGTGCCCTTGTGTTGATCCTGCAGACCAATGTAGCTTGATGGACATGGTGTGATTGATCCCTTATTTATACTGCCCTTCAGATGAAGTTGCTTTATGAATGAATTGCACTATTCTAAAATTTTGAACATTATTTATGTATTTCTTGCACACCTTTCATTTAATACCCAATATGTTTGATGATGGTGTTTCTGTAGGTGTGGTACCATCTACATACATGGACTCAAGGATTGTGAATGGTCTTCTAGTGATGCTGGGCACCACCAAGTCTACCAACACTCCTGTAGCATTACTTCCCGAATACCCATTTCTGAAAGCCGCTGGTTATTTTTCATTCTGTGTTTTCCTGTTGCTGTTTCTCTATATTGTCTCATGAATTCTCTTTTCAGTATTTGCTCCTCTTTTCTTTCTCTCTCTCTCTCTCTCTCTCCTCGTTCCCTCCTTTGTCGTCGTATGTCCCCCACTACCCCCTCCCGTTGTTCAGTATCAGCGGCTCTTCTCCCTGTAGGCCTTTTATCTGCTGCTTCTTTTTATTCCTTGTAAAGGAAATGTTAATTTCTTAATCACTGCGTCCCCCCTTTGCTCATGGTTGCTATGCCAACACCCCGGGAGTGGATTTTGCTAATTCATGGGAGCTTTGTGTTGAGTCCTGAGCCCTCCTGCTGTTTCCATTTGAATATCCCCGTGGTCTGGATGCGGGAGGTGGGGTGTGGGGGGGGGAGCAGCGCAAGAGCGAATCTATAACCGTCTCCCCGCGACTTAGTAAAAATGACACAAATTAATATACAGTATTTAAACCAGAGCGAGATTAATGGATCCCTTCACTGCATCTTAGCTTAACTGTCACTCGCTGGGTGTTTGAGCCCCTGGGTCTGAGATAACTGGGAATCCCGGCACACAAGCAGCAACAGCGAAATATAGCCAGGCGCATATAGAAACATGAAATGACAACAGAGAAATGTTAGGTTTCCCATTACTTGGGGTGATCATATATGTAAAACAGGGCAGAATAGGTATATTCAGAATCATTCGGAGAACTCTGATTCACAGTGAGTTGTCATATACATAGAATGTATATTGTGAATTATTGCACTAATACATATGCTTTATTGCATTTATATATGTTTTATCATACATCTGATATGTAAATCAGTGAAATCAAAACTGAAGACCTAGCCTGTTGTGGCTGGTCTGGTCCAATGTTTCCTTTTTATTTATTTTTTTTCTAGCGTGGACAAAAATGACAGGTTTTTGAGAGAGGTGTCAAAAGATCTGCTGGTGCCCATTCACACCGCCAAAGTGACGGGACCCGTTATGATTTCTCTCGCCAGCCTTTTAAAGCTAGACATTCAACATAAAGGGGCAGTTTTCTTAAATAAAGAAATAAATAAAAAGCAATTCTAAACAATCTGAGCTATGATATGTTCTTTTGCTTAGGATTTTCCCCTAAGCAACATTATTTTCAAATAATAATAATTTTACATACGATATAAGCTGATACATGACCAACCAACTAAAAGTTAACAACAATAAAAAAGTTGGACACATCCCAGAAGCCAGGTAGCCAATGTTCCTTAAAGTGTCACTAAACCCACATCATAAAGAATGATCAATAAATGGTGTACTACATGCTTTTCATACTCGCACAGTGACTATGAGATTCATTTTCTGTATTCTGCAAAAAACCTGGTTGATCCTGCTGCTGTCTCCACCTTCTGTCCATGTCCCCAATGCAGCTAGGGATTTTGCAGCTGTGGGGGGCAACTCTGCACATGCTCAGTTTTCAGTGTGTTTCTATGCTGAGAATTTCCTCCCTGTCACATCTGAGCATCCCATGTGACTATAGAGTCGCACGTGGGTTTATACACAGTCGTAAATGAAAGCCCACTTCCTTCCTCCCTCCTCTATGCCCACTAACCAGCTAAACACAATGGGGGTTGATATTACATTAGATTAGATTGATGGAGGCTTCACCTCCCTCTTATTCTAAGACCATAGAAATCCACCCACACCATGTTGGCAAAAAATAATAGATTTGATTTCAAATCTATATTTGTATGACCATTTAAAACAGTTTATTGATCTTTATTTTTTCTCTGTATTCCAAATGTTTTTTGTTTTTTAGCTCCTCCTGTTTGTGTCAAAGCAGCCAGGCTGGGAAAGAGCTGGGTCGTGTGACAGCTGTAGGATTAGGAAAAAGGTACTTAGATTTTTTTTTTTCTTTATGAAGATAATTCGTGCCATCATCCACATACAGAATTAGAGGGACAGTGTGAAATAAACACTGTGTTTGTTTAGTATCACTTTAAAAGTAATTCTGACGCTCAACCTTTTGAGGCTTTTTTTTTCTAGTTGTTAATGGCGCAGTGGAGCTAGGTCCTTAAAAAAAATCTGCTGACCCTTTGGAATGAACAAACTGGTTCCTGAATTCCATATAATTTGGCCACCCCTGACATAACCCATCATAGTCAACTTATTCTAGTACAGTGATCTCTTTCTCTATGACCCTTATTATTAGTGCAGGGATCAGTGGTATGTAACAGCCCCTAACAACTAATCCTGAATCCGTTTTTATTCATCTTGCGTGGCTTGGAAGCTTAAATCTGGTTGGCTGTTACGGCGACTGCGTCTAATTACTCTTTGCAAACCTATTCGTGTTCTAACTCTACTAGTGCTGGTGATATGTCATTGCCTAGTGAATTTAATTTTTTTAAATACTTTGATAGCTTTTTATTCACCAACTTGCTTGAACAGATGTGATGGCATCATTTAGCAAGCATTTGCATAACAAATTTTCATTGTTGCAGTGCAATGGTAGGACTGCATGTGTGACTTTGTTGTGGCTACGGCTCAGACATACGCCGTCTTCAGTTTTTCGGAATGAGATGCAGATTTAAGCTGGTGTGTTTGGGTGTAACTTCTTGAAGCTCCTCGTACGTGACAAATGTTCCCGTATGGAATTCCACATAGTCACAGGTCCCATCTCTACATGATAAATAAGCACTTGTGAAGACTTCTATAATGGGATTTTTTTTATAATGTGTGGGTATGCAGCAAGTGTTTGGTACAAATGTAGGTGGTGTAGGTGCAGAAGATCTCCAAGAGGTAAACTCTTCTTCCATCTGGTATTACAGTTGTCACCATATTAGTTTGATTACCAATTAGAAGCGTGCATATAAAATGGTCATTTCAATTAACACTTTGATATGTCAGGTCATAAAGATGCATAAGAAAAAAATACACCAGCCAACGTAACCAGCTAAAATGAACAGTTGATTAAAACACCAAATTTAGCTTTTGTTGCAAAATTCACCAACAATCCCACAATACTAATTTCTGCCACAAGATGTCCTCAGTCTGATGGCCAGCAACCCTTTCTCTGAACCCAGGTCATCTTGCACCTGCCCCAGCCCCTGATTGGGTAGTGAAAGGAGAAGCAGCACAGTGATGAGGTCATCTCCCTGTCACTCTCTCTTCCCATAAGCATGCTCCTTTCAGCATAGGGGCTGCAAGAGGGTTATACCAGGTCAAATTCAGGTACTTGGCACGGCTTGTGTTTGAAAATGTTAATGTATTAATGAAATGTGGAGCTGTATTAATTGTGCCTTTTTAGATTTGCCTAGAGTTCAACCTTCATGTGTTGTTAGTCTCACAATTAATGACAACATATGCCAATCAAGGACAAGCCTTGGTGGCAAATTAGAGCGATGCAAGCCCGCTGTAAGGGAGGATAGACAGACATGTAACAGGTGATTGTTGAATGCCTCAAATGTACAGGCTCTAAAGTGAACTGCATAAACAGCCCTGTGACCCAGTCGTAACATAAATTGCATGAGATTCATAAAGTTGTGTTTAGACTAGCATACCTGGTGTGGGCAGTGTGATACCTGAACCCCTGAAGAGAACAAAAATGTCATATTGGGCGTACAGCTGTCAAGGAGTCAGCACATAATCTCGCACTGGTGCCTTTAACACATGCAACCACAAGGAGATTCCTTTGTTTTCTTTGGAGTGCTACAGTCTAAAGAATATGAGTATTTTTGGCATTGCGCTGTGAGGCTTTTCGGCTATGATGTTCCCTCTGATGGAGATTAAGAATATTATAGGAGTTTGGCTTTTCCTCATCCTTATGGCTTGTTTGATCATTTTGTAGCTTCCCCTTTCTTTTCTTCTTGCGATTCATGGGAGAGACATTTATGAGCAAGCCTTCTCTTGTATGTACATCTCAGCGTGGATCCTGAGGAAGCTGACTATGCGAAACGTGTTGATTCTACAAGCTGATATAAACTCTAACCATTCTTGTATTAACTAAGAAACCTGTTGTAACTGGATTTAATATTAATGCTTTTTAACACATGGATGGTAGTTTTGTTTGATTTTATAATACAAATTCTTGATTTTAGCTACTGTGTTTTCCCCTTATTTGGCACTTTTCCCCCACTTTTTGTCTGGGGCTCTCCCCCATCTTTAGATGTGGGAGCCCCAGAATTTCTTTCATGAGAGAATCCTTAGTTCTCACCCGGGTCACCGGAACTATTGTTCCCATTGGAAGATGTCCCTCTTTTTATGGTGACAACCTAAAATTTGAGATTTAACTTCACTTTCACAAGCATGGCAAATGGGTTGAGGGACACAGACAGCAATAAAAATCTCACAGGTGTTCTGATCCTTCTCCATTCTATCCAAAACTAAAAAAAGTTTTGTCTTTTAAGATGTACGTTAAAGAGTCATTAAAGGCAAGGCGATTTTCTTAGTTGTGGATAGATTGGAGAGGGATTAGAACCCCTGCCAGATTTTATTGTGGTCTGTGCTCCTGATAGGGAAACTCAACCTCTCTATTTGTCCTGTTTACCTTCATAATAGAAAGTGAAAATAAAAGAAAATTCCTCATTTTGGGGTGATATCAATCCAACAATCCAGAGAAATCTTCCAGTGTAGACACTAGTTCTAGTGACCTGGTTAACCGTCTGGGATTCCCTCACTTTGGGGGGGGGGGGGTTTCTTCTCACTTCCTGTTTTGGCTATGGAACAGGAAGTGAAGGGAAATCTCCCTGACACGCCCTAAAGGTGCTGGAAGCTATTCCCAACTGATGGCGATCATATTTGACATTCATTATCTGACAATGTGTTGCGTAAACACTGCTTTGTCACAAAAAAATCTGCCTACATCTGCTCCTTTCTATGAAGGGGAATAGAGTGCCCCAAGCACTTTCTATCGCCTAATATAATGCCTTCCAACCAAAATTGTTCACAAAAGCACAAAATACCCCTTGGCATGTGTGACAAACCACGCAGTACCCTTTGCCTTGGTGTGCCAAGGTATTCATTTGAAACCATAATCTAAGATCCATTCTCATTCAAATAATTATTTAACCCTCTTTATATAACTATAAGTGACTGATCGTGGTGAAACGTCACCTTATTAAAGTGATTTTCGAATCGCGGCAAAAGTGGAAATGTTGAGGCTGCGTACCCGAATTAAGACCATGTACCAAGATGTTATGTTGGCTCCTGGTTTATGTTGTTACCTAATGACAGGTTCACTTAAAATTGGACTCAAGGTTGTATTCTGAATTTTGAAAGCTTTATTGTGTTGTTCTTATTGCTGATGCCAATCTTATGCTGGCCATACACTATATGAAAAATTGGTCATTTGGACAGTTTGTTCGTTTTTCGGCCAGTTAAAGTGGTTATCTACCCCCTAAAGTCATTTTTACCTACAGCTAAGCTTATAATAAGGCTTGCCTGTAGGTAACATGAATATCTCCTAAACCTGTACGGCTTAGGCCATATTCCACTTGCAATGCAGCCGCTGACGTCATGGCGCATGCGCAGTGATGGCCCTACGAAGGCCTGGAGCATGTGCGGGAGTGGTGTGTCGCGGCTCCGGCCATTAACCGCGCCGGAGCCGCGAACCCAGAAGAATGCACACAGTGAAGATGTTCGCTCCCTCTGCGGGGACCAGGCAGCCCTGCGGGAGCTTCGTTCTAAGGTGAGCATTTCGTAATGAGTTGGTATGCTGTGCATACTAGCTCATTATGCCTTTGCCTTACAGGGTTTTTTTTTTTTTATGGGTAGACAACCACTTTAATGGGCACAAATCGGTTGAGACGTCTTTTAGCCAATAAGGACCAGTTTGGAAATTTTCGGCCGAATGAATGATTGATCGAAGGGAAGGGTTAAGGTGTTTCCAGTCCAAACTGTTTGCACTAGGTATATGTGAAAAAACAAACAAACAGATTCATGTATGTCCATTGAACGATTTTTCGGTCATTACGTGATGGCACTATCGTTTGCTCTCACAGCCAATTTGTTTTTTGAAAATTGGTTCGGCCGATTTTTTCTAATTGTGTATGGCCAGCATTAGAGTCAATAGAGATGAAAAATAAAATTGTCTATTATACTGATATTTTATATAGAAAAGAAATCTGGAACAAATGACCTCCTTGTTTTTTTTTTTTTCTTTTCTGCGTATGCCTATTTACATATTTTATTGTCTTTGCTGCTGTCTTATTGTATATCATCTGCTATTCTGTATGTTTTTGTATGTTCCCGGACTTTAGTATGCTATTTTTATGTATACTATGCTAGCAAGATGCTTAGTCCCCCCC
>BLSH010366113.1:1399062-1411591 GCA_018402905.1 Glandirana rugosa
CCCCCCCCCCCCCCCCCCCCAATCCACCAATACTCACCTTTTCTGCACGCCTTCATGTCTATGTTGCTCTGTTGGAGCTGGAGACCACACTATGTAAGCGCCACGTCAGATGATTTTGGCATTTAAATGACAAGAATTACAAGAAAATCTCTCACTTTGTTCTGAATGGGCAAGGTGACAAATTCTCTTAAAGGCATACTAAGGTAGTCTCTTAATCAGCATTAATTGTATGTATTTTAGTATGCTTTAGGCTGTTGAGCAAACCTTAAGTACCACCATTACAGGTTCACGAATGAGATCCAATACAGATATTTAATGTGGACAGAGACCCAAAATATCTATCTTCTAAAGCATTTGGAATTCTTCAGCCCTCTGGTACCAAAGGGAAGGGACATGGTTCATGAAGAGCTGTTGACTGTCTGACTTTGTCCAAACTTGCTTGTCAGCAAAGACCATGTGGCACGTGGCAAAATGACTGATCTGTACCTCTCTATACTCATAGCACTTTTACCGCCATTTGAGGAGAGTGAAATGTTTGAGAGTCTAGGTACACCTTGAAGTAATGACTAAGGCCTTTCCAATAAAATTAAGATTTTCTAAGAGCAACAACCAGTGTGCGGATCATCTTTTCTACACCTTGAAGTAAACCTGTACCAAATACAATGACACATTGCAGGGCCCCATATGAAGATGCTCAAGTCCAGAAGGTGGCTGCTGGGGCACGAGTAGGGATGTGTTGGAGGCTGGAGTAGTGTTACATGAGTCCCATACCTGAAAGTACTGTTTTTTCCTACATCCTTTGTAGGGGATCACGTCAGCAGGGTTGTGCTTTACTGTTAACAGCAAATAACTTTTTGGTACCTGCTAAGAAGCCTACCGTTGTAAACCTTTACTTGATACAGATTTACTATAAACAATTAAGCAATTTTTAATATACCTGAATATAATTTTTTTCTTATATTGCCTTTTTCAGTTTATCTAAAAAGCCAGGTAAGCATTAAGGCCCTGTTCACAACCACACATTCGTCCAATCAGTGCTCTTACTTGTATGTGAGGGTGCCTAGGCACTTCTGTTCTATAGTCTTACAGATGCATTCCTGCAGCGTGAGATTTAATACACTACTGTCTTCGGAGATCTTGAGTGAGCTTTGATGTCACTATGGTTGGTGCTGCTTCACTGATTTACTTGCTGGAGGCTCTGACATGTGGAAGCAAAACCCCGCCTGTACCAAGATGGCCACCTCTATATAGGGGCACCATGAAAAACAAGGCATGCTAAGTGAGTAAAGAGGAAGAGATCAGCTGCAGGTGAGACAACAAACAATACGGATTTGCTAGTCCTTTTTTGGGTACAGCTTCTAGGATTCATTTTTAATACACAATCAGAACGGAATTGAAGATACAGAGATTTTCTTTTTGAATCTACACAATACTTTCACGAGCAATTACATACCAAAATATAAAGTTACTTCTGTTGCAGTCTATTCTTTTCTGTGCCTCCAGCTTGACATGGCACTTCACCCTGCTTATTATCTATTCTGTCACACTGCTGTGACATGCTACAATCTTCCGTTCAGGAAGCACAGATTCCTACCTGCCATTAATGTGGTACACAAGGAGATAAGAAGGCCCGGCTAGCAGAGGTGAAATGTTCCAAATGCATCAGACCCACTGGCTCGAGTCTCCAAGGCTTGTATCTTGCTGGGAACAGATGTGTTTGCATTGCTGTTTTTAATATATTTCAGAAAATCACTGCTGCATAGCCAGTACACAGGCTGTAGTGTTGTTATTGTCACTTTATGCCCATGGACCACCGACTGTACTATGGATGTCTATTCACATCCCCCAATGCTGTCAACGTCTCTTTTGTCTTATGAACTCTGCAGAGTGTTTATAGCACAGCTCACAAATCTCTTATTGGCACCAGCCTGAATCAGACATTCAGTAGTAAGGAGCAATCCTTAGCATCGGTGTATTGTTCTTACAATGCCATGGCATACACTAAATCTCTGAAGAAACCCCGTGCTTGCCTTTTGTGTTTTATGCATTTATTTATTTTTTTTAAAGTTGTGTTTCAAAGTTCTTGCGTTTAACTCCAGCACTGATCTCCAAAATTCTAGAGGAGGTATGTTGTGTTTTTTTTTTTTTTTTTTTTTTTTTTTTTTTTTAAATTCACTCTATTCTGTCTGTCTTTGCATTACTTAAAGTGTATGTAAACCCAGTCACTGAAATCCCATATGAGCTTTAATGTTTTAGGGGTTAATGCACACGGGTGTATTGTTTGCTGTGTACAGATTCATATTGTATACTAGTCTGAATGCAGCAGTATTGTATGCTATGGGCCTATGCACACCGCTCTGTTTTTGATCTGCAGTGTTTTGCTGCTTATCAAAACTAGAAAAATCTGCATTCATGGTCCTGTACATGTACCGTATTTTATGCTGTACGTATGTAGTTATTTGTTTTACATGCATACTGCTAATAATGGACCCTATTGGCTGCTGTTTAGGGCCAAATATCAATAACATGTAGCCAGCGGTACTGCCACTGCTGATTACTCCCGAATGGGACACTGCGGCAGCGCAGGCGCAGAATATCTTTAAACTTTAATCAGGCCATAGACTAGTGGAAAGCCAAAACAAAAGTTCTTGGTCATTCATTTTACCCATTATTTGTGTGCCAGCTGCGACACACCATTTTTTTGCCGCAATCGAAAGTGTCTGATCCGACCTGCTGGATTTTGTTTAGAAAAACTAAGCAAATGATGGCACAACCGTATGCACCATTTTCAGATCGACAGAACATTTGGTTTTCAACTCTTCTATGGCCGGCCTTAGTAATTCTGTGTGTGCACCACTGCCTGGTGATGTGTAAACCTCAATAGCATGTAATAGGCTACTGGCTACACGTTGTTGATGATTACATTTATCCGCATACAGCAGCGGCGGTGACCAAAAGGGTCCATGTACGCTGTATGCAAGTAAAGGTTGGCACACATGTTATGAGGCCTAATAGACTTTAAAAAGTCATTGGCAATATTTTTAATCTGCAGCTTTTATTAAAATACCTGGTGACCAGTAGTGGCTGGTGGGTTTTTTGGGGGCGGCACTTGGTCGGTCGGCGGCACCCCCAATTTCCCCCCCCCCCCGGGCACTTACCCCATCGGGTGCGGGCGGATGGCGACAGGGTTCCTGCTGGCAGGTTGCGGGGTCCGGCGGGCAGCTGGCGGGTTGCGGGCTTTGGCATGCTCCGGCCTGCAGAGGGCTTCTATGGGCGGCATGCAGGCTCCTGTGGCTTCTGCTGTGCAGCTCCTCCCTCCTTCTACTAGGCATCCAATAGGATAGCCTGTCCTTTCAGCCAATCGGGTGACTGGTCAGACCCGCTTCTTGATTGGCCAGGAGGAGGATCATTGTAGCGATAGCAGATATTCATTCGCAATCGCCACACAACTGCCCACCATTTTTTAAAGCCCATTAGAGACCTTTGGCTCTAATCAACCATTCCCCCCATTGGATTCCATATTCTGGCGCCCTTCTATATAGATCAAGGGGCCAGACGCATGGATGGGGGGGGGGGGCACCCATGCACCCTTAGTGGGCGGCCTACCGCTGCTGGTGACCCTTCTATGAAGGTCTTTGTTTCAGCATTTCCTGTTTTTGGATGACAACACTTTGTCCTGCTGTCTCCATGTTGTGCTCCTGCATTGTCACATGGGCACACAAGTGGCCGTTTCAAAACACTTTGCAAAGGCATAGTCTACTGTTGTCACCCTCAAGAAACCTGCCTGCAAAGGGCCATGTAGCCATCACTAGAGTGCATGTAGGCCGGAAGTGGATGCAAAAAGGCTGTGTAAGATCAACATCACTGAGATGCAACAAAGTATGAAAAAGAGTTGAAAAATATTTGATAAAAAAGACAATTATTTGATCCACAGTGCTTTAGCAAACTAAATGTCACCCAGTTAAGGTTTAGGTGTACTTTAGCCCTTCAGCAGCGTTGCATTCTTTTCTTTTGTTGCTGTAGAAACGTTTTACTGTAGGATTCAGATTAAGCTCATCCTATGCCTCGTTATCATTTGCATCATATTTGTCCCTTTTAGAAATCTCTGTCTCCTTCCATCTCTTGTTGGTACTTTATTCTGTCTTGTTGTTTCCATCTCCTTATCACCTGCTCCTTTTATAAACTGTCAGTTGTTCTTCCACCCCTCTCGGCTTTTACACCCCCACCATTACCCTTACCTCCCCGGCCTTGCTGGTCTATATTCTGCACCTCGTGGCCCCCTCTTACTCAACCTCTGGCTCTGCTTTAATGAGAATCCCTCCTAATTATTTCTTGGGCTGCTGCAGAGAAGCCGCAGAGCTTCAGATCCTGATATCGGGAACGTGACTGTGCTACTGATGGGGACGGGGGATCAATAATTTAGGACGCTGCTTTAATAGCAAAACTGACAGAGCTGGAGGAGGCAGTGATCAGACTAAGCCTGTGTCTCTGTTCTCAGTCTGAAGATGCCTATTCTCCAAATAAATGTACAGCGATTGTGTTTGCACACCGCTGTCTTTGTGTTGCTCTTTTTGTAAAATATCTTAGGCATAGACCTTTCGAAATACTGTTTCATAAAATATAAATATATATATATATATATATATATATATATATATATATATATATATATATAAAATATATTAAAAATTGTATGCTTGCATTGTGGTAGTAATGGTGATGTAGTGTCACTGACCTGGTTTTATACAAAAGTAAGTAAGCAATGTCTAATTGGCTCCAAAAAAAAAAAAAAACTCTTCACATAGAGCCTCCTGTCATTGTTTGTTTTTCTTCCAGCTCTACAGTTTTTTGTGAGCACTACCAGGTCATTCTGACCGTTCACATACAGGTTTTTTTTTTTTTGACCGTTCTGTGCCTTGTCTTGAGCGATGGGGAGATGGCGACTGTTTAACAGGCACAATTGAAATGAATGGGGTGTGAGGTCCACAGTGCTGACAGGACATTAAAAAGTGCACCTCTCTTAGAGGAACAAATGGCTGTAAAGGCACAGGCAATATACATCACAAAGTGGGTGTAATGTGGAGCTCTAATGAAAGTAGAGTGGAAAGGGGAGGGCAGTGTGGCCGGGGCCGAGATGGGGCACTGGGGGTCACTAGGATGCTGTTTGTCAACCCTTGTAGGTGTAAGGAGTTCTTGACACACAGCCTGGATTTATATATAGTCTTTATATTGTATGTTTGTTTATAGGGTATTTGTCACATAAGCCAGACATTTAAGAAAAAAAAAAAAATTGGGTGCATTTTCATCTAAAAAAAAAAAAAAGTTCAGCTCTACCCAAAAAAAAAAAATCTTCCTGTCTGGGTCACTGCGAAGAATAAAGAGGGCATCTGGGCCTGCTGTACGCCACACCTGTGTTGTTTTTTTTTTTTTTTTCCCTGCACATCCTTTCGCCCGTATTTTACCATTTTACAGCTATCATTTTTTAAAAGAATATTTGCCCATTCAACATATCACATAAGAGAAATTCCAGTCACAAGATTCACCCATCACATTTAAAATTGAGCAAGATTTGTCATTCTGCATCAATATCCAAGACCGTACAAATTCCAACTGCAAACATTAAAAAATGCCCATCAGCTTATGCCATAACAGATTCGAATTATTATTATACAGCATTTATATAGCGCCAACAGTTTGCGCAACGCTTTACAACATGAGGGCAGTACAGTTACAATACAATTCAATACAGGAGGAACCGGAGGGCCCTGCTTGTTTAAAGTTTACAATCTAGAATTAAAAACAATATTCGCAGGCCACATTTAAAAATCCATGATTCCCCCATCAACCTCTACATTACATGTGTAATGAATCTTTTAAAATGATAGCTAAAAGCTGAAAAATACAGACCAACATCCAGCAAACATAGTTACATATTTAGTCGGGTTGAAAAAAAGTCCATCGAGTTCAACCAATAAAAAAGGAAAAAAAAACATTTGCTGTTTATATCGCACAATGAATCCTTATTAAATAGACCCCATAGAGTAGGAATCCTCGGGCAGCTCATAGACTAATCAATTTTCTTTGGTTGCAGGAACCAAATCGGTCAATTCCCCCATCAAC
The DNA here is from genome assembly GCA_018402905.1 of Glandirana rugosa. Taxonomy (NCBI): domain Eukaryota; kingdom Metazoa; phylum Chordata; class Amphibia; order Anura; family Ranidae; genus Glandirana; species Glandirana rugosa. Next base: position 1,405,183 of record BLSH010366113.1, read on the forward strand.
ACAGTCGTTGATGTGGGAATATCTGCTCAGCATTCCTGGCTGGGAGAACTCATTGCTGCTAGTGGCAATAACCACTGGCAGTAATCGCATGCCAAAAATCTGACAGGCTGGCTGTACTGATCGATGGATCGATTTCAGTACAACCAACTTGGCCATACATGGATCGAATGTCGACTCGTCCATGCTGGACTGGCTGAAATCCGATCCCTCTATGGCTGTGTTTAATGTCCTTGATTGTGCTTTTGGTCTTGTAGTTTTTGGAGGCAAGCCTGCTAAATGCAGGGGTAGACCATCTCAAGCAAATGTAAGCCTAAAGCCTGATACACACAATGATTATCGGACAAATAATTGTCCAGTTTTTTTTTTGTTTTTTTTACTTGATAGTCTCCATATTGAAAATGAAGACTAAAGTTACGAAAATTCTCGTACGACAGAATAAAAATTCAGAAGTGATGTAACATTATTTTTTCACAAAAAAACTGTACTGATTAAATGAACATCGTACAATCTGGTATCCTATGAGAAAAAATGACATGCTTGTCCCATCTGATAATTTTGCACAACCTGTCCTGATCGGCTCTCGAAAGCTGTGTACGAACGATCAGATTATCACAAGATCGCTTTGGAATTTTTTAATTTTGAGATTGAGTGTACTAGGCTTACTTAACTAAGGCAGATAAAAACATACATTTTTTTTTTTTAAAAGTATAAAACCATGCTGCTTAAACCAACAATAACCTAACAGCAGCAACTTAATTGTGAAAGACTCACACAATACAATACAATCCAAAGAAAAAAGTTGCGCTAAAAAGTATAGTAATTGGTTAAAGAAATATTCCAGTCCTAATATAATGAAGTCCATATAAATAGAAGTGAAAGTTGAGTTGATGAAGATCTCACAGTGCACTATTAATAACAAAAGAGTGTATGTGTTCAAAAACAGCCATCACCACATAAAATGGCCACTTACCTAATGCAGATGACCCCCTGTTAAGGAGGTCTGATACACTTGTGGCTATATACCCAGCCAGGGCCTTTAATCCTCCCGGGGACTCCATATATTAAGCCACCACTGGTCAAGGAATAACTCAATCCATTAAGGATCCTCCACTAATTTTCTACTTGTTCCAGAGCTAGTCTTCATTCCTACTTCTTTTCTTCAATCTCCATTTTTTTCTTCCAGTTCTAGAGTAACAATGTTCCTTGAGCAGCTACCATAGTAAATGGGCATAGGTCACTGACACATATTCCGTGCAGGATATGTAGATTCCCCTCCCAGGGTCCTCCATAGATCAGATCTCCCACTAGAAGAATGCCACAGATCCGATGCACTGACTTCCAGCTCACAGCTATATGGAATAGCTCTGGAACAAGTAGAAAATTAGTGGAGGATCCTTAACTGATGAAGTTGTTCTTTGACCAGTGGTGGTTTAATATATGGAGTCCCCAGGAGGATTAAAAGCCCTGGCTGGGTATATAGCCATAAGCGTATCAGAACTCCTTAACTGGGGGTCATCTGCATTAGGTAAGCCGCCATTTTATGTGATTCTGTTTTTGACCACACTATTTTGATAATGGTGCACCGTGGGATCTTCATCAACCCATCTTACACTTCTATTTATATGGACACACCACTGCAAAGATGCGGCTTGCAGGACTCTTTTTTTTTTTTTTTTTTTTTTTTTTTTTTTTTTTTTCCCCCCCGCAAGCACACAGCCCCAATTTTTAGCACAAAAGCGCCTGAAAAACTCCTTGGTGTGAAAGGGGTCTTACTGATCCCTATTACAGGGAACTGTATATCATTGTCATGTCCCCTGACAGAACGGGGAACTGCCGTGTTTACATTTGGCGGTTCCCCATTCTGCCTCTCTAGAAGGCGATCGCGGGTCGCCGGCGGACTGCGCCGATCGCCATTTATAAAAGCATTTGAAATGTATTTGCCTATGGCCAGCTCTACCCTCAGCTACAGGCATTTGATTTGTAAATTCTAACATCAGTGCAGGTACTGTTGCAGCAGTCGATCGAACGGCACATACACACAACCGTACATTATGAAAGTTCACTGGGATTTTTATACAGAAGTATAAAAAAAACACTGAAGCAACATATTGCAGAAGTGATGCAAAATAAAGAAATTGCCCAACTATTCCATTAGCTGATTAGTTGTCTAGTTTCTTCTATGGGTCTAATAAATTGTGGTGTTGTGCAGCAGTACCAAATCAATCGCAGTCATGGGCCATTAAAAATCTCTTGTGCAAAGTGTCATCAGAATTCATATGATACTGAAAGGGTGGCTGTTCTCCGGCAGTTTTGTGGTGCATTTGAAGAGTGCTTTTATAGATGAGTCCTAATAAGATTTTATTCCAGGCATCTTTTTTGTTTTTGGAAATGAAGTTGGCATTTCATAAAGGAGCAAAAGGGCAGATAAATAGAAATGGTTTTAGGTATTAACAGTTGCAGCAGGGAACAGGTGTCTCATTGGAGACTAGAAACATCTGTGATTCCATTTGCACCCTTGCTAGTTTCCCTTGCTACCATGAGGTGCATGTAATGGGTAGCTTGTTTTGAACAGATCAGTATTTGGCATTAGAAAAGGAAAAGGATCTTTTGAAGATAGTTGTGAAATTTGAGGTTTCCAGTGGCCTCCTGTCACCTTTTCAGCAGTGCTTTAGTGCAACATACTGAATTCCCTGCGTAGCCCCATTTTGCTTGGCCTGACTAATTGAGAAGTGACACATGCACTTAAGGCATACTATAAGATAGATTTAGATACTTAGAAAGGAGCGCCAGGCCAAAACTGAATGAGAGTTGAAGACACAAGTCCTATAAAAACAGCCAACACGTTTTGGGTGCAACACTGCTCCCTCTTCATCAGGGCTTCAAGAGACAACCTCAGGAAATATCCATCATCATTACAAGGGGAAGTGGCTGTGCGTGTTGGTCATACACATGAGGATCATCTTGTTTCGGGATAGAATGGACAGATATTTGAGTATCCCTTCTTTATCCACCATGGACCTCTATATCCGTGCAAGCACCCACACTGCTGTCTTTTTTACTTTATTACTGGCCTCATCACTAGCTTATCTGTGCTATGTTGGCAAAGGATTGTTTTGAGTTTGTTTTTTTTTTTTTAATCCCCTTTCAGAACATGGTTGCCATGTAATTGTGCCAGAATCATTCATATTGTGCAAAATGTCCTGCTATGTATAGCCAGCTTTATACTTTGCTGTGGAAATGTAAATGAAGAATGTGTGAATATAGCTGCCGAATAATAGGTAGGGGATGCTGAATGGAAATTTCAAGCTTGCATGAGATTCTATCACGGGGGCTGCGCATCACATTACTTACAGCCCATTAATGCTATAAACATTTAGAATGCCCATATACAGATAGCACGGCTGTGCCTATGGCTGCATACAATACGTCATATCAGTGCCCCGGGGAGCGGGAAAGTTGGCAACAACATAATTAGCTAAAGGCCAGAGATTAATTAACTTGGTGCCTAGGGAATCATTGATACTAATCTGAATTTCCTCTGTACCTGGATTTTTTTTTTTTTTAAAGAGTTTCGGAAATGTATCATGAATTGTTTATGCACAGAGTGAAAATCACGACTGAAAGACTGTAATCAACCAGGAGGCATCCATGCTCGTTTGTTTATATGTAATAAGTGTGTATTTATATGTAGCCTGACCGTAGTGCTACATCTGTTCACATGATGCATTTGTTTTTGACCAAACCAAAAATGACCAGTGTATGCCATGGCATCATGTTCATTGTCAGTCAAGTATAGATTTGAAATCACATATCTATTATTTTTTGGCAATAACATGGGTTGAATGAAAAATAACTGTGTGTACCAGGCTTTAGAATAAGAGGGAGATGAAGCCTCCATCAATCATAATGTAAAATCCCAACCCTATTGTGCTTAGCTGGTTAGAGGACACGAAGGAGGAGGAAGGGAGTGGGCTGGCATTTATCACTGTGTATACGCCCACATATGTGACTTTATATTTACATGAGCTGCTCAGATGTGATAAGGAGGAAATGCTCAGCATAGAAACACACTGAAAACTGAGCATGTGCAGAGCTGCCAACACTGACTCCCTAGCTGCATAGGGGACATGGACAGAAGGTGGCAATAGAGAACAGTAGTGTCAACCTTATTTGTTTTCTGTATTAAAAAAAAAATAATAAAAAAAAATCAGTGACTGAGTATGAACAGCATTTATTAATAGGGTTTTTTTTTTTTGTTTGTTTTTTTATTTTATGATGTGGGTTTACACTTAAGGGAGCATTGGCTACCTGGCTTCTGGGATTAGTCCAACCTTGTTTTTTGTTTTTTTCTTTAAAGTGGATGTAAACCCGAAAAAAAAAAAAAATTAATAATTCTGCCTGGTAGAGTATAGCATGTCATCATCTGTGCCCAGTCTTGCCACAAAGAGTTAATCCAACTGTGAGTAATGAGCTTATCTTTTTTCAGGAAGATAAAGTCCGACTAACAGGGAAATACAGTCGATCCGCCCCTTGCTCTGTGAGTGACAAGCAATTTGCTTATCTCCTTCACACAGCAGAGAAAGTTTTACACTCCCCTCTCCCTCCCTCCTCAATGTCTCAGTATAGAGGTGGGTGGGGAGGCTTGTGACATCACAACCGCACCCACCAAACTCCAGCAAACACAGACACCCTCTGATTTCAGAGTTTTACAGAGCTGCTAGTGCTTGCAGGAAGGACATTTGAAAGGTAGGGATAGATGCAGGAGGCTTGCATGTATATATAGATTAACACTGTGTCATTCGTTCTGCGTGGGTGGTGGGTTTACATACACTTTAACTAATCTGATTGATCATGTCTTGTCTCTGATCTTGTATAGGCTTATAATGGTATGTAAATTGTCATTATATGAAAATAATTGTGTAGGGAAAAATCCTAAGCAAAAGAATATATCACACATATATTAGCTCAGATTGTTTAGAAATGTTTGTATTTATTTATTTAAAAAATTACCCAATGCATGCAGAGGTTCAAGCCAAATATACAAAAAAATGCATTGTTTACATGAAAAAAGAGAGAATACTGTGCATGTTGGATATTATTTCTACAATTATTGTAGGACTCAGTGCTTAACCCACATCCCCCATTTAGCTCTGCAGGACCAAACCATTGTAAAGACTGCCTTTCCAGAGAATGGAAGGATCCCCTTTATGGGCAACGTGCCTCGGATCCTTGCATCAGGGATCCAAAAGGGTGACCAACCAGTAGTGGTGCCATTCCTTTGTGGCCCAACCCCTGGGGTCCTTGCATAGGGTCCTGTAGCATTATTGAGCCCATTCCGCACATTTTTTTTTCCAATAGATTTTTATTGGATTTTTTTTTTTTTTTTTGAAGAATGGAGTACAAAGATCACAAAATATTCTGGATCTGCCAGAAATCAGATCTGATACATTATTAATGTACATACAAATGTAACAATGCATTACACACTTCACCTTTTTCTTTATAAATCTGGCACTCATGGCCCGTACACACGATCCAAAAATCGGACGAAAAATATCACTTATGATGCGATCGTACGATAATCGGATCATTAGTACACCGCTTACCAGAGCCGATCACGACAATTCTAACGATTTATATCCGATCAGACATGCATGAAAATCTTTCTCCTAAGATACCATATCGTACGATTTTCGTTTAATCAGTAAAGTTGTCCGAAAATGACACATAACATCACAATAACACATGACATCACTTCTGATTTTTTTTTTTTATTCTGTCGTACAAAATTTTTGTGACTTTAGTAAACTCTTCCAATTCAATCTGAGATTGGCGTGCAAAGAAAAACAGGTGATCTGTCCGATTTTTGGATCGTGTGTACGGGGCATAAGGCTAGGTTCACACTGCTGCAATTTGATTTTGATCTGACTTTTAGTGAAATTATCTAGTGCTGCTTGAATGCTATTTCGAAGTGGTTTGCATATTCTATGGAGCCAAATTGTGCTGGAATCGCACCAAAGTAGTACAAGGACCTTTTCCAAAATTGTGCCATGCTGAGTTGCATTAATTTGAAAGGGCACCATTAAAAAACAATGTAATTTCCATTGTCATGTGATTCTGTGCGACTGAAGTTGCATCTGAAATTGTCTTAGTGTGGACAAAGCCTAGGGCTAATGTCACATCTATACGGTTCAGTGTGCTGTGTTTTGGCACAGCAGCCCATTCGTTTAAATGGGCAGCTGTGCCTGCATGAAAAAGGTCCCAGCACCTTTTTCAAAACCATAAAGTGCACTGCCCCATGTGTATCCACATGTGGGAAACCACACCATGTTTTCCGAGCATGGGGGTGGCATTAAAGTAGAACTAAAGGCAAAATCTTTTTTTTTTTTTTTTTTTTTTTTTTTTTTAA
>BLSH010366113.1:1411601-1435585 GCA_018402905.1 Glandirana rugosa
TTTTTTTTTTTTTTTTTTTTTTTTTTTTTAAAGTTTTGGACAGAGTGCAGAGGGATTGGAATGAAAGCCCCTTGAACCGCTTTTAGGGAAAAGGAGCCTTGACTGCTGGAAGCATGGCATCACTGTGGGTGTGAACCTAAAAGGGAAGTAGCTCCCGTAGGATTGGCTACAAAGACCTGAGGTGACAGGGTGGAGCCTGAACTCTAGGAGAAGGCTACTCTGCGGCACATCCATCTGCTCTTAGGAGATCCAGCTGTCACAAGAGTTGCCCACCCTCCCGCCCGTTGTCATGTTTTGTGTCAGCTTTATTTGCGGTTTTGACCTTGCCAGCAATTGATGTTGCTTTATGGGCTATGCCCTCAGGTTAAATTGTCTAATGCCTGTCTGGCACTGATGGTAAGGACAGGCCTCTTAGACTATGTGAGTTATGTTTTATGGGTACACATTGTGTACTGTGGCTGGAATTGTTGTTTGGTACATTTGGAAAGTTGTATTTTTGAAAAGTTCAATAAAGTTGTGGCCTTGCCCTATTTCCAACTTAGTTTCCGTGTCTTTTTGGGGGTCAAGGTATTGGTTATTGGTCATAAATGAGCCTATTGTTCATTTTTATTGTCTGTGCCCCCGAGATTCACCCTATTTGTCCTGTTTACCATTATCATTGAAAATTAAGGTTCAGCCAATGGCTGAGAGCGCTGATCAGAGTGTTCTGGGGGCTCTTTCTAATGTTTTTCATTAAGAAATGAACAGTAAGGGCCCGAGGCTCGTTCACACCAGATCCCTTTTTTGCTGTGGTCCTGCATGAATCGGCCCATTCACAATGAATAGGCTCAAATTGCACTGCATGCAAAGCGCATAGGAACGCACTGCGTGTTCCTGTGCGATTCCCATTGAGAACTGGCCCCAACTGAAGACTGAATTATATTTATTTTTTTTACACTGGGACCCCAGCGGTCAGTTTGCAGTCACTCTGGAGCCTCCAAAAAGTTTTGTTTCCTTTTAGTAACCCAACAGAATAAAATCTTTTAGCTGGGTACACCAGAGAATGATTGTGGGGCATCATTTGGTGTCCCAAATCTACAGGTTGGGCACCTCCACTGGTATATTTTGTATCGGTGCTTTCTATTTTGGTGGTTTTTATTTTTTGGGTGAACATTGCCTTTTAGGCTTCGGGCACTCCCAGCGGAAGCAGTGTAGGATGAGATTTCACCCTGGGTAACACTGAGTGCGGGAATGAAATGGTGCAAGTTAATTTCTTTCACACATGCCAGTCTTGACTTCAGCAGCGACTTCACAGGCATCTGTGCATGTTTCTGCATAGATGCCTATGGAAATCGTAAAAAGTAGTGCAAGAACTACTTTTTGAAATCGGGGCGCCGCAAGTGCGGTATCGCACCGATTAGGACAGTGCAATTGCCATTGATTTGGCATGTCAAATCGCGTGTCAATGTCAATGCTTAATCACGTAAACCTTTTTGTGGGCGTTGTAAAGTCGGTGTCTTCAGGAGTTTTATGGATAACCTGTGTTGCCTGTTTATAGTGCATTGTAGGTTGTCAGTAATTGTAGCCTGGCTTTTATAGGCTGCTGGTAATTGGTGTATTGTGGGTTTCCTAATTGTCACTAATGTGTGAAGGGTTTATAGACTCGTTTATTATGCATTATGCATAGCCATTTCATTAGCAGTTTGTTTATTTTGGAGCCCTGTTTGTACCTTTTAGTTATATGGTTTCCTTCAAATAGTATTTGTTTTCTTAACAATGTGCGAAGAATACCCTTTCTGGCAGTTTGTTAGTCAGCATAGAACTGCATTGGCAATTTGGTTTTACAGGTCCTATATCCAGGACAGTCAAATGGCTCTACACGGGCAGAATGTCGGGAGACATCAGCCGGTACAAAATACCAGCCAACATTCTGCCAGTGTGTATGGGTGAGGCTTGGGTGCCACTTATAGTATGTTTTATTTAATTTCATCTTTGTTTTTAACCCTTTGTATGCCGGCTTTTTATCTTCTATTGTGCACACCTCTATCAATAAAAGGTGTTTTTTACAGACTCACACTATGTGGAGCTTTTTTTCATTTTTTCACTATATGTGATCCATCCATGGTATCTTCATCGTTGTCTGTTTTTTTTCCCTGTGTTTCGGTCTGTGGGCTGAGCGGAAAAGCCATATCAATTGGAGAAGATTGTGAATAATCTGACTTGCTCATTCCCTCCTCCCATTGAGAATGGAATGGAATAGCTACCTACATTGGAGACCATTCTCACAAGTTCAACGTTGCTACAGAGATTTGGTTGGTATATCCCACACAGGATCGATTGATTCACTGGCCGTATGGTCATGTAGGTCCAACTTTTCTGGTAAGCAGACATCCTCCCCTTTCTGTCGGTGGTGGCACTGGTGTGGAACCTGGAAATACTACACCTTAAAAAGGAATAGTTGTGATTTTGTTCATCTTCACCATATTGGGACTCTCAATCAGAGGCTTTATTCCCACTCCCCTTCCTATACCTATTTTTTACACTTCCATATTTTTACCCTTTGTTGCTACATACTTTCTTTATATGATGTTGGTTTTCTCATATATTTTGTTTATTTGGAACATAATATGTTTATGGTATATTCGCAGAGGTTTTAAAAGTACCTAGTGGTTTCACTAAACACATCTTCCATTGCTCACATTAATGATTGTTTAGCGCAGCACTTTTTTCTATACAGTGTGTATGTCGGTCTGTCTGACAGAAGCCGGCCGTGCATGCTGGAAAACCATCAGCCGACCAACTCCCGATCAGCGTACTTTTATTTTTTTTTTGTTGCACGAAAGACTGTAGTGTGTACGCGGCTTTAGTCACTGACCTGAGACAATTTTGCATGTCCAGTAGAGCTTCACGATTCTGAATAAAATGAGAATCACTTTTTTAGCTTACAATAAATATCACAATTCTCTGCGTAACAATACTGCAACAACCGTCATTTTATTCTCTGGGGCAGTGATGGCGAACCTTGGCACTCAAGATATTTTGGAATTACATTTCCCATGGTGCTCACGCACTCTGCAGTGTAGTTGAGCATCATGGGAAATGTAGTTCCAAAACATCTGGGGTGCCATGGTTCGCCATCACTGCTCTAGGGTCTCTGCTAAAAAAATATGTTTGGTTCTAAGTATTTTTCTAGCAAAAAATACTGATTTTAACTTGTAAGCAACAAATGTCAGAAAGGGCTTAGTCTTCAAGTGGTTAAACTAACCTCATTTGCAGACCAAAGTTCATCCCTCTGATCTGGTAAATGAACAGAAAAATACAATGTTCCTTTTTTTATTTTTATTTTTTATTTTTTTACAGCTGTGAGCAGGGAGCTGCTCTCTCTGCACTTGTTACGTGAATTGTGGAAATGCTGGATTAAGATCGTGGGGGGTTTAATCGAGATAGCAATTATTTATTTTTTTTGATTAATCGATGCATATCCAATGTCCTGTATTTAGACTTCACTGGTGCACCCTTGTTAGGTCATTGATTAAGTAGTGAGTTGGGAATTAGCATGACAGGCATGGAGCTTATGCCATTAAATCCGCTCCGCGGTGTCAGAGTCCATATTTCTCTAGTGGTGGGTTCCCATGACCGTGCCATTTTCACAGTTGACATGTTGGTGAACCTTACTCAGGATCCATGTTCCTACCTCTTCCGGCCTTGAGTTACTCTATTACAAACCTGAAATCAGGGTAGGTCCTTGTTCTTAGACCATCAAATGTATTTTTAATTGAAATGTCTTAATAAATACAGGCAGTCCCCGAGTTACGAACATCCGTGTAAAGATCGACTCCTATGTACGAACGGAGGTGGTGTGACGTCACTGCCATCCGTTTTGCTCCACACTGATCTCGGATACGGCAGTGCAGCTCCAGACACATCCCACAGTGCTGTATAGCATGGCCACAAGAGCCCCAAATAATGCAACTGCACACACATCAGTGCCCGGAACATCCCTGATCACTGCACAGGTTGGAGTTTCATTTACAAATGTGCAGTTGTGCCTTACAAACAAATTTGATTTAAGAATGAACCTGCCTGTAAAAGCATTAATTGGAATCAAGCTTTAATGCTTTTTAATTCCAGGGGTGGTCCATAGTTTCAAAAATCTATCTGTGGAATTTTTTTGTTCATGAAAATATTTTGTTTATAATAATAAAACGGCTCATGTATCCGCATATAAAGTACTGATTAACAATCGCAGATTTGATGAAAATCTTGGCAACTATTGCAGGGCTGGTAAATTGCTTCCTCTGATTTAACATTTTGTGTTTTATACAGAAAAGCATGTGAGTATATATTCATTCATCATTCCTACTCTACCCTTTATTTTATGGGCCAGTTCTTTGGGCATGTCTAATACAATTGAGAGCCTTTTTTCCCGTATAATTTTTTTTGCAATTTTTTATTTTTTTATTTTATTTTTTTTTTTAGGTAGGTTGGCAGGTCATGCCTCAACCCTCCCCATTTGCTTAGGCTTGGAATCTAAAGCAGAATGCATGTATTACCAATTTGTACACACACACACACACACACACACACACACACACACACACACACACACACACACACACACACACTAGGGTCTGTGTACTGTAGACCAAAGGCAGTTAACTGACCCTCATGTCTTTTGGAGTGTAGAAAGAAACCAGGAGGAAAGCCATGCAAGCACAGGCAGAACATGCAGACTGCATGCTGACAGTGTCCTGGCCAAGGTTGAAACCAAGGACCGTAGTGCTGCAAGGCATAAGAGCTAATCAAACAAAAACAAAGAAAAAAATCCCAGCTCAACTCACCAGGCAGCCTGCAACAAACCGAACTGTCCTGTCTAACAGTTCATGTTAAAAACAGGTTTAATTTAACACATTTGCAAATACATGCGTAAACTGCAGAGGCCAGGTCACGGCACCTCTGTATGCAGTCCTAACTCTATAAATTTAGGCACACATCTATAATAATGGATTGATTGAAGGCAGGCATGCCTGGAGGGAGCCTGCCCTTCCTTAAAGGCTCAAGGGCGCACTGGACATCCAGCAAATGGCATAATGGCAGCAAAGGTGTCCAGTGCACCCCCTCACCATATAACCAATGGTTCAAACAAACAGCAACTGCCCCAACATCTAACTGGCCTTAACAGCAAGGAGTGCATGGAAGAGTGATGCAAGTCAAACCTACAGATAATGTCTATCTTAAGCCTGGTACACACGGGCCGAAAAAAAAAAAAAACAGCCGTCATTCGGCCTGTGTGTATGTCAGTCTGTCCGACAGGAGCCGGCTGGAAAACCAGCAGCTGACTAACTCCCGATCAGCGCTCCCTGCCAATGGCGGAGATCGCTGATCGGAGTGTTCTGGCGGTGGGGAGGGGGCGGGCACGTCCCCCTGTCTGAACACAACAACTCAGCGGGGGAGATCGCTGTACTAACTTTGCATAGTGAGTACAGCGGTTCTGACTTGAGCTATAAAATGTTTATTTTTGTTCAACCCCTGGAATTATTATTATTTTTTTTGTAGGTTTTTCTTTTAGAAGCCAGCTCAGTTGACAACAACTAGAGAAAATCTGGTTAGTCACCATCTGTTCACCTTTGGGAACATGGTGCATGTTACACTAGTGTATATATAGGGTGTAACATGTTCCTTAGCACCTCCCCTCTTCACTGCAGCTGCAAAAAGCTTCACCCGGACAGCCACATCATTCATTCACAGTGATCTGTGAATGAATAAACTACAAGTCCTGTCTGCCACCACATTAGATGAACTTGTAGTTCTCAGTGGGCTATGAGTGTGGTAATCGGTGCACTTTTATTCCATTGATTCTTCCTCCAGCTTTCTACCTGAAAGCCTGTACAGAGGTACGGTCAGAGAGCTGTCTGCGGGAGCCTGAGCACCCGCAATCCACCGAATTTAAAAAAACAAAAATTAAATTAGGTGAGCCAGCCTACCCTTTAAGGAAAATTTGCTATAGGTATTACCAGCTTAGTTTTATTTCATTTTTAAAGTTGTAAAGTCAGAAGGTTTTTTTTTTTTTTTTTTTTTTATCATAAAGCTGTGTTTCACCCACATTTGGCACTTCCGTTGATCGGATTTCTCCCCCCTCAGGTGTCACATTTGGCACCTTTCGGGGGGAGTGGATACCTGTCTTTGACAGATATCCTGTTCCCACTTCCGGGAGCGAATTACGTCAGCAGCCCAGCTCCCTCTTCCTCCCTCCTCTGCCGCCGGGCCACTGATGGAGTGCAGCACAATTCACGCATGTGCAGTAGGTGCCCGGCCGTGAAGACGAAAAGTTCCACTGCTGGGTTCCCTTAATGGGCGTGGCTGCACCCGACCAGCCAATCCGAAGATCCGTGGCGGTGCTGACATCGCTGGACTCCAGGACAGATGAGTGTCCTAAAGTTAAAAGTCAGCAGATACTATTGTGTAACTGCTGACTTTTAATTATCAGTGGCGGCAGACCTCCTCTTTAATGCATTAGGATAAAGAAACCACTTGTTTGCAGCAGTCCCCCTAATACTTTCCTGAGGTCCTTCTAGCTCCAGCAATCTATGAATGTCTCTGCCGTCCGGGACTCAACCCCCCCCCCCCCTTTCATTGGCCAAGGCGAGGCAAGGAAGAGGAGAATCCGGGCTGCTCTGTGCAAAACCACTGTTTAAAAAAAGAAAAAAGACTTTACAAACCTTTGAGTGTTTGCCTTACCTTTTTCTTTTAAGGAGCTTCGGCTTACTGGCTTCTGGAATTTGCCCAGTCCTGGTCGAATATATATATATATATATATATATATATATATATATATATATATATATATATATATATATAATGTCATTGATTTTGGGGGGTGGGGGGGTTGTTTTTTGGGTGTAAATCTTGTGTGCAAACATTTATGAATAAACTCCTATACTCCTTGTAATGCTGTGCTGGTTACATAGAATTTATTGTAATGGGTCATCATTAGGATGTGTGTTTTAAAATTTGATTTAATAGTGGTAAAAATAAATCTGAAATCGTATTGATGTGCTGGATGAAAGCACTAGTCCGAATGAAGATGGAGGATAAAATATTGTCGTATATAGAGCATGCTGCTTATGCCCATCTCCTTAGCCTCTTGTATAGTGAAGTGGGGTCTGGTGTTTTTTCTGGTGAAGTAAGGGAGGGCTAAGGGGAGTTCTGCTTTATTTATTCTCCTCCCTGCTTGTCTTGCTGATAACTCATAGCAAAGTGGGGAGGGGAGGGCTGGTAGTGGGGGTGCAAACTGCTGACAGCACAGAGGTGTCATGCGAGAGGAATTGACACTGGCCAAGGGGTCTTGTGGGGAATATGATAATAACAATAAAAGAGATATATCGCTCCCCCGCCACAGCCATTCAAACCTTTTTACAGTCAGTTCAAACATATAAAACTTTATTGCTCCTGCGGATAACGGGAAGACTTGGAGGCAGCGTAGAATCTCGGGGCTGGCTGGATACGCTCGCTCTTATAGCTCTGTAGTGGCATTTTAAACTTTATTGAACAAGACTTTTAGAATTGAAGGAAGTATATAAAACCGTAAATTTATTAGATTCTGTTTTTTTTTCCTCTGCCTCTCTCTCGTGCTCTTCAGTGGAAGTGGTTGGCTTATCAGCGCTCAGATCTCAGAGCCGCCTGTTACTGAAGTGCTGACATTTTGGGTTCTTGAGCTAATGTGAAAGGAGGTGACAGACATTCCATTAGAGTCAAAGCTGTTTAAAGGGATTCTATTGTACTTGCAACTAAAATATTGGGAACATCAGGAGATGTGAGCAAGATTTATTATTAGGACTCTTAAATTTACCTGTAATTGTACAAGTATGGTAAATGTTCATTATGGCAATGGGAAAAGCTAAGAACAATTAAGCTTATGCTAGCGCCATACAGGATCATATTATAACCCCTGAGCAGGACAATTTGGATGTGGGATTTAAACATTTGGCGAATTATAACTGATCGATTAGGAATACATCTTATTGATGAATTAAACTATCATGGCCTCTTTAATCAGACAGAAACCGTGAAGGTGAATTCGATACACATATATATTTTTTTAAATTGAATATATACTGTGTGTGTGTGTGTGTGTGTGTGTGTGTGTGTGTGTGTGTGTGTGTGTGTGTGTGTGTGTGTGTGTGTGTGTGTGTGTGTGTGTGTGTGTGTGTGTGTGTGTGCGTGTGTGCGCGCGCGCGCACACACACACACTACGGAAAGTATTCAGACCCCCTTAAATTTTTCACTCTTTGTTATATTGCAGCCATTTGCTAAAATCATTTAAGTTGATTTTTTTTCCCCTCATTAATGTACACACAGCACTCCATATTGACAGAAAAACACAGAATTGTTGACATTTTTGCAGATTTATTAAAAAAGAAAAACTGAACTATCACATGGTCCTAAGTATTCAGACCCTTTGCCCAGTATTTAGTAGAAGTGCCCTTTTGATCTAATACAGCCATGAGTCTTTTTGGGAAAGATGCAACAAGTTTTTCACACCTGGATTTGGGGACCTCCTTGCAGATCCTCTCCAGTCCTGTCAGGTTTGATGGTGAACGTTGGTGGACAGCCATTTTTAGGTCTCTCCAGAGATGCTCAATTGGGTTTAAGTCAGGGCTCTGGCTGGGCCATTCAAGAACAGTCACTGAGTTGTTGTGAAGCCACTCCTTTGTTATTTTAGCTGTGTGCTTAGGGTCATTATCTTGTTGGAAGGTAAACCTTCGGCCCAGTCTGAGGTCCTGAGCACTCTGGAGAAGGTTTTCGTCCAGGATATCCCTGTACTTGGCTGCATTCATCTTTACCTCGATTGCAACCAGTCGTCCTGTCCCTGCAGCTGAAAAACACCCCCACAGCATGATGCTGCCACCACCATGCTTCACTGTTGGGACTGCATTGGACAGGTGATGAGCAGTGCCTGGTTTTCTCCACACATACGGCTTAGAATTAAGGCCAAAAAGTTCTATCTTGGTCTCATCAGATCAGAGAATCTTATTTCTCACCATCTTGGAGTCCTTTAGGTGTTTTTTAGCAAACTCCATGCGGGCTTTCATGTGTCTTGCACTGAGGAGAGGCTTCCGTCGGGCCACTCTGCCATAAAGCCCCGACTGGTGGAGGGCTGCAGTGATGGTTGACTTTCTACAACTTTCTCCCATCTCCCAACTGCATCTTTGGAGCTCAGCCACAGTGATCTCTGGGTTCTTCTTTACCTCTCACCAAGGCTCTTCTCCCCCGATATCTCAGTTTGGCCAGACGGCCAGCTCTAGGAAGGGTTTTGGTCGTCCCAAACGTCTTCCATTTAAGGATTATGGAGGCCACTGTGCTCTTAGGAACCTAAGTGCAGCAGAATCTTTTTTGTAACCTTAGCCAGATCTGTGCCTTGCCACAATTCTGTCTGAGCTCTTCAGGCGGTTCCTTTGACCTCATGATTCTCATTTGCTCTGACATGCACTGTGAGCTGTAAGGTCTTATATAAATAGGTGTGTGGCTTTCCTAATCAAGTCCAATCAGTATAATCAAACACAGCTGGACTCAAATGAAGGTGTAGAACCATCTCAAGGATGATCAGAAGAAATGGACATCACCTGAGTTAAATATATGAGTGTCACAGCAAAGGGTCTGAATACTTAGGACCATGTGTTATTTCAGTTTTTCTTTTTTAATAAATCTGCAAAAATGTCAACAATTCTGTGTTTTTCTGTCAATATGGGGTGCTGTGTGTACATTAATGAGGGAAAAAATGAACTTAAAAGATTTCAGCAAATGGCTGAAATATAACAGAGTGAAAAATTTAAGGGGGTCTGAATACTTTCCGTACCCACTGTGTATATGTATATATAATGCATGTGTGTGTGTGTGTGTGTGTGTGTATGTGTGTGTGTGTGTATATATATATATATATATATATTTATATTGTATGTATAAATTATTTTTTTTTAGATGGTGTAGGATAGGTTTTAATCCCCAACAATTTTACATTATTACTATGTTCAACCCATTTTGAGATCTCCCCCAACACAGTGATAGATCTAGCATGTGATGTGAATGTTTCACTTCTCCTGTCTTGTTGTGGGTGAAGTAGAATCTGCCAGATTTTTGTTGCAAAGAAACTTAACGCATTACAGGGGCCACAAGCTTCCCCTTCTTCAGGGTTTAAAGTAGTTCTAAAGACTGCGGCTGGGTTCACACCATCAGTTCCCAGCAGGGGTCCGGTGTGTCCTGGTTCACTGTTTCAGGTCCTATTTCAGGCTGAATTTTTGGCTGAATTCAGATCTGAAATGGACCAAAAGATGCACAGGGCTCCTGTGCAAATTCGCACTGGAGCCTCAGCGGAGATATGTGAACCGGCTCCGGACAAAATCTCCTGCTATATGAATTTGATGTAGAGAATGCAATGCAGGTTAAAAAAAAAAAAAAAAAAAAGCCCCACTGCCCCTCCTACCTACTCCCAGCACGAAACACCTGGATCCTGTCACTGTGCCAGCACTGTCTCTGGCTCCCCCCACCACTCCCTTCACTTTCTGCTCTCACTGGAGGAACTGAGGGCAACTGAGCCATTGGCTCTTGCGTCTGTCAGCCAAACTCCCTGTGAGGAGAGAGCAGCATGGTTGTGGCTTGCTGGTGCTCAGTGTCTATGGACGCACACAGCCCAGACCCAAAGCACACCCGGCTTATTACGGATGAGGAAAAAGCTGACAGTGCTGGCATTTTTTTTCTTTTTTTAACAAAATAATTTGCTATTACTTTCAAGGTTTAAAAGACTTATATGTACCCAAAAGAAATACTTTGGCAAACAGTGTGTTGTCAGATGTATATTGAATAGTCAAAGCACAGTCAGAAGTTTTGGCAACACTAACAGCTGTATGCTGAAAATGTTACCAGCAACAGGAATACCACACACCGAGATGCAAAATTGTGGTCTTGCTTTATGAAAATATGAATGGCATGTGAAATATTTGAACTGTGTTTTGAATTTTTTTAAATCGAAGCCCTGATGAAGGGGGACTCCAAAATGTGCTGTATTTTTTTTTTTTTTTTGCTGTCGCTAAAGAACCAGCAAAGCATTTGCAATTTTAAATTTTTTGATTTGGCACTTCTTGTGATTTGAAATTTTTTTTTGTTGCAGTCCCTGATTCTCTTGGGATATAGTATCACACCTACTTACACTAGGGGGCATATTTATAAACCCGTACTTATTACATTTACCAAAGATTCACTGCAGCCGCTATCATTTAAAAAGGCATGAACCACGAAGATTCACTTGCAGTCACATTCACTGCTTTGTAAATATGACCTTTGGAGACGCTAGAAGAAGAAAGCAGAACAGGGATACTATAATATATCCCATTCTACAAGTACAACTAGTTCTCCTGTTCCTGCGATATGCTGGCTTTGACAGACATTAGTGGCAAACATACGAACATTCCTTAGTTAAATATTGACGATGGGTTTTAAAGTGTCACTAAACCCACATCATAAAAAACTATCAATACATGCTGTTCATACTCAGTCACAATGGGATTTGTTTTTGGTGTTCAGCAGAAAAACTGGTTGATCCTGCTATTCTATATCTCCACCTTCTGCCCATGTCCCCAATGCAGTTGGGGATTTTTCATAGCAGTGTTGGCAGCTCTGCACATGCTCAGTTTTCAGTGTGTTTATATGAGCATTTCCTCCCTATCACATCTGAGCAGCCCATGTGACTATAGAGTCACACATGTGGGCGTATTCACAGTTAAATGCCTGTCCCCTCCCTCCCTCCTCCTCCTCCATGCCCATTAACCAGCTAAACACAATGTGGGCAGGATATATGCAGATTGATGGAGGCTTCACCTCTGTCTTATTTTAAGACACAGGCTGGGGGGGGCATGACACAGCCTGTGACTGGCAGAAATCCACTCACACCATATTATGGCCAAAAACTAAAAAGATTTGATTTGCAATATCTACTTATATGACAGTTTAAAACAATTTATTGATATTTATTTTTTACTGTCTTCCAAAGGCTTTTTTTTCTTCATTTTGAACATGTAATCAGCAGCAGAGGACTAGAAGCTCCTCCTGCTTATGTTTCCCTACAAACAGGCTGGGAAAGAGCTGGGTCATGTGTCAGCTGTATATCAATTAGGAAAAAGGTACTTGGATTTTTTTTTTTTTAATGAAAATTATAGTGCCATCATCCACATACAGAAATAAAAGGGACAATGTAAATTAAACAGTGTGTGTTTAGTATCACTTTAAAGAGGAAGTAAACCCAGATGTAAACTCTGATGGCTTTACTTCCTCTTAATCACCTGCAATGTAGATAATGCATAATAGGCTAGTATGCATCGCATAGCCTATTATGTGCCACTTACCTGCCATCGACGCCCGCGCTGTCCCAGCAGAAGGAAGCGTCCATCTTCGCCCCTCTTCCTTCCGAAGCTGCGAACTCCGGTGTTGTGACTGGCCGGAGTCGCGTGATGTCTCTCCCGTGCCAATCACGGCACGCTTTCAGTAAAGAAACGGCACAGAGGCCGTTTCTTAACTGTGCATGTGCTGAATGACGCCGGCACATGCCAGTATAGCGTATATCTCCTAAACCGCACAGGTTTAGGAGATATACAGGGAAGCTACTGGTAAGCCTGATTACAGGCTTAAATGTAGTTTTAAAGTGGTTGTCGAGTTGACAACCACTTTAAAGAGAAAGTAAACCCAGATGGGGTTTACTTTCCTCTACATGCCCCTGTAATGTAGAAGCATAATGGGCTACTATGCATCCCATAGTAGCCCATTATGTGCCACTTACCTGCAAACAAAGTCTGCGATGTCCTCTGTGCTGACAGCGTACATCTTCTGTCCCTCTTCCTTCCGGGGCCACGACTCCGGCGCTGTGACTGGCCGGAGTCGCGTGACGTCACTCCCGCGAATGCACGCAGTCTCAGTGGAGAAACAGCACGGAGGCCGTTTCTTCACTACGCATGTGCCGACATGATGTCGGCACAGCAAATACACTGCATATCTCCTGAACCGTACAGGTTTAGGAGATATGCAGGGCACCTACAGGTAAGCCTTATCATAGGCTTACCTGTTGGTTAAAGTGGTTGTCACAAGTTGACAATCACTAAGTCAGATCTAAACAAAGCAATATTCAACAATCCAACATATTTGCCCTTTTATGTTTAGAACCTTTTCTGCTGTCATTGAAAGTATATACTTTTAGGTTTATAGACTGGACCAAAACTTCTAAGCGGGATTAACTATGTAGCCCATTTGCTTTAAAAAATCGTATATCGAACACTCTTTATGCCAGAGCCAATATCTAATGAAAGACTGTGATATGAATGCACAAGTGGGCACAAGCGAACATGCGTGCTTTTGCCTAGTGTAAGTGAAGAGGGAACACTAAGCAGAGGTACTGTTCGACCAGAGCAGAATCTAAGCTGTTCATTGTGTGAACTCTTCTTCCAAGAAAGCTTAGGTTCTCCTTTCTTGGCAAGGTCAAGAAAGGTGAAGTAATTATATCTCATGATATTATGAATGCCATAAGGTTTGTGTTTCTAATTTGGTTTTGCTTTTTTTATTTATTATTTAAGAATGTATTATTTTGCCTAATTTTATGTTTGTGCTGGGTCATTGCTTATGTCCATCTACTCTAGTCTGTAAACTGTTCCCAAAAATTAGAAGATAGGACTTGGTGTTACGCCCTTTTTGTTTGTCTGGCTTGCTTGCCAGTAGGCAATCACTAAACCTCTCACCTGGAAATTAACCAAAATTGTTAGCAAGGCTGGAAATGTTCAACTCCTTCCCTACTGCCTGTGTGTAGTACACTTTCACTGATCACTCAGACATCTGGAGAAAAGTCAACTTAAGTTGGAAAATGTCAGTCTGTTTCCCATTCATTGTTAGCAGTCCCTCTGCAGTTCATATTCACCCATACATTGGTTTCACACGGCCGTCTCAGCGGGCTCCATATTGCTCAGCTGGGATCGCTCCGCTGATCCCCACTGAGCTGATGGATGACGGATCTGTCTCCGCTCACTGTGCAGAGACGGATCCGTCAGAGCCGCCGCTTTCCCCTATGGGTAATCAGATGACAACGGATCCGTCTGTCCATTGTCATCCGATCCGCAGACGGATGGGAAAAAATAGGGTTTTCCGCAGTCAGACTTTACGAGTCTGGAGCGGATTGGAGAACGACCGGTGTCAGCGGACATGTCTCCACTGACATCAGTTGCCCCATAGGGCTGCATGGCATGTCCGTTCATGTCCTCCTGAAAAAACTGACTGGCGAACCTGATCGGAACGTTCGTGTGAGAGGCCATAAAGAAAGGAGAATGCATGTGTGTGAGGTTCAGACCTTTTGTATTTGAGTAGCATTAGCTGGATTGAGAGATGCAGAATTTTTGTATTGGTCACATCTTTTGACCATTGGATGGTTCATTTAACGCCCAGTCTCCATAGCATCAATACGGCTCTCCTCAGATGGCTTTTCACCGATTTAGCATTTTCATAACATGCAGTCAGTTTTATTATCGTGAAATTGTGTTGATATTTTTTAGTGGTTCTTTTATATTGTGTCTGCATTTTGCACATCATTTTTTAAATGTCATTATGTGCAGCAATTTTACTTACTGTTTTGCCATCGTGCCAGCTCCCTTTTCCTCCCAAGGCAGAGAACGCCACCTTAGCCTACAGAAGCATGTGGCATATCCTATGAGAAGGATGTTGGATGGGTGGTATTTTACTATGGGTCATATGGCTGCCCTACTTCTTGCACATGGACCTAATTTTGTAAACCGAAGAAGGAAATTAGCAAAGTGCCAATTGTAACAGTTTTACATGGCTTTGGTTTCAATGTAGGCATGCATCTGATGGCAAGGTTTTTCAGCAACGTAAGGGTTAAGCTCCGCTATTTCCTCTAGCCTATTAATATTCCCATCTCTCTGTGTGTCCTGGGCTGGCGCTCTCTCCACCGATCGGGTGAAAATCATTTCCTTGCCCAATTCCCTCCTGAGATTTATTTGTCTGACCCACACAGGAGCCAGAGCAAGGGAACAAAACGGAGAGAGAGAGGAGCGCGAAGCTGGGAACACGAGCGGAATAGCAAAGAGGCTGATGGCACTGTCAAGCGACTTGTGCCGTGGACTTTTCCTTCCTTCCTTCCTTGTGTAAAGACAAGAGCGGGAGAGAGATTGTCTAGGGCAGAGGAGAACTCGGTATGTGTTGAATGTTTCATGAGGTGAACATTCTCATTGCAGCTCTGACAATGAGATCAGAATACAGATTATAAAATGACGTCTGTACTCATCTGATATAGCCTTGCTCGATGTCGTTCTCCACCCATTTCTTTATGAGCGTCTATAATTAGAAGACACGAGACTTGCCTCCTTTTGTTTTAGTTTTGTATTGGCTTTCCTTGCTTGTCAAATACGTTTTTTTCCTTTTTTAGAATGGTTTATGATATAAACATTAGTCCACAGAAACACTTGTGGGCACTGGATAGCCCACTGGGAGTTTTAAAATGGCTACATCGTTTTTCAGCGAAGGAGAATTGGCTGCTCCATGTGGTCCCCTGCTTCTCTCTGGCATCTTCCATCATTATTCTCTCCTCTGTCCATAGTTCCGCTCAATATCTCCAGCCCCTGAGCTAATTTCCCATCCATAAACCTGCTGAATTACTCCCGGGTAACTGTGCGAGTGGAGGCCTCTCCGCTGCTTCTCAAGGCATGGATTCCCATTCACCCAGCGGAGACAATTACTGCAAACACTTACAGTGGCAAGGCACTGATTCCTAAGCATTCTGGAGCGTGACCACTTTCACATTTATCACTGGGAATGGGGTGATATTAAGGAAAACGTCATGAAATCTATACAGATTAGCTATTACATATCAAAGTAAAATATAATAGATAAGAACAAATACACTAATAAAAGGCATATCAGTAAAAACAGATAAGATAATTACGATAAGCATTGTATTCTTCCTGAACTTTTCTAAACCTAGGCCTATGGTGCAAGATTGTGAAATATCTGCTAATATGATTATAGTCTTGGTAATAGGTCTTGAATTGCAGTGCGTGGTTATTGTCATAAGTACGTTTATGGGAAATGTCATCTGTGAACTTTTCCCCCTTGTACTTCAGGTATGTAATGCAATGGCATTGAGAATTACTGCGAACGACATGTGACTGTTCTCTGTGGTCCAGACTGGTGATCCCAGCATGTCTTTCCATAGAGAGGGTGGGTCTATTCCAAATTAGTTCTTTACATCATAAATACACAAAAACGTGTGTGCCTAGATGATGGTAAATGCTTGCGTTTTCAATAGTTTGGTTATATTATATATTAGGTAGGAGGCAGCAGTCACAAGGGTTGTCGGGAGAATTAGGAGCATTCATAACACAAAAATGTTAATAGTGTGATTTTTGTAAATAAAAGCTTTATTACTAGCTGTAAAATCCAAGTAAAATAAATCCTATGTGCCAGAACTAACACAATGAGACACTTGTATTTTCTTAGCTTTCCATTGGCATATTTTTGTGCAACTTTCAGGCGTTCCTCTTGAAATCTAGAAGAGGATAAAACATGCGACTCTGCCCTAAAAAAAGTTCAAGTACTTCTTTTAGCAACAAGCTTCAAGTGACACTATGCTCAGGTTTGAACTGGCACCATTGAATATAATGAAAATCTGCAGTAAAAAAAAACAAAAAAAAAAACTTCCCTGCAAGGTAATTGTCATAATGTGCTAGAATCCATCACATACTAGCCGGGGGTGCGATAGTTACACCCGCATGTGTGTGCGAGAGCTACCATTTACAGCATGGGCTTTGAAGGTTCGGCACAGTATGCCAGACCACCTGAGCACATGCGCCAGTGACCTCACACAAACAGTGCAAGTTTAGGAGATATTCACTGTACCTACAGGTAAGCCTTATATGCTTACCTGTAAGTACAAGTGTTAAAACTAAAGGGATTGAAAAGGCATAAGATTTTTGTGTGCAATAGTCCTCTTCAGCCCCCTAATACTTACCTGAGCCCGTCTTTATTCAGCCATGTTGCAGGAGTGTCTAAGCTGCCTGAGACTCCCCTCCTCATTGGCTGAGACAGCAACATGGTGCGATTTGCCTCCCGCTGCTGTCAGTGAAAATCTGTCAGCCAGGAGAGGGAAGGGGCAGGGTCGGGTCGTGGCTCCATGTCTGAATGGACACAGGGAGCTGTGACTTGGCTCGGGTGCCCCCATAACAAGCTGCTTGCTGTGGGGGCACCCAGCAGGAGGGAGGGTCCCTGAGCACCGAAGAGGGACCCGAGAAGAGGAGGATCCGGACTGCTCTGTGCAAAACCAGTCCAAAAATAATAAAATAAAAAAGACTTTACAATCACCTAAAAGCGGTTGTATAAATATAATTTTTTGACTTTTACCTACAGGTAAGCCTATAATAAGGCTCACCTGTAGGCAAAATGAATATCTCCTAAACCTCCGCTGACGTCCCGGCGCATGCGCAGTGAGGTCCCGGCAAAGGCCCGGCGCATAGCGCCGGACCTTGCCAGAAAGATGGGCTCCAGCGTGCATATGCAGGAGTGATGTCTTGCCGCTCTGGCCCCTCACAGCGCTGGAGCCACGTACCCAGAAGGATCCCCCGAGGGAACATGTCAGCTCCTTCTGTGGGGACCGAGCGGACCCGTCGGAGCTTCGGTCTGTGGCAAGCATTTCATAATGAGCTATTATGCGGCGCATATTCACTCATTATGCCTTAACCTTACAAGTGTTTTTTTTTTTTTTTTTTTTTTAACAGTTATACAACCGCTTTAAATTTACTACCACTTTAAAGTGTTACTAAACCCACAACAGTAAAACCAGTCAGTATATGCAGTAAAGCATGCTTGTAATACTCGCTGTGAAACCGAAGGGGTTAATCATCTGCATTGTGTAAAAAGGCTATTTGATATTGTCTTCTCTGATCCTCCCCTTCCACTGTCCCCAATACATCATCTGATAGAACACAGCCCTTGGAGTCACTCTGCTCATGCTCAGTTTGGTAAGTATCGCTAGCCAATCGGCACTGTCCAGACAAAGTCAGGGGTCCTGCAGCCTCATAGGACAGTAGAATGAAAACTCCTCCAAGTTTTAACCAGACATTGACTGCTTATATACTGCTGATGAGAAAAGGCAGTTTATATTTCAAAGCGCACAGGTGGGGACTAAATCTATATATTTGAACAGCTTAAAAAGTGGAGACCTAAACAACCACTCCAAAACCAGGTTCTGTCTAGGAGGACATCTAACGTACATGAAAGAAATATTCTGCTTGTCTGTATGGGCGCTGTTGGTGTGTGGCCTTAGTGCCAACAGGTTTAGTTTTTATTGGCCACATTGCTTTAGCGCTTGCCAAGAGAAATTGAATAATGATTTAAGGGACAATCTGGTTACATTTCTCCTAATGTTTTTGGGTTTCGTAGGCCTAGTTTCTTATTTAATTGGTCATATAACCCTTGTTTCCTTCCAAGTAACTGTTTAAAATATTTTAATTCAAGGCAGTAGAAAATACCTTGAATTTAAAAAATTACCAGAAACTTAAACAGAAGTGGGTAACAAAGTGGTTTAAGGTGGCCATTGCAAAAATTTGTTGGACATGATGGGGTTATTTTAGAGGTTGATAAGTACCCAAGTGTCAATAGCAGTCTTTATTGCACACCTACTTTTCAGACATTTTGGGAAAACCCAGCAGGACAAGACAGTTCCTTTTCATTTTACACTATGGGAAAAATTTGAAAAATCATACACATTGGCCAGTAAGCTTTGGGTGGAAGTATCACTAAAAGCAACAGATTGAGCAGTAAGTAGTGAGTTTTCGCCAATATAATGGCAGATTTATTGCAGTGCTGGGGCTCCATATTCAGTTACCACCAGGGAGGCCATTCCACTGTGACATGCTAGGGGGTTGACTGATGTTCCCATTTGTCCCCCCAGTGTATGTGTTATCAGTATAACTGTTACGTTATCATCTTTTGGGGCTGGAGGACTGACTTGAATGGTCTTGCGTAAATAACAGTGGAACATAGTAGTACTGTTCAAAATGTCATATTGTTGTTTAGCAAGCCCTGCATGAAGGATATTGACGCACTACACACATCAGCCATGTGTCAGTGGATGCACTATATACACCAACCTTGTATGTGTAAAGATAAAAAAAATCAGCCTGATATTTTTATTATTATTATTATACAGGATTTACACAGTGCCAACAGTTGCAAAAGTTACAAAAAGGGAAAACCAAAGAGAGGAGTTATGCCTAGTATCACTCCTGGAGCGATTGTCCGATAATCTGATCATTAGTACACATCTTTTGAGAGCTGTTCAAGTCAGTTCTTGCGAAAATATCCAAAGGGACAAGCGCGGATATTTTTCTTCTATGTTACCAGAACAAATTATTTTCATGCAACTAGTATAGTATTTGTACAAAAGAAAATCGTGTGACCAAGATCTTGCATGCTCAGAAACAAAAGAATATTACAGTACAATACAAAACACTGCATCACTTCCGAAGTTGTATTCTTTTGTATGAGAAATTTTCGTAAGTTTAGTAACCCATTGGGTTTTGATTTGAAAGACTACCATGCAGAAAAAAAAAAAAAAAAAAGATCATTCATCTGATATTCTTACCATGTGTAGTAGGCATTAGAAGATCCTTGCGTGTGCTCAAGAGCTTACAATCTAAAAGGTATTGTCAAGTGATACAAAAGCTGTGGGGATGAGTTGTTGGAGAAAGTAAAACTTTGGTTGTTGGGTGCAGTTGAGAGAGGCTTTCTTGAAGAGGTGAGTTATCAGGGATAGAAAAGGAGATAGCAGAACAGATTGGGGTACTGAGTTATTGGGGTAGAGAGCTGACAAGGGAGCTAGAAATTTGATGGAGTAAGAAGACTCGGGTGATATTTTTAGACTTCAGTGGAGAAGAGTTATAGTTGGCTTTATATATTAGTATTTTAAATTTTATTCAGTGCATAAGTATAAGCCAGCGGAGGGATTGGCCTAGATCAGGGATATGCAATTAGCGGACCTCCAGCTGTTGCAAAACTACAAGTCCCATCATGCCTCTGCATCTAGGTGCCTCATGGGACTTGTAGTTCTGCAACATCTGGAGGTCCGCTAATTGCATAACCCTGGCCTAGATGGACAGCAAATACTCAATGAATGCACAGTATGCTGGAGCACTTTATGAAGAACATTGACGCCCTGTATGCAGTGTAACGTTATGGGAGGTGAGGTGATCGATGGACGTCATGTATCACCTTACAGGCGTTCTTTGGACTAAGGTGGAATCAGGTCTGGGTTTTACCAGCCACCTTGGCAGGGTTGGTTCCAGACCAGATTTTGTGGTCCACTGGAGTCCACCATTAGGTGGTTTAAATAACCAGGAAGAGAGGAAAGTTTTTTTTCCCTGGCCTGGGACTCAGGACCATCAACCTGAGAGAGCTGACATATGGAAGTTTGTTTATGGACTGAGACAAAAAGTTTGCACTGTCTGTTTTTTGGGTGTCTGGGAGAAGCCCTGCACAGCTCAGTTAGGAAAAACTGAAATGTTTAGTTGGTGCCTGGATGACAAGGATTTATTTTCTGTTTTTGTTTGATTCCTACACGCAACCTTTTAGAGATTTTAAGCAAACCTGCTGTTTTGGACTGCCTTTTTTCCAGGGAAGGTGATCTCCATTGAGCTAACCCCCACAACAGTTACACCAGCCATGTATGAAGAATATAGATGTCCTGTATACACCAGACTTGTATGAATAACATTGATACTCTGTATAAATCAACCCTGTATGAATAACATTGTTGTACAGTATACTACAGGCATGTATGAAGAAAGTGAGTGCCCTGTATGAAGAGCGTGGTGCGGTATACACCAGCTCTGTATGAAGAATGTTGACGCCCTGTATGTACATTGATGCCTTGTATGCACCAGCCATGTATGAACATTGATGCCCTATATACACCAGCCATGTATGTACATTGATGCCTTGTATGCACCAGCCATGTATGTACATGGATGCCCTGTATACACCAGCCATGTATGTACATTGATGCCCGGTATACACCAGACATGTATGTACATTGATGCCCTGTATACACCACCCATGTATGTACGTTGATGCCTTGTATGCACCAGCCATGTATGTACATGGATGCCCTGTATACACAAGCCATGTATGTACATTGATGCCCGGTATACACCAGACATGTATGTACATTGATGCCCTGTATACACCACCCATGTATGTACATTGATGCCCTGTATACACCAGCCATGTATGTACATTGATGCCCGGTATACACCAGCCATGTATGTACATTGATGCCCGGTATACACCAGACATGTATGAAGAAAGCTGATGCTCTGTATACAGAAACCCAAAAGCTCCAGCTACATCATAGTGGAGGTTTGCTTATTCTGATTGGGATTCAAACCTCCACAGTGTGGTCGTCCTGCTGATGCTGGCTGGATTATTGTGTCACAGAGACCCTGATAAGAGCTGTTTATAACCTTGGCTCAGACCATGGCCTAATCAGACAGCAGCACATTTCCAGTGAGCCGCTGATAAGAAGTCACTCTTATCGCTAGCACAGAGGCAGCATCAGAACAGCATTATTATGTGGCAATGCCCCTGTCCCTTCATCCCAGCCCTTCCCCAGCTCCAAGGAGATCTTCCAAACCTCATCAATCTGCTGGGACAGATGGGCTGTGAAGACGATAGACCCC
Source organism: Glandirana rugosa (assembly GCA_018402905.1). Taxonomy (NCBI): domain Eukaryota; kingdom Metazoa; phylum Chordata; class Amphibia; order Anura; family Ranidae; genus Glandirana; species Glandirana rugosa. The sequence continues at coordinate 1,433,354 of BLSH010366113.1, forward strand.
TTCACAGCCAGAAACTTGCAACATAAATGTATCTCCTGTAGAAAATGTGCATACAATTGACCCTGAACTGACATGGGTCACATGTGAGAGTGGCGCACATTGCACTCGCTGCTGCATGTCTCTGCCATGTTCATAAATATTTATACATGTATTGTCTGCGATAATGAAAATCTACACACAATAACCAATAATGGCCCCGTAATACCACAATGGCAGGATTTTATAGCTGTCATGGTCTTTTATCTTTTATGCACAGATTGTTTTTATTCACTTTATAGCTTTGCCGTGTTTACCTTTTTTTGTAGTACCCGTAGTTGTTAGAGGATTTTGTCTGCTTCCTGAGATTTAGGTGAAGGTTGGCAAATTTATGTCATGAAAACAGCTGCAGAAATGTTTTCTGAAAAAAAGTGAGAGCTGCAGTGGAAATGTGTTAGACAATAACTCATATTACTTTAATGGTGGCAGCACATACTTCGATTTTGTCAGTGTACGATTTGATCAAATCCACAAATAATCAAAAACCTATAATTGCCCTCCTGATTGATTTGGACTCCTATTAAGCCTCGTACACACGATAAGAATACCGGACAAAAAATTTTGCTTTTGACGCAATCGTACGATAATCTGATCGTTGGTACACAGCTGTCGCCCGCCGTTTTCTGAAGGGACAAACGCTAACATTTTTCTCATATGACACCAGATTGTACGATTTTCGTTTAATCAGTACAGTTTTTGTCCGAAAATGCAATACGATTACATTACAGCACTTCCGGATTTTTTTCCTTTGATACACAAATTTTATTACTTTAGTAACCTATTTGCATTCGATATGGAGACTAGCATGCAACAAAAAAAAAATGGACGATCATTAGCCCAACAATCTCATTGTGTTACTAGGCTTTAGATCGGTTCGATCTAATGGAGTTGAACCACCAGGGTGGAAAATGATCAATCTTGTACATCCACCGGCAACACTGAGATGCTTTATTTGTGAATATGATCTTATTTTGAGGAATCTGGTTATGAGATGATGAAAACCGAAGTGCGATCAGGAATTTATGGAAGTAAGACACTATTTTAATACGGATGCGGCTCACAGCAGGGGTCCAATGCGTCCCTGTTCTCCATTTCAGGGCCTGAATTTCGGACCTGAAACCGAGCCAAAGACATACAGGACCCCTGTGCAATCCGCTCCACAGCCACCACGGAGCTGTGTGAACCGGCTCCATTGAGAGCCGGTCACACTTTCCTGTCATGCGACTTTGATGCGGCGAAAACCAACATCCAATTTGCACTAGTGTGAACCCAGCCTGAAGTAGGAAAAATGACATAAGCATAGTTACAAAATTTTTTTGGCCCCTAAAGATTAAAATTGGAGCATCTGAAAAAGTCTGAAACCCTGCGTTTTAGAGCGATTTTGTTTTTTTATTTATTTATTGTTTGCTCTTCCTCCTAGTAATTGACAAAATACCATAATGTTCAAAAAAGATTTACAAATGACCAACAGTAAAAAAGAAACCCACTCTTGTTCAAGTGTGGATGGGGGTGGCACCCCATCAACTAGTCTTTTATACGCTTATATTAAATCTGTACTATGCATACTAGTAAAAACTGTATTCGCTGTGGTGAAATGTGTGTGTGTGTGTGTGTTGGTTATGGAGACAATAGAAACATTTTGAGCAGCAAGGTCGGTCAGCCTGGCCAGATTGGGCAACTCTCATGTTGACTCCTTGGGTACCTTACATTAAATTTGTCATTAGATGAACATGGAGGCTGCCATTATTGATGTCTTTCTGAAAATGCTGGTTGTTGTGCTGATCCTCAAGTTTCAAGCACCGACTGGGAACAAGTATACCGATTAAGGATTGTGATTGGCATACTTGTTCCTGTGAGTGACTCAGAGTATTAAAGTCAAAGGGGCAGCATAACAGCCAGGCGCCTTGTATTTTTATGAGAAAATGGGCACTGGCATCTTCTATATTCCCTTCAGTATAGGTTTACTTTAGCTGCACTTAAAGCGTTTGTTTATATATATATATATATATATATAATCACCTGTTCCTTTAAAGCATGTTATAAAACAGCTTGTGCTGTGTAATTTGGCCCCTTGATCACCTGCAATATTTTGGCTGGTTCTGCTCCCCGCCCCTGTAAACTGACCCCGGTTTATCATGGCTGCTGACACCGTGGTCCGTTTACGTGCCTCCGTCATCTGCAGCTCTTCTCTGATCA
>BLSH010366113.1:1435595-1447148 GCA_018402905.1 Glandirana rugosa
CCCCCCCCCCCCCCCCCCCCCGCTTAAATTAGTATTAATGCTTTATATTTTAAAAAAATACTGTCTATACCTGATTTCAGAGCGGCGCTCACGTGACCGAGCGACTGGCTTTCTCCTCTCTTCTCCTGACTGGCATCAGCATGGGATTTTCAGCCCCTCCCTCTCTAGCTGTCAGATCTGGAGAAGGGAGAGCCCGGCTGGTCACGTGAACGACGAGAGGCGCTCGGACATCAGTTATAGACAGCATTTTTTTTAAATAAAATACAGACTCTGGCACACAGGATTAAGAAACAAACGGGATTATACAAAGCTATGATAGTGGCTTAACCACTTTAAGGTTTAATGCACACAAATTTATTTTGTCCAGCTAATCTTAACAGATTCCTCTAAACAGCGTAAATGAAGGAATCTGCCCTGCTGGCAATTAGATTCTATATACAGTGACTGCTGCAGTCACTGTTTGCCTAACAATTTTCTGCCCAGCTCCTTAAGCCCGGGTTCACATTAGTGTGATCTTGGACATCGCATTGGATTCGCACAGAAAAAGGTGCAATTACTTTTTTTTACCCGCACTAGCATCGGATCACATGGATGTTCTCACCTATGCAATCCTATTCCTGTGCAAGTTCACGCTGCAAGCTGTGAACTGATCTGGAGGTGTCATTAACAATGTATTGACACACTCAGCGGTTCGCAGTGTGGACTGCCTTTGTGAGAGGTGAGATGCGGGAACCCACACTGAAATCGCGCTGGTTCCCGCATCACACCTATGTGAACCTGGGCTCAGCCTTCAGACCAAAGTTTGGTGAGTCAAGTGGTGCTGGCAGGGCAACCTAAGGATCCATTCAGCCAATTCATCAGAAACCAAAAACCTGTGATTGCCAGCTTTATCCTAGCAGTCATTTAACAAAGATGTTAATGACATTCTTTTGTATACAGATGACCATTAGAGGGAGCACATATAAATCTACATGTCAGGTGTGATCATCAAAATGTGCAGCAGAAAACTATTGATTAAAAAAAAAAAATGGGCCGAGGGCACCCCCAGCCACAGTTTAAGCCCATGGGGGGGGCTGGGACTGTGGGGAGAAACCCACCTTACGAAGTCATACAAACTACTCTAGGTTATACTGAAGTACCTGGCCTACATTGTTGAATTTATAATCCGTTAGAGACGTACAGTCTCCTCACCATAACCCGCAGGTCTCAGTTGATAATGTTTATATCATACCCTTGTTGTACCTATTCCTAGGAGACCTATACCCTCCCAACTATAATCTCTAAATCTGTTAAACTGATAATTATACCGACTACCGTTGCTGTACATGCTATGTTGTACTTATTCTTGGGAGACTTATTCCCTCCCAGTTATAACCTGTAAAAATGCTAAATGTCATTTATACTTGCTACCTTGTTGTATCTGCTAAACTTATCAATAAAAAATATTGATGGAAAAAAAAAAAAAAATGTGCAGCAGAAAACCAGTAGACATAAGAGTTGTGGAAAAAATGGTCCGTTATATATTACTGTAATAATTCAGTTATATTCGCTGAAAATACACATTCGTTTTCAGTGAAGCCTGTATACCAGGGTTGCTATTACATAGGAAACCTTTGTGTTGTGTGTATTTGTGTAGCCGCAACCTGTTCGCAACCAGTGTTTTGACTATGTAAAATTGATTTAAGGAGCAATTTGTTTGGTTAGGTCACTATAAACCTTGTTCTTTTTACTGTCTTATTTACTAAACCTAATGGTGTGGTGGAACCATTAGGGCCGGTTCACACTGCCATGACTTGCGCTCCAACTTGTGTCACCCAACATCAGAAATCCCATTGAAATGAATGAGACCCATCTTAATGTACACTACTGAAGTCGCTACGACTTCAAAAAAGGATCCTGTACTACCTCAAGGCGACTTCTACCTGACTTGTGCCCATAGAATTCCATGCAAGTCGCCTCCAAGTTGGATCCCCATCTATATTGAAGCGACTTTACAGGAAAAAGAAAATAATTTACATAGGTACTCCCCACAAATTACCCAGGCAACCCCCTCCCTCCCTTCTCTGATTGGCCACAGGCAAAGTCGCCTGCCATGGAGGTCGCTTCAGGTCGCGTTGTAAGTCTCCCAAAATCCCGCTGAAGTCGCCTTGAAGTAACGTTCAAATAGCCTTGCAAAGTCTCCCCTGAAGTCGGATCACTTATGTGTGAACCAGCCCTTAGTGTGTATGTGTGTGTATATGTATATATTATTTTTTTATTACCTTTTTATATGGCAAATTCTTGCCACCATGTGTAAGTGTGTTTGTGCTTTCAGTACTAAGAAATTTGCAGATTTTAGAGTCTATGTACACTTTTTTTTCACATGAAGTTTCACATAAATGTGTGAATCTTGGGTGAAAACATTAATTGACCTCTTTTTGTAAGTCTGCTGAAAAAAAACATTTTGTGACATGTAGGATTTTAGGCTCTCTGGCATAAACATTTCATTTTTATGTGTATATATTAAATTATGTTTTTTGGAAGGTTTTTTTTGCTTTCACTTTCTTACACTTTTTAAATATTGCTTGCATATTTCTAGCATAATACAATAGGAGATGAAAATCTCTAAAGCACCGCATGTTCAAGGCTATGTGTATTTGTTCAAGCCAGTGTATTCTTATAAAGATTTATACAGCTCTGCTAATTATTGCCGTAGTTGCCAACTAATTATTTTCACTTGAAATGAGCAATTAAAATTAGTAAGTAATTACATTTTGTGTGTAGTTAGCATGTATGTAAATCCCACTCTGGAGACACTTAAAGACAAATGCTGTTAAGTTGTTTCAGCTGTAATCTGTGCAACAAGGTCTTTTGTCCCTGAAGTTGTCCCTTTTTAACCTCTTTCTTGTTGGGATCTGCTCAGCTTTGAAAATCTGGACATAAATGACACTTACTTCATTGATATCCTGCAGGTATTGCAGTCGCAACATATCAGTAATGGGGTATTGTACCATATTAGCCATCAGTTAATGGCGTTTGGCACTTATGTTATCTTTTATTGGCTAACATGCTAGAGGAGCTTCACTTCTTCCGTCACATCACTGGGTATAGGTAAGGGTTCATAACCACTTTCTTCAGGCTATATACAATTAAACATTTTTTTTCTTGATACACTTGAGTAGTAACTGTTATTGTAAAGGTATCATGTAAAAAGGCTGCACACTGATGTCACTTCCTTTCAGAAAGTAGAACAGCGCACATCAAAAACCCTGCCTAGGAGACCCTACCATCTAAAGCATTTCAAATCTGGTTAGAGGGGCCGTTCTCATAGGTGGGGATTCCGACCTTTGACTTTGGCGGGAGCAAATGACGCCACACTGCTTTCTCAGCCATTGAGGAGGGGAGTCCTGGACAGCCGTGCAACATCGCTTGATCGAGATGGGGGCTCAGGCAAGTATGAGGGGGGGCTGCTGCACACAGAGGGCTTTTTATCGTAATGAATAGAATGCATTAAGATAGAAAACCTTTTACCTTTACAATCATTCAAAAAAATCTTTGTTAAAGTGAAGTGACATCATTGGTGTGCATCCTCTGTCTCTCCACATGGATGCATCGAGCTGGAAGAAGCTTCAAGGATCATCACCCCACAAGCTTACAGCAGAGAACACTATCCGAAGCATGGAAACTGTGTTCTTGATGATGTTGTAATGTCTATTGTAAAAGGTTTGACTGTAGCAATAGAGATCGGGAGTATTTTCGGGTAATTGACTCCGAAGAGAAGTCCAGGCACGATCTTCACCTGAGGGTCCTTTAAAATTGTTCCTATACCATAAAAGCAATGAAATGCAGCTATTTTTCTAGACACACTTGAATAGTAATGGTTAGTGCAAATAACAATGGCTTAAAGCGGGCCTTTTACCCCTTAAGCTGGCCATAGATGGATCTAATCCCAACTGGTTCAGCTGGGACTGGCTGAGATTCGATCCAGCTATGAACAGGCTGATTGTATCTAAGTTGATCGACTTGGATACAACCAACATGTCGGCTTTTTAGCAAGCAATTATTGGCAGCAGCTACAGCTGCTAGCAATAATTGTGTTCACTGGACAGGGAAGGCTCCCTGCTCACTGTGGATAAGGGGATACCAGCGGTCCTCAGCAGGGGGGGCTGGGCAACAGGGTGAATGTCACATGTGGGAGCAATTACTGAAACCGATCCCCTGTATTTCGAGAGCGCCATACGGGGATCTGCTCCAGGGATCACCCTCTGGCCATACCAATCACCCTTCCAGTGCACCATACATTTCCTCCTGCTACCCAGGCCCCTCCCACCCCCCCCCCGCCCCAGTCCCCGCGGTGCTGCTGGCTTCCTTCCTGACGGCAGCTGCAAAGACACAAAAGCATCCTTCAGGATGGAGAGTGGGGGAAGGATCCAATTAATGTCACATTTACTAGCCCCTTCCTTTCCTGAATAAACAGAATGAGTGATCAGTACCGATGACTCACTGAGTTCATACATAACTGAAGCATAGTAAACTATGTTAATTGGGGGGGGGGGGGGTTGGGTTGGCTGAATGGCTCTAACAGCAGCCCTGATCACCAGAGGCTTAGCCCAGCCCCTATAGAGAACAAATACAGTCATGTGACTGAAGGGATTAAGAACTAAGTATTTTTATTATTGGTGTGTAAGAATTTTCTTTGTCATGTGCCCTGTTCATATGAGGAGAGATACATATCTGGGTTTACAACCATTTTAAGTTAGGTTATGATACATATGTCTCCCTAAAGCTTTTTTTTATTATTTTTTTTTTTTATTGGGAACAGTAGATGTATGTAGCTAAAAAATATTTTCTTGCTCTATCAAAGCTGCTACATATTTGTAGCTTGTATTTTCTTAGGAGAGGTATAAGGTATAACATTTTACTTTTCTAACTGATTGTGTTTTTTGTTTGGAGAAAATCATACATATTGTAATGAAACCGGTATAATATGTCTGGGATTCCATTCAAGTAGCAGATCTGGATGAAATTGCATGGACTTTCAGATGAAATTAGTTGACTCAATGATGGCAAGAACAAATGTTCAGAATTTCTGTACGAAAAAAGCTCTGTGTATGGCCAACTAGACAATGGTTAGGTTCTCCAAGGCTGACTCCTGATTGGTAGAGATGTTGCCCCCATTGCTCTTTGCCCTCATTTTGGCATAGTTGTGTCAGTACAACTTGTAAATGTAAGTGATTAAAGTCAGTGTACCAGAGACACCACAGTACCACAGTGACCCACTATTTTGCTCTCCCAGTCAGCGTTTGAAATGTCCATGTGTGATTTGTGTAATGAGTATTTGTGGCTGCACATCCAGGGAGAGATGTAGCCTCTCCAGGCTCTGACCTTTTCACGGCTCGTTATAATCAGACGTTGTTGTGTCAGTAACACCTCCTTACGGGATATCTCCCACTTTAATTGTGCTCCTACCCCGAGGCTGGGATTAAAGGGCCGATTCATTTCCTTACCTCTCATCCCAGGAGCCCGCTCATGGTCGCTGTACCCTAGAAGGGATGTATTGAAAGATATTCAGACACTTCAGCTTGAGCACTTGTTTTAGATTGCTAGCTTCTCTGTCTTCGGGTGGGTGACTTTAATGTGCTGTGACATATTCTTAGTGAATGGAACGGGTCACTGCACAGGGTCATAGGAACTCAAGGGTCTCAGAAGACATCTGTCAGTCCGGGCTTTGGTGGTCTCAGAAGGGGGACAGGAACAAATGAAGATATTAACATATTTATGGGTTGTGGGCACATACTGAAGATAGCACTGCCCTGACCGGGGTCATTTCACAAGGACAGTTAGGATATGTCAATGTCTGGATTGAGGCAGGAAAGATATGTACAGAAATTACTCTCACTACTCTAGGCTTGCCATGCAGCGAGCCATCTAATGGCATGAAGGTATTTAACCATAGGCAGGATGTCTGATAATAACATTGTGAGTTGTTCAGGTCAGTAAGGGTTGTTTGGCTAGATTGCTGTGTAAAGGAATAAGTGTAATAAGAGCATATTGTGTTATTGAGGCCTGTGCTGGGTATTCTCTGCCAGGGAGATAATCTGATTATTGCTCTCACTATTTAATGCCGGTCTGGGAGGCAGCTGGTGATGTTTTAATGAAGCTGGAATTGTATAGTCGGCAGCGCAGGATAATCAGAAGCTGCAGAGTCAGAATCAAATTAATAATTCATGTCATTAAAGTGTGTAATTAATTCGAACAGTCCAGATGAGGGAAAACCTTTTCAGCTTTAGAAATGTATCCCGAGGGTTTGGAGAGATGTGCCAGGCGGACACACAGTCTGTGGAGGGGTGGGGGTGTCTGGTGGTTAAAAAAAAAAATAAAACGCCTTATCCAGGTCCCTTTGTTCCTGACATTATTTCATGCGTAGAACATTCCTTCAGTTTGGTCGGACATTTCCCATTTTCAGCCATAGTTCGCTGTCCTCATTTCTTTTCAGGGTGCATCTTTACACCCCTTGCCATCCAGTCCATTCTGGATTTTCTGTTATGTCAATTCATATAAAACTATATCTGGTAAGGTGACCTGGTCTGCTTATCTATAGGCGCCATTTAGGTGGTTTCATAAAGGAAGCTTCTATTTTAGGACTATCTAGCTAGTTATGAGTCAATTGTTTATATATATATATATATATATATATATATATATATATATATATATTCTCAAACCTCTCATTTTGAGTTATAGAAATTTCAATTTCTCAAATAAGATGGATCAAACTTTAGGACAATTAAAGAACAAATAATGTGTTTAAAATGTGCTGTCAGCTGTCATGTGCAGTGAACCTCTCATATGCAGCTCAGTAAACATTTACGGCCTGATATGTGCTGTGGCGATGTGACTCCCGTGCGCATGTCATCGCAGCCCTGCCTATTGAAGGACCGAAGGCAGAAGACCTGGATGGAAGACCGGGAGGAGATGAAAGTGCCAGGGACCAGCTGGATCGATCCCACATCAATGCTGGAGAATAACATCTGACAGATAAGTCTGTCGTAATGTACGAATATGCTGTGCATACTAGCACATTATGGAATAACCCACCTGGGGGACCCTAAAACAAAAATAATAGAGTGGACTTCCCCTTTAACCACTTGAGCTCCAGAACGTTTTACCCCCTACATGACCATGCCATTTAGCACTGTGCTACTTTAAAGTGGGAGTAAACACCCATGCATGAATTTTACCAATAGGTAAGCCTATAATAAGGGTTATCTGTAGGCACTGTAAATATTTTCTAAACAAGCACAGTTTAGGAAATATTTACTTGTGAATGTGCCAGTGATGTCACCGGCAGATGCACTCTGAAGGAACGACCACCCAGGGGCCATTCCTTCAGTCTGTTGCTGTAAATGGCATCTCCCACGGGTGTGACGTCATTGCAGCTCTGGCCACTCACAAAGCAGGAGTCCGCAAACCTGGAAGGAAGCCTGGGTGAAGATGGGAATGTCTTCAGCGGTGACTGCGTGTTACTGGAAGGCTTAGTTTTCAGGCAAGTTCCACATAATGTGCTAGTATGCGGTGGCATACTAGCACATTATGACTTTGCCTTTCAGGTTTAAAAAAAGAAAAACGCTCAGAGGTTCAGTACCGCTTTAACTGGTAATTGCACGTTCATGCAATAAAAAAAATATTGAATTTCTTCATAAACTGTCCAAAATGTATTCTGCTACGTCATTTGGTGAAAAAAAAAATCCCAATAAGTGTATATTGATTGGTTTGGGTGAAAGTTATAGCGTTCACAAACTAGGGTGCATATACAGGTGTGCTGGTCATATAATTAGAATATCATCAAACAAGTTGATTTATTTCACTAATTCCATTCAAAAAGTGAAACTTGCATATTATATTCATTCATTACACACGGACTGATATATTTCAAATGTTTATTTCTTTTAATTTTGATGATTATAACTGACAACTGAGGAAAATCCAAAATTCAGTATCTCAGAAAATTAGAATATTACTTAAGATCAATACAAAGAAAGGATTTTTAGAAATCTTGGCCAACTGAAAAGTATGAATATGAAACGTATGAGCACTCAATACTTATTTGGGGCTACTTTTGCCTGAATTACTGCTGCAATACGGCGTGGCATGGAGTCGATCAGTCTGTGGCACTGCTCAGGTGTTGAGAGCCCAGGTTGCTCTGATAGTGGCCTTCAGCTCTTCTGCATTGTTGGATCTGGCATATCGCATCTTCCTCTTCACAATACCCCATAGATTTTCTATGGGGTTAAGGTCAGGCGAGTTTGCTGGCCAATTAAGAACAGGGATACCATGGTCCTTAAACCAGGTACTGGTAGCTTTGGCACTGTGTGCAGGTGCCAAGTCCTGTTGGAAAATGTAATCTGCATCTCCATAAAGTTGGTCAGCAGCAGGACGCATGAAGTGCTCTAAAACTTCCTGATATACGGCTGCGTTGACCTTGGACCTCAGAAAACACAGTGGACCAACACCAGCAGATGACATGGCACCCCAAACCATCACTGACTGTGGAAACTTTACACTGGACCTCAAGCAACGTGGATTGTGTGCCTCTCTTCTCTTTCCTCCAGACTCTGGGACCCTGATTTCCAAAGGAAATGCAAAATTTACTTTCATCAGAGAACATAACTTTGGACCACTCAGCAGCAGTCCAGTCCTTTTTGTCTTTAGCCCAGGCAAGACTCTTCTGACGCTGTCTGTTGTTCAAGAGTGGCTTGGCACAAGGAATGCGACAGCTGAAACCCATGTCTTGCATACGTCTGTGCGTGGTGGTTCTCGAAGCACTGACTCCAGCTGCAGTCCACTCTTTGTGAATCTCCCCCACATTTTTGAATGGGTTTTTTCACAATCCTCTTCATGGTGCAGTTATCCCTATTGCTTGTACACATTTTTCTACCACCTCTTTTCTTTCCCTTCGCCTCTCTATTAATGTGCTTGGACACAGAGCTCTGTGAACAGCCAGCCTCTTTTGCAATGACCTTTTTGTGTCTTGCCCTCCTCGTGCAAGGTGTCAATGGCCGTCTTTTGGACAACTGTCAAGTCAGCAGTCTTCCCCATGATTGTGTAGCCTACAGAACTAGACTTAGATACCATTTAAAGGCCTTTGCAGGTGTTTTGAGTTAATTAGCTGATCAGAGTGTGGCACCAGATGTCTTCAATATGGAACATTTTCACAATATTCAAATTTTCTGAGATACTGAATTTGGGATTTTCCGTAGTCGTCAAAATTAAAAGAAATAAACATTTGAAATATATCTGTGTGTAATGAACATAATATAAACGTTTCACTTTTTGAATGGAATTCGTGAAATAAATCAACTTTTTGATGATGATCTAATTATATGACCAGCACCTGTATACTGGAATTTTGTTTTTCTGCGATAGTGCGGCAGGAAATCTGACATGGAGTGGGAACAAACTGCCACCGCCAGTGACCTTAATACAGTGATTAGTGATAATACCATACACTGTCACTGTACCAATCACACTGGCTGGGAAGGGGATAACATCTAGAGCAATCAAGGGGTTAAATGTGTACCGAACAATATGTGTATTTATGTTCTGCTTCTTACTACTAAAGATGTCTTTCTTATGCCTGAGATACCTGAGAGATTGTTCCCTCTGTACAGAGCCCTGTGTTGATTGTCAACACAGAGCTCTGGGCTGTGATTGGATACAGCCAATCAGCAAGTCCTGGCAAAGAATCATTGGCTGGGACCCATATGTAATGAATGGCTGTACAAGGGTACACATTGTGCTCCCTTAAAGGGTAAATTCACCTCTTACGGAAAATCCTCACAACCCCCCCCCCCCCAGTCCTTGGAGTCCTGCGATCACCCTCTGTGAGACATCAGGTCGCCGCGTTACCGATCCAGGCATTTGAAAACCCTGTGGCTTAATACATGTAGAGAGGTACAGATAGGGGGCATTCTAATTGGTTGGCGCTGTCACATGGAGAAGAGGAGAGAGAGGCTTGTGGAATTCAAATCCCTGGACTGGTAAAGCGATGACCCGATGTCTCAGAGACGGGGATCAAGGGATTCGAGGTCAGCATGGCCGTGGGAAATGAGGGTGGGGGTCCAGAGATTTTCTGTAAAGGTGAACTTACACTTTACACATGTGCACAGACATAAATTCCTTTGTGTTAATGCAAGCACATAATTTACTGTACCTGTGTACAGCTAGCGTACAGCCATTCATTACTATAGGCAGTTTTATGCTGCAGCGGTGTATCCCAGGAACAGAAATATGACCACAGTTTACCTTCTGTCTGTGGCCTCATGTGCCCATATGCGTGAGGTCTTATATGTGGTAAATGCATTAAAGGCTAACTCCCCCTTGGCAGACGAACTTGTAATGATCAGTGGAACACGAGTGCAGCACACTCGTAGTCCATTGACTCTTCCTGTACTTCTGTAACTGAAAGCCCTTATTGAGGTACGGGCAGAGCTGCAGGAAGAGTTTGCAGGAGCCTGACCTTGCACCTGGGATCCGCTCATTGTGGGTACAATGAGGAAAAAGTAACAAATACACATTTTTATTTATATATGTATATGTGTGTGTGTGTGTGTGTGTGTGTGTGTGTGTGTATATATGTATATATATATATATATATATATATATATATATATATATAATATATACAGGCCTCGACAAATCCCAGGCGCCAGGTCGCATTGGCGACTGGATGAAGTGACCTGGCGCCTGGGGCTGCACTGGGGGAAGTGTCCGGTCCCCGTGCGGCATCCCCCCGCGCCGACGTGCGGACTAAGAGGCCGCGGCGGCCGGTAATTGAGGCCGCGGCTTTGCGGCCTTCACAAGCTAGGCATTTTCATTGGGGAATGGGCGCGCTCTTGTGGTGGCTGTGAGAAACACAGTCACAGGCGCTCTGAGTATTTTCCCCTGCCTGCACTGTTCTCACTGCCCGCCCATCTACTTCCCAGGAGGAGAAGGAGTGGACTTTTTTGTGGGCTTCACCTGGTGCCATTTGATTAAAGGTAAGTGGACAGAGAGTGTGGACAGTTCCACTTGCACCCCCACAAAAAGATATTTATGTAAATAGATGTAAAGTTTTTTTTTTTTTTTTTTGTTTTTTTTTTTTCATTGACATTGATCTATTCTCCCCGTCATGCCACAGCCACACATCCGAAGGCCCCTTTCACATGGGTAATCCGATCAGGTTCACCTGTCAGTTTTTCAGGCGGACCTGATCGCACCCTCCAGGCTCCTCTCTGGAGTGGCGGGTGTCAGTGGTGACATGTCCACTGACACCCGCCGCCATCCGATCCTGTCTGCCAAAAATAGATGGATGGTGTTTCTATTTTCCTTCTGTCTGGCGGATCTGATGGAAACGGACAGTTGTTCGGTTTCCATCCGATTGCTCAGTAGAGGAGAGCAGGCCGTGTCCGCTCTGCACAGCGGAGTGATCCCTGCTGAGCAAGCGGATTCTGCTTAGCAGGGGGGCTTGTGTGAAAGGGACCTAAGGTGGCATGAGTTCCTGGATCACTAGATCTCCTGTCATCCCCACCTTGC
>BLSH010366113.1:1451432-1465685 GCA_018402905.1 Glandirana rugosa
TGAAACTAGGGCTGTTACGGTCCGTGAAACACGAGACCCCTAGTACTTCCCCTTGAGGTGCGGTTTAAATTTTTTTTTTTTTTGACCGTACCCCAGGGGGTGGTTGCTCGGATAAGGGTCTGGTATGGATTTTGGGGGGGACCCCACGCTGTTTTTTCGGCATGGGGTTCCCCTTAAAATCCGTACCAGACCAAAGGGCCTGGTATGCTCCTGGTGGGGGACCCCATGCCAGTTTTTTTTTTTTTTAAATTTGGCGTGGAGTTCCCCTTCATGATCCCCAGAGCACAAAGTGCCTGGCATTGTCGGGATCAAAGTTGGATCCCTGTTCACAGACAAACGGTCCGACTTTGACCCTATGTAGGATCGCAAATCGTACAGCACAGTAGGATCAAAGTCGGGCCGTTTTTTTGTCGGATAGTGTGAACCCAGCCTAATAGAGACCAGTCATTGCTGCTATCCTTTTTTGAGTAGGGTTACCGGTCTTATTTCCACCCCCCTCCATTGTAGTTTTCTGTAGGCAGTGGGGTTGCCACCTCATCCCTTTTAAACCTGAGGCTGGGTTCACACTAGTCCGATTCTCGGACCGACATTAGGAGCACAAGTCGCATTACGTCACAAAAACAATGGTTCCCTATGAGAGCCGTCTTAACTGGTCCGACTTGTGTTTTTCAAAGTCGGACCGACTTTGAAAAAGGTTCCTGTACTACTTTTGTCCAACTTTGATCCTACTTTAGCCCATTGAAAGGCATTGAAGTTGGATCAGTGTCTTCACTGATCCGACTTTGGCATGTGACTTATGCTCTGGGGATCTTGAAGGGGAACTCCACGCCAAATTAAAAAAAGGGCATGGGGTCCCCCTCCAGGAGCATACCAGGCCCTTTAGTCTCGTATGGATTTTAAGGGGAACCTCCACTCCGAAAAAAGCCTGTGATCACCACCCTTCCCCCTCTGTCAGAACAGAGATCTGTGTTTACTTACACGGACCTCCGTTCTTTCACTGCGGGGGGCCATCGTGGGTAGCCAGCGGTGATCGAATCCGCCCTACCCACTTGCTGGTCCCCCCCCCCCCCCCGGGATCTCGCAGCCGCCGTCATATGACTGGTTTGCGATATCGTGCCATCTTGTCGCTGTCAGACTGCGGTCGACAAGTGGTTAAAATGCTAGAGCCATAAGTTCTATACACATTTGTTAAAAATTGCCATGGTAGAAATATTTGTCAGTCCAAGAAAATGTCTGATGGGGCAGTCCTTTTGGTCAATGATTTCTGTTTGTCATATGGGGCAGTAGTATATATTTGCTCATCCCTAAAGTCCAAAAAAAATAGGAAGCACATAAAATGTTGTAACATTTTTAACGAGACACCATTAGATATGTACACTTCATAATAGTTTGATACCATCTCTTTGCACCATTTATGATGTTTATGGCACAAAACATAATTACATACAGCTACATTGGTGTATCCAGATGTTAAACCCGTAAACAGACATAAATAATTATGTGAGTTTCTTCTGTGTCGTTTTTAGGAAATATATAATATAATAAGGTAGTATAATGTGGTTTATCGTATACTCATGCCTATTTGTTATGGCTCCAGTCTGCTCTCTCCCCATTTTCTTCCATTTACCTATTCATCTTGCATACCCTCTCTGCTACAGTTGGGGCTCTTTCTGATCTCCAGTGCCTCGCTTTAACAGTACATGTTATTGAGAGAACATGGCATAGGAGGCCTCTTGGATTTGTAGGATCCCAGATGGATGGACAGCAAGCTGTTGGGGTCCTTATTGATCTTGGCTCCCATAATCTTTCTGTATATCGCAAAAAATGTATTTCCGTTCTCCCATATATGGGTCATGGTACCTTTTTATCTCTGGTTCATCTCCAGCATGAGTCTTGGGTAGTAGGATAAAAGGTCACCAGGACATCTGTACTATCTAATGATGTCCTACATTCCTGTAGTCTAGTGGATAGGGACTATTCATACATTAGCATGAGGGTTTTATCCCGTTCTGAATGAATGATGGGTATTTATTTTTTAAACCTTTTTACCACTTGGCTGTAAAATTGGGGTTCCCAGGAAACAATCCATGGAGTAGTTTGAAAATGATGTATTAGACCAGGGCTTGACAAATTTGCCTTGAATCTAGGAGCTGGCTAAAAAAGTTAGGAGCCAGTTTTTTATAGCGTAGTGTGGGGTTGTCAGCGCCAGGGGTAAGACAAGTAATTTGCGCCCCTAACCCTAACTTACTCACAGCAGAGCAGCCAGTCAATAACTCCACCATTACATCAGGGTTATAGGCTGGCCAGAAAGAGTGACACTAAAAAAATCTGTTATGGGGGAAACTCCTTATTATGCTGAATGCATTGTGACTGCGGCATGTAAAACGCCCTCATCTCCTGCCTAATGGAGCTTAAGGGTGGCAAAAACACGTCTCTACTGCACATTATTACCACCCAACTTGCACATCTAAACAAAGCCTTAGTGACATTGTAAATAAAATACAAAAAAAAAAAAGGTGAAAAGTATTCCAGCACTGCTGATCTTCTGCTGCCTCTTTGCAGCCACTTCCTGCCTACATGTCTGTCCCCCACAGTGACTTTTCATTGCTCTGGTGGGTTTCCGGTCACCATGAAATACTGGAGCCCAGCTGCACATAGAGTGGTAATTGTTGATGGCACACAGGGCTTTATCACAATTTTGTTGCTTAGAATAAAGGTCACGTTTCTCGCGGTGTAACATTATTTTTCATATTATACAAAAAAATAATGGGCTAACTTTACTGTTTAGTTTTTTTTTTTTATTTATTAAAAGTGTATTTTTTTCCAAAAAATTGCGCTTGAAAGACCGCTGCGCAAATACCATGTGACATAAAATATTGCAGCAACCGCCATTTTATTCTCTAGGGTCTCTGCTAAAAAAATAATATATAATGTTTGGGGGTTCCAAGTCATTTTCTAGCAGAAAACACTGGATATTTAATTGTAAGCCACTAATGTGAGAGAGGATTTAGTCTATAAATGGTTAAACTTTCCTGATAGCCCGGAGATCATTGCTTTGAAAGAACCATAAGATACATTGTTGTGTTTATTCTTCTAACTCTCAACAACTATTCCAGGCAGCCTGTTTGTTACTTTTCTTCAGTCTAAGTGGAAACAAATATCCCGGGCAGCGGGCCAAGTTTAACAGCTGTTAGATGAAGCAGAGAACTGTTTTACCATGGGGAGAGAAGAAATGGCAGTCACTCGCCAGGACGTGATTTCTGGTCGCCATGGCGACCTGGAGCCTGGGGTTTGTCGAGGCCTGTATTAGACAGAGGATGAATTTTCTTCCTGGAGTAGAAGTTGTTCAAAGCTCTAATGAGCATTTTGTTGATAGAGGAGGGCTTTTTGACTGAGATAATGAAATTTCAGTATTTGAGCTGCCATTATATTGTCATCTTGGTGCTAGGAGTGTAGGCGAGTGTAAAGCAGGTTGGAATTCTGGGTTGGCGAATAGTGGAGACATTGGGCCAGGTCTGGGTGACAAGCAACCCTATAGTAAATTAACCTGTAACAATAAAGTGGAAGATACTAGTATGAGAAGAGTATCTGATTTGTGTCGTAAGTGGGGTTGTATCTAGGGCGATGAGGTCAGCTTTAAGAAAGGATCTTTACTTCTAAGGTGGTCCAAAACTATGTTATAAAACTAATGGCTAATTCTCTTGAGGATTGAGTAGAATAATATATGTTAAAGTATAACTAAAGGCAAAACTTTTAGTTTTGGATAGAGTCGAGATGGATTAAAACCCCTGTCAGTTTTTTTTTTTTGCTATCTGTAACCCCATTAGGAAGATTCACCTTCTCTATTTGTATTGTTTATCATTGAAAAGAAAATCCAAAATTTTGGGTTCTCCCCAGAAAAGTAATAGAGGGGAAATCTTCTAATGGGGACACTAGTTCTGATGACCTGGGAGTCCCCAAGGAATTCCCTTAATTTTCAGGGATTTCCTTTCACTTCCTGTTTGGCTATGGGACAGAAAGTGAAGGGAAATCTCTGCAAAGGGACACAGATAGCAAAAAAAAAAAAAACCAGACTGGTTATAACCCTCCCTTGCTCCATCCAAAATGGGGGGAAAAAAAGTTTTGCCTATAGTACTAAGGTTGCAAAGGGGATACGCCACCATGATGTTTGGGTTGTATCAAGATTTCTATATGGAGTATAGATTTCTTAGGGCGCTAATTAAGGCCCACCATTAAAGTGAATAGGGCTGCTTTGCAAGCACCCCACAACTATATGCTACTGCAGGGTTCAAGAGGTTAAAGCAGGCGGTGAGGAGGCAATAAAATGCCACCTCACTGCCTGTGAAAGGCTCTCCGAAGTTTCGCAGATCGCTCTTTAGAGAACAAAGCTAGTGAGAACATGACTTAAGGCTTTTTATTACATTTATGCTATTCAAAGGTTC
Organism: Glandirana rugosa; assembly: GCA_018402905.1. Taxonomy (NCBI): domain Eukaryota; kingdom Metazoa; phylum Chordata; class Amphibia; order Anura; family Ranidae; genus Glandirana; species Glandirana rugosa. The sequence goes on from BLSH010366113.1 coordinate 1,455,875, forward strand.
AGTGCAGATCTTTAGCTCAGGTGTGTGCAATAGTGTTCCAGATGGTCAACATACATTCACCAAGCTAACTAGTGTTTAAAATCTGTTATGGGCTATAAATATGAATTGTCCAAAAACACATTTAACGGATTATTATACTAGCCTTGCATGTATTTAATGAAATAAAACGGACTGATTTAAACACAGTATAGCAATTTAATGTTTCTTTCAGCGTGTTTATTTTTAGTGCTGTGTGGGCGATCAGGTACAATATGGGATTCAAGAGGATCTGGTCCGCTTATCAATACCGTCTGAAAGCAGCAGGCAGAAATAAACAAATCTTTAAGAAATTGAACTGCAGCCAATAAAATCGGGGTGATCTAAGGTGAATCCAGTTAGATAAAGGATGGTTTGTGTGCAAGAGGTGGACATGTTGCTACACACCAAAAAGATACATTTGGGATTTCATCAGATGGGCAAAAAGGGAGCACAACGGACAGTCATTTGGCTAGTAGTCTAAAGTATCTGATCCATACCATTTATTTAAAGGTCCGTTCCATCCAAAATATGTTTGGCATAGTTACTGTCAAAATCAGGCATATGAGATTCAGCTGAAAGATAGCCATATCCAAAACCTTGTTTCTTCCAAATGCCCTTGTATTGTTAAGTCAAGTGATGGTGGCAATTCTCCATCAGCTATGATAAAGAAATAACTGGGAAACCAGTGAAAATAGTTACACACTTGTTATGACCTTGTTGACAAAACTCCTGCAGGCAAACTTGCCACTTAAATATTGGAGCGCTATAAGAAGGTGAAGTAAGATACTACCAGTGTTGCAAATCAACACTTAAAGTGATTGTAAAGGCTTGTTTTTTTTTTTCCTATAAAAATAGCAAACATGTTATACTTACTTGCCCTGTTGCAGTAGATTTGCACAGAGCAGCCTGGATCCTCCTCTTATTGGCTCCCTCTTTGGCTCTTCTGGCCCCTCCCTTCTGTTCAGTTCCCCCACAGCAAGCGGCTTGCTATGGGGGCGCACCCAAACGGAGTCACCGCTCCCTATGCCCATTCAGACACGGAGCCCCGGTCCTGCCCCGCCTCCTCTCTCTCTCTCTCTCCCCTGATTTGCTAGCTGACTTTGACAGCAACAGGAACCAATGGTACCGCTGCTGTGTCTCAGCCAATCAGGAAGAGGAATTGCGGATGGCTGAGACGCTCATGGACATCTTTGGACAGAGGGGGACCTCAGGTAAGTGTTAGGGGGGGGCCAAGGGGGGCTTTTGCACACAGAAGGCTCTTTATCTTAATGCATAGAATGCATTAAGATCAAAAAAAACTTTTGCCTTTACAACCATTTTTAAGAGTGGCTGAAGATGGCCTTTGATGTCCAAGACAGCAGTATAGTTAATTACATCACAAGAGGTGACCCAACCTGGAATATTTCAAAGCATATAACTGAGGCATTGTTGGTTGCAGAACAGGTTGGGGTTTAGATGGGATAGCAAAGATTGCAGCTGCTATGTGGGTTTTCAGATCTTAGATCAGTGGTGGTCAACTTTCTTTACATGGCGGGCCTCAAGTGTGGCTCCTGACATCACCAAAGGGCAGCACGTAAAATTTAAAGTGTGGTGTACTCATAAAATAAACATTTATGCTCACCTGTATGGCTGCAGCATCGAGCCAATGCTGCAGCTGTCCCCTGCCACCTCTAAGCCAGAGAATTGAGTGATCACATGAGCACTGACCGCTCAGACAAGCTTTGGCCATATTTATTTTTTTGAGGCTGGGTTCACACCGCAGCTTGCTATGGTTCACAGCAAGGGTCTGGTGCGTCTCTGTTCACAGTTTCAGGTCCACTTTTCAGCCCAAATTTTGGGCTGAATTCAGACCTGAAATGGACCAAAAGATGCACAGGACCCCTGTGCAAATTGGCACCAGAGCCACGGTGGAGTTGTGTGAACTGGCTCCATAGAGAGCCGGTTACAATCTCCTGCTATTACGAATTTGATGCGGTAAATCCGCATCCAATTCGCACTAGTGTGAACCCAGCCTTAAGTGAATGTTCAGCAGACACACAACATAATAGTCAGATCATGCGCATGATATAAGGGATGGTCAGAGATTGCATACGTAATATAAGAGCTGGTCAGAGACTGCAGGTATGACACAGGAGATGGTCCGAGACTGCAGGCAGTGTACAAGAAATGGTTAGAGACTGAGGGCATGATATGTCACCTCCATCAGATCATCCCCTGCAGCTATTACCTTTTGTACCACCTTCCTCTCCCTTTAGATTGTAAGCTCCATGAGCAGGGCCTTCCTACTCCTTCTGTATTGCAACTGTACTGTCCCCCTTTATTAAATTGCTGCGAAAACTGTTGGCACTTTATAAATCCTTTATGATAATGATACAAGGTATGGTTTGACAGTGTAGACCTGATACAAGAGTTGGTCAGAGAACAAGGGCATGATGCGAGAGATGGTCAGATACTATGGACATGTTGCAAAAGATGTTCAGAGACTATAAGCCTGATGCAGGAGATGGTCAGAGGCTATGGACAGGAAAAAAGATGGTCAGAAACTGCAGACATGCTACAGGAGATTGTCAGAGGCTCTGAACATGACATAGGAGTTGTTGGAGACTGGGAACATGCTTCATGATCCATTCATAGACTTGGAGACACATCACAATAGACTAGAGATCACTGCTATAACAGGGCAATAGGCAAACCGATTCGATTTTGTAGTGGCCCTGAGGGCTGCACAAAAAGTGCCAGAGGGTTTCAGGTTGGTTACCGGAGTCTTCAATGAACTGGTTGCTTTCAATGATGCTTAGAATGTATGTGCTGACATATATCAGGCAGCAGTGGTAGTAGTTGAACAATGCCTGTTCTCCTTTTTTTTGCTTTGGTCTATATACTACAATTCTATGTGCTGTCTTGTGATGTGTGTTTGTAAGGAATGTGTTGTCAACTCTACTGGGTACATGTTTGGTGTTCCAGATCCGAACTGCTTGAGTTGTTTGTCAAATATGAGAGGTGTGAAGCTGCTTTGGGACAAGATCCTGGAGTGATCGTGAGACGACCTGTGCCTAATCATTGTAACATTTCTGCATCTTTTGCCCCAATGTGAAAAGCAAGCAGGCCTTCATGGTCTTTGGCCTTCTAACTGTTTAGTTTTAACACATTTTTTTTTTCCTCCTTCCTCCATCGTTCCTTAGCCTTTTCTTCTGTTCCTTCTTTCTCCTCCTCTTTTATCTTCCCTGCTAATCCCCCGTCTCCCTCCCTTCTCCTTTCTCCTCTGGCTGGATATTTTCCCAGCAGACGCCAGTAATACAGTATGTAGAGCTGTGCCCCAGCTCTCAGCATGCAGCAGACCAAATTATTCTCATGTATTCATGAAAAGCTGCCACCGATCCGTCCCTAACACAGAAATGGCCTTTGTTAGTGTTTCTCAAGTGGATTGGCACAGAGAGCGACCCATGCAATTTGGCTTCAAAAGAAAGAAAAGATTTAACCGCGTCACCTCAAGGAAATTTTATTCCTAACACGCAAAAAATACAGATATAGCAATTTGCCTAAATTGCTAGGCTTTTTTTTTATTGTACAATTATGATTTCTCCCCTCCTTTTTGACAACAACGTGAAGAGTTTCCTGCAGGCGGCGGCCGGTCTGTTCTGGTATGTTATTGTCTTCAGATACGCGAACAAGCGAATGGATAATGACAGGAACAGAGCAACGATACCGTCTGGGGGTGTTAGCAGATTTTGATTCGTTACAGTAACCGTCAGCACAATGGAGTAGATAGGCAAACACAATATATATGCACTTATATGTATTGTCTCCATTCCACAGAAAGAAGAAAGGAATATTGCTTACAATTGTCAGACACACAAGTTCAATGTAAGGCAGCATCCGCTCTGATCATGTGATCATTGTCTCCTCATGTGACCAGAAACGTGATTTCCTAGAATAGTTCCCAAACTCCAAAAATGAGAAGATCATGAAAAGTGTCAACTTGGCTATTGTAACTATGCCTTTTTATGTGGAAATAAATCCATCTCTATATCGGGGATATGCAATTAGCGGACCTCCAGATGTTGCAGAACTACAAATCCCATGAGGCATAGCAAGACTTTGACAGCCACAAGCATGACACCCAGAGGCAGAGGCATGATGGGATTTGTAGTTTTGCAACAGCTGGAGGTCCGCTAATTGCATATCCCTGCTCTATATACTTAATGTTAGGAAGCTGGTTACAAAATAGCGGTCTTTAATGCAAGCAGCCATTAGCTCTGACTTTCCGGACTTCTGGCCAGCATGTTGGCATTGGGTCTTTAAAATAAGGCATGCCGTGAATAAAAACTGTAAGTTGCTTGTGCTATCAATGGAACTATCAAGCCAGCAAATGGCTGGTTTCATAACTGATCACATGTGCAACACCATGGCAACTGCAGATCAGAGGTTAAGTTGGCAGCTTCCTTGGTTGTAAGGGATAGGGATAGGAGTGTTTAGTTCCACCTTCATGTACAGTATGTGCTGCAAAAGTTGTTCTGAGTAGGATAAGGTTAAAGGCAAATTCCAGCCTAACACTAATTAGTTTAAAAATGTTCCCCCTCCCCTCTGCTCTGCTACCAATGTTGCTTAGACTGTGTAAAAAATAAGATTTGTTTACTTGCCTATTTTCAGTTTGCTTCATTCACTTGATTTGCAGCTCTGGCTCCCCTGTGGCAGATTACGGCAGCTGCAGGGGAGAGGAGGGAGCGCTGACAATGACTGAGCTATGGGAGCCTTGGGTGATGTCACAGCTCTCAGAATTCTCAGCCGTTGTCATTGAAACAGTTGTCCCCATTTGAAGATTTACCCAAATTTTTTTGTTCTGATGACAACTCTTTAACATTTTGGATTTCCTTCACAATAGTGAATCTATCCGGTGGGAGCTCAGACGACAATACAATCCCAATTGGTTCTTAATTCTTCCCCCTTCTAACCAAAATGAAGGCTGGCCTCAGATTGCAGGAAAGAAATTTGTACGATTCCCCCATCGGCATAGACAGCGCTGACAGGACAATCAGTCTTTCCAGGCCATTGTGTTCTCCATGGGGTGGTGAGTAGTCAGGGGAGGCTATCCCAACCAGGAGTAGACTGTGATTATCGCTAGCGGCTATAGCAGCCACTTGTGATAATCTGAAGTGAATCTGGCAGACTGGTTGTACCCAAGTTGCATCTGGCTACATTTCTGTGGCGTGAACCGGCCCTTAGTGTTTGACAGGCTGTGGCTGGATGGGAGCTAAATGCTGTACTGAGTGGTACATGTGGTTAGGGCTCTGCGCGTTCAGAGACGGTTCCAGAAAGCAGAAGACCTTGTGTATCAGAACCTTGTCCCATAGATTTTTGATGTGTCTGCAGCAGGGCTAGACGTTGCACTGAGACACCAGGAGGGACTCACTGCAGCTAGATGGCCCCATGTGCAAGGAGCCTTAGAAGTATTGAAGCAAACCAGGCAACCAATTATTCCATTAAAAAGTTAGATTTTCTGATGGGGACAAGAGTGCACTGATCTCTTGCAAAAAAAGGGGAGTATTTTAATAGCGTTAAAAGCAGATCAACAATGACATCCAAGAAACAAGAAGCCCATCTCAGGCCAGTGGAGTGCAGTCAGCTATTTTCAGCTTGGGCGTGGCAAGTGTTGGGTCTGTAATACAGTTCTTGTAGCTGGAAAATACCTCCAGGGACGAGGCCTGCTGCAAAAGTCTCCATGGAGCATCAATACCAATCACCTAATGGAACCTCTGGGGAAAGGTGTCGCCTAATGGAACCTCTGGGGAAAGGTGTCGCCTAATGGAACCTCTGGGGAAAGGTGTCACCTAATGGAACCTCTGGGGAAAGGTGTCGCCTAATGGAACCTCTGGGGAAAGGTGTCACCTAATGGAACCTCTGGGGAAAGGTGTCACCTAATGGAACCTCTGGGGAAAGGTGTCACTTAATGGAACCTCTGGGGAAAGGTGTGCAGGATGTTTCCAGGGTTAGGGGATAAGCAGTCTCCTCTATCCATGTGTTCATAGAACTCCTTTAAACTTCCGTGTGTCTTGATCTGGCCGCTCAACAAACGGAGGGTATTTGGATTGTTGCAGGAAATGGATACTCACTGTTTTTGTTTAGTGACCAGATCAAGTGTAGTCCCAGCCACTACAAAGTTGTAACCCATCCTACCCTTCGTGGACACGGGCTGTGCAGAATTGTGTGCTTTTTTTTAAAGTCTCTTCCTTTTTTTTTTTTTTTTTTGTGTTTATCCTTACCCCATATTTTTCTCATGGCTAGAGTGCTTTTGAAGCATTCCTGTCAGCCATTTTACACAGCCTAAAAGCAGCTACCACTAGATGTCTGCTCCCTTTGATAACCTGAGTAGCCTCTTCTGTGCAGCTTTCTGTTTCCGGTCCTAAGAGTATGTGTTCCATGCTGTTAGGGATGGCCTTTATTTTTTTAAATGGTTTAATTTACATGCTTTGTTCAAGGTTCGGCCGGCTCTATGGATCTCCAGATTTGTACATGTACAGGCCTAGATGTTTAGTGAAGCATTAAAAAATCCAATGAAATCTAGTAATCCCCAAAGTTGGATGTGAACAGTGGATTAACTGAAATGTCTTTTATCTTGGTGTGAGTGCTAATGAGGACACTTTGGCAAGCAAGGTGTTACCATCACATATATCACAATAGCACCACTGTAGTTATATTATTATTATTATGAAGTGGATTAAAAATTTGTTTTTTTTTTTTTTTGTTTTGTTTTTTTATGCTGCTACAATCTAGAACTAAATATATGAAAAAATATACAGAATAAAGTTTTTTTTTTATTGATAATAGGATTAGTGCAGGGTTTCTCAACCAGGGTTCTGTGAAACCCTAAGGTTCCTCCAGAGGTTGCTAGGGGATCCTTGAGCAATGGTCAATTTCTACCTCTCAGATAAATTCCCAGTGACATCATTGATCATTTTAGCTGTCTGTAAGGGGTAATTCTTCCCAATGACCACAAGTGTAAGGGGCATTCTTCCCATTGACCATCACACTAATGTATCAGGAGTTGTAGTTTTTCAATTTTTAGCAGGGGTTCCCGAGACCTGAGAACTATTTCAAGGGTTCCTCTGTGTTGAAAGGGTTGAGAGAGGCTGGATTAGTGTTAGAATCTCAGCTGGTCATATGGCTGTATAGATAAAAGAAAAGTGACGATATTTAATTTTTTTTTTTTTAGATGGCAGTAGCATAATTTCAGAGGACACCTCCAAAAGCTTCAGAGCTTACCCTATCCAATCTAGTAAATTTGCTGGTGGGCAGGTGGCTTAAGGCTACATTGTAGAGGTAAAGACTTGGGGTCTATTTTTAAAATATTCGTTGTTCAAATGTCACACACATTCATGCAGGCTGGATTAATTTTTCCTGTATTTAGATCAGTTCAGAGTTTGAAAAAAATAAAATAAACATTTATACTTGCCTAGGTGCATCCAGCATCAATCCAATGCTGCATCTGTCCCCACACCGCTTCTGAGTCTCAGAGCCAAGTGATCAATGACTGCTGATCGCTCAGTTATCAGTCTTCAGTGAGCAGAGAACCAGTGACTGGCAATCACAGGCTCTCTGCTCTGCCCCTCCAGTGCTCACTGGAACTCCAGGCTGTGGAGGGGGTGAGAGTGGCTGGCTCAAGCTCTCAACAGCTTGCTGAGAGGCTGAGCCAGCTGCCGGTCCAGGGATCTGGGTGGATCTCGACTGTAAAGTTGGGATCTCTCCTGAACCTGGACTGGCTGAGTGACATTAGCTGACAGTGGGCTATACTACTTCTTTAATAAATTGCTTTCTATGATCATCAATTCCATCTAGTGGCCAAGATGTGGAATGTTTTCTCGAAGTATTTCAGATGGAGGAGACCATTATAGGAGTTAATATATTGCAAAAAACAATGAGAAAATTCATCCAGCTTGCACAAATTTATGTGACATTCGTCCAACAGATCTTTTATAAATCGACCCCATAGTGTGAAGGCCCATTCACACGGTGCGACAACTGTATGAAAACGGTCATACGACCGATTGTTGTACGATCATCCGACCGTTAGTACGCGCGATTAGAACAGCCGACGTACGACAGTCATACAACAGACGTTGGATGAGAAAACTAGAAAAATTTCATTGTACAACAAGCGGTCGTACGACCGTTGTATCGTGTGTACAGATTAGTTGGTCTAACAAGTTGTATGTGCAAAACACGCATGCTTAGAAGTCAGGAACGCTCGGAAGTGTCCGTTTGTGTAAACCTACGTTTCTAATTCACAAATCACATTCACCTGAACTTCCTCTTTATACGCTCGTAACACGTCACTATGTTCGGCTTGGTTGTATGATCGCTTAGTGCATGTCAGTACACGAGATACAACAGCCAACATACGATTTGGGCCGTTCGTTCGCACGACCGTCGCACCGTATGTACGAGGCTTAAGGCAGGGTTTCTCAACCGGGGTTCCGTGGAACCCCAGGGTTCCTCTAGAGCAGTGTTTCTCAACTCCGGTCCTCGGGACCCACCAACAGGCCAGGTTTTAAGTATTACCTTGGGAAGATGCAGACTAGAATACTGCAATCACTGAGCAGCAAATGATATCACCTGTGATGTATTTCAGTTATCCTGCAAACCTGGCCTGTTAGTGGGTCCCGAGGACCGGAGTTGAGAACCACTGCTCTAGAGGTTGCTAGATGTTCCTTGAGCAATGAGCAATTTCTGCCTCTCAGATAAGTTTCCACTGACACCGTTGCCCTTCATTGACTTGTATTGTAACTTTTAGCATAAAAGCCCCGTCCCTTATAACCCTCCTTATCACACCCATGATGATGTGATCCTATGCATAGTGTGATATTCTCATGAAACATATTAGACGAATGCAGAAGCCTGGACCTTCATTTATTTCAACTCTGATCTTATCTGTAAGGGGGTGATTCTTCCCAATGTCCAACAGTGTAAGTAGCATTCTTCCCATTGACCATCACACTAATGTATCATGAGTTGTAGATATAGTCATTTTTAGCCGGGGCTCCCTGAGATCGTAAAGTTATTTTAATCACTTCCCGACCGCCTGCCGTGTTTTCACGGCGGCAGTGTGGTTGCTGTGCGCGAATCGTTGTAAAAAGACGGCGATCTGCGAACGGCCGCTAGGGGGAGAGCGGCTAAGGCTGCGCGCGTGCGCGCCCGCCGCACTCCTGAGGATTCCGATGTCCGCCGGCAAGCCGCGATGAGCGGCCACGGGCAAAGAATGGGGAACCGCCGATGTAAACACGGCGGTTCCCTCTTCTGACAGTGCAGGCATGGGTGATCTACTGATCCCTGTCACTGGGATCACTTAGATCTCTCATGCCCATGGTAGCCCAACCCCCCCCACAGTAAGAACACAGTTAACCCCTAGCTTCCCCCCCCAGGTTAACCCCTTCACTGCCAATGACATACAGTAATCAGTGGACATTTAAATGTCTGATCGCTGAATAAATTTCATTGGTCCCAAAAAAGCTGCAATATCGCAGTACTGCTAAAAATCGCAGATCGCCTCCATTACTAGTAAAAAAAATATAAATAAATAAAAACCCCAGAAGTTAATTCTCATCATCCGTAAACGCGGCCACTTTTGCGCAAACCAATCAAACGCCAATTGTGTTTTTTTTTTTATCACAAATATGAGGAAGAATATAAATCGGCCAAAACTGGTGAAAAAAAAATGTTTTTATTTTTTTGGATTTAAATTTTAGCAAAAAGTAAGAAATTTGGGTTTTTTTGCAAAATGGTCGCTCTTCTTTTGTTT
>BLSH010366113.1:1478320-1490151 GCA_018402905.1 Glandirana rugosa
CACCTCTTTAAGGGGAGAGGAGGACACACCAGGGACCCTATTCTACGTTTTCTGTTAAAGTTATCACTTGTGGAGTTTTTAGACTGACTTCAAGATCGTAACACATGAGATAGATGTTGGATTTTGTATAACCGAGTTTAAGTTGCAATTCGTTGTTAATGATACCGTATGTAAATAGGATTATTTATCAAAACAGAAACCGTCCACATTTTCGTCAGAAACACCAGTCAAAGCCTACTAATACGGAATACCTCATGTAAGTCGAAAAACGTATTTTGTAAAACCTTAGTCGATACCGGAGTGGCTCGTAGTTCCTTCGCCCTCGCTTCTTAGTGCTCTATCCAGATGCAGCTCAAGCAAAGCACATGTGAAGCTGTAATGATTCTTCGCTCCCGCTTCCTTGATGCTCGGTGAGGCCATAGCTGATTCCAAAATGTTTTATGCAAAAAGCTGAATGTACTCCATAAGGCATAATCATCCGAAACTGACCACAAAGACTGCTTTTACACCTGCCAAAGACAAAACTATTTATTAGGATAAATGTATGCCATAGTAATTGTTGCTTAACGTTGAATTTGAGCCAATATGTTTTAGGTTGTAGATAGAGTACACAATGCTAGAACTTCAGTCAGATTTTTGAGGTGTTCACTATTGAAATTGTCTTTTGCATCTTATCCCAGGGACCACACAGGAGGAGAGGGGAATTTCTCCACTGGGGAGACAATGCTGAAAACCCGATGGAATTTCCATTACTTTCCAACTCTGTTGGATAGAATATGCTCCCTTCCTGTCCTAATGACCACACAGGGATTGAGGATGATTTACTCCAATGAGAACAGCAATATAAACTTGAAAAATTCCTATCCAATCCACCCTGCCAAAAACTCAAAAAATTGGGCTGCAATTCTACCTTTTTTTTCACACTTTTCCTTTTGCTATGATTTTCTGAATGGTTAAAGCAGACTTTTTCATTTTGGATAAAGGAAAGGAGGGTTATATAACCCCTGTCAGTTTTTTTTTGCCATCTGTGTCCCATTGGGGAGATTTCCCTTCACTTCCTGTCTCCTAGCCAAACAGAAAGTGAGTGGAAATCCCTGTCAATTAAGGGAATTCCTTGCAGCCCTCCAGGTCGCCATAACTAGTGTCCCCATTGGAAGATTTCCCCTCTTATTTTTCTGGGGACAACCCAAAATTTGTGATTTTCTTAAACCGAACAAATAGAGCGGATGAATCTCCTTAATGGGGAGCACAGACAGCAATAATAACTGACAAGTGTTCTAACCCCTCTCCACTCTATCCAAAGCGTAAAAAAAAAAAAAAAAGTTTTGCCTCTAGTTTATACTTTAAGCCCCTTTCACAGGGGCGTTCTGTTCAGGTCCGCCTGTCCGTTTTTCAGGCGGACCTGAACGGACGCTCCATGCAGCCCTATGGAGCAGCGGATGTCAGTGGTGACATCTCTGCTGACATCCACCACTCTCCGATCCGATCCTGTCCGTGAAATCCAGGTGGATGGAAACCCTATTTTCCATCCGTCTGTAGAATCGGAGCGGATCGGGGGAAACTGGACAGGATCCGTTTTCTTCTGATCTTCATAGAGGAGAGCGGGGTTCTGACACATCTGTCTCCGCACAGTGATCTGTCATCCACCTGCTCAGCGAATCGATCCCCGCTGAGCAGAATGGAGTCCGCAAACTGACATGGCCATGTGAAAGGGGCCTAAGAGTAGAAGTGTGAATTTGTTCTAAAGGTACAATCCTGTTAGAGTAAGAAGTGAAACTGGGGCTTTTTTTTAGGTGCAACAGTGATGCATTTAACAAACACACTCTGAAAATTATAGATGCAGATAGAACAGGCTGTTGCTTAAACTTAAGTTCACCTTTAAAAAAAATAAAAAATAAATGCATATTTTTTGCAGGTAAAAAAAAGGGCATGTACTATTTTTGTTTTAGGAGCCTGGAAAGAATTGCACCAGTGATCAGCAGATCGCTGATTTCACACAGGCATCCTGCAGCCTGTCAGTGTAAGTTGTCTGCCCATACATCGTATGGACAGCCACTTTCACACTGACAGGAAGAAACATTGAACTACCACAGTGCTCAACCATGTCGTGGTAGCTCATTGAGAACTACAAGCCGGCAGCTGCAAAGGATTTCTGTAGTTGCAGTCCATTCATTCACAGAAGACTGTACATGATGCAGACGGGTGGGGCGACCGCATTGTCTTACGATTGTGGCAGCAAACGGGGAGCGAAGATCCTCTGTTCACTGCCAAAATGGGGGGTATGGGGTCCGGTACATTTGTGACCTTAATATGGATGTATCATGTTCCAAAAGGTGAACTTATCCTTTAAAGAAGAACCCTCGCTTCACTTTTTTGACGAGGTCAAATGGGCACCCACAACCCACAGCTCTCAGAAAACATAGCTAGCAAGGAGACAGCTGCTTGATGTTGGACATGCAACAGGAGTCCCAAACTCGACCTTGCTTGCATGTAAACCAGGGAGAAATTAAAAGGAGGTATTCATAGGCAACAAAATGAATAGGATAGCTTCAAAAATGTTTGACTTGATCTTCTGTTCACATATCATGGATATAAATAAGAATTAAGCCTACACTTTGTGTGGACTATGAGCAGTGTATTCAAAAATGATATCTGTATCAGGATAAAATATCGGCGCTGCACTTATAAATCCACAGGCTGTATATACAATTGTAATTTTCATAAGAAGGGAGGAGTAACTAACCATAGCCGTTGCACAGATTTTAATTGAGATCTCTAAAAGTCAATTTCTGATGATCACTGCTGTTAGCATTACTGAAGAAACCCAGCTTTGTGTTAGTGTGGCTATGTTGAACGCATTTGTGTGATGACAGCCTGACAACACTGTTGAAAAAGTGCCCTGTTTTCTTAAATAGGGACCACATGTTACATCTGCATGACTTTGAACACAGATTACATTATAGATGCAGAACGGTGGTTGGTATGGAATGATTTTGGATATTGATGAATATTTTACATCAAAAAGTAAGAAGGCATATCAGCTTCATGCACATTGGTTGTTTGTCCAAAAGCTGCGTTTTGCAAACACATTTAGATGAGTCAGGTGTTTGGGGCGTTCGTTCATGCCATTGGCCCCAATATTAATTTATTTTGGCCATTGAAATAGATGAACTCTCAAGTGCTAAACGCGCCTCACGGTTAGATGAGTTTAGGAGTTTCGGACATTTTTTCTGATGAAACTCCTCTCTCCTGATCGTGCGGGTACGTTTTTTTTGTTTGTTTTTCTGCCCCTAAATGGTACGAGCTCTAAATGCCTATGTGTGCATGGACGCATAGGCTTACATGGAGGGACATTTAGAGGCAGAAAAAAAAAAGTCAAGCATCCTTAAAAGCAGTGTTTTTGATGCCCAGTGTGCTTGAGGCCTTAGACCTGTTTTACATGGGCTTCAGCTTGTATAAGAGCAGCGTGAACAGCAAGCTTTTATGAAACCTTCACCAAGCTTCGAGCAGCTTTTTCTAAGGCTTTAAAGTGCCCTTCAGCTGCTCTTTGGAAATGTTATGCACCAATCTTATGGGAGTGCTGTTTGTCACTTTAAACAAGTTGCTAGCAGACTTCATCAGGCTTTTAACAAGCTTCAAGTAGTGCTGAAGCCTGCTAGCAGCCTGTTTAAAGTGGCAGTCAGCACCCCCATCAGGATTTGTTTTCAACATTTATAAACTGGGGCTGAATGGCACTTTAAAATTAGTAAAGCTTGCTGAACGCTGTGCAAATGCTTTGTAAAAGATTGCTCTTATACATGCTGAGGTCTTTGTGACACAGATTGTTTAAAGTGGCAAGAAGCACTCCCATTAGGATCCATATTCAATATTTACAAACTGCAGCTGAATGGTACTTTAACAGCTTCAACAAAGCTTACTATCAAAACTAGGTACCCGCTACCCCCAAAATATGTGCCAAGAGGAGGGGGATGAAGCAGAAAAGCGAAACTTCCCTTTTAGGTGAAGTTCCACTTTAAACAGATCGAAAAGGGACCACGTAAGTGAAGTTCATCGTTTTAGGGCCTGTTCACACCAGTCTACATGTGTTATGCCCCATATTTAGACGTTTAACAAGAGACCATTTTATAAGGCTGATCTCATACAGAAATTAGGAGTAGGCGTGTATTTTTGGCAGATCAGCAGAAGTTTTTGTGTACTTGCAGGGTCTTTTAAAGGCTACATTCACCTTTTGAGTAAAATAGACTATACACTCACGGGGTCAAAGTAAATTTCACTAAAGTTTTGTAAAATGCTGCTTGGGTAGTTGATAAGACAACAAATTGTTCCCGCTCACTCTCAGCAGCACTAAAGCTATTGTGCTCCTGAGTTCAAATGCTGTGCATGAGCTTAGCCGCTATTGTTACAGAAGAGCATGCACTGCATTTAAACAAGTTAGAATGATCACAAAAGGCGGGCTTGGCCTTTAAAAGGATAACATGTAAGGAAGTGCGCTAATTTTGCAGAAATATACTACACATAAGGTTTTTTTTGTTTTATTTATTTATGTTGCACTCGCGCACACTTTAAACACTCCTGACCTGAAAATGGTGGTTGCCTGGCTGTCACTGCCTTCAGTATTCTGAGTCGAGACCCATAAAAAGCACACAGCTAGGAAAATCAGAACTCCTGATCTGCATGCAAATTCTTGGTCAGTGGATCAAAATATTGATGCCAAAGATTAGTATTAACTTTTTATTTCTTTTTCGTTTCACAAACTGTTTAAATCTCTTCTTTGATGCAATGTTTATCAGTGTTGTCAATTCGGAAATCTAGATCTTTCACTGGCTACACTTTCAAGCTCTCTCTCTCTCTCTCATTTAAATTCTGAATGAAGTTTGCAGCTTCTGGAATGATCTTATTTTTCTGCTTAATTAGGCGGAAGAGGAGAAACTTTAACAAGCAAGCAACAGAAATCTTGAATGAGTATTTCTACTCACACCTCAGTAACCCTTACCCCAGCGAAGAGGCCAAAGAGGAGTTAGCCAAGAAGTGTGGCATAACGGTGTCACAGGTAATGTCTGCCCTTTGTGGCACCACTTAGATTACAGGGTGCTAATGGCATTAATATCTTCCTCTGCTTTGCCAGCAAAACAAGTGAAATGCAGAGTGTGTGATATGGAGCACTGGTAATAAATGAGTACAGAGCTGTAATTCCACTAAAAACCTTGTGAGAGCTAACAGGATCACATAGACTTAAACCATAGACAAATTTGGCTGGTTCAGCAGGAACTAACCAAATTACCATCCATCTGTGGGAAGGTGGTTGTACTGAAGTCAATCAGTACAGCCAGTCTGTCTGGATGATTTTGTGTGATTACTGCGGTCTGTTATAACCGCTTGCAGTAATCGTGTGCTTATTCAAGGAATACCTCCCTCTGGCAAAATACAATAGCACAGTGGGAGGGGTTGCTCCACCAACATGATTTTCTATCTGTCAACCCAACAATGCTTATGGTTGTAAAGGCTCAAGGTTTTTCACCTTCAAGTATTCTATGGAAAAAACCAACAGCCCCCCCCCCCCCCACCTAATACTTACCTGTCAATCCCGCAATGCGCACAAGAGCAGCGCTCTCCCGGGTCTCATCCTTCTCATTGGCTGAGATAGCAGCGGGAGCCTTCTGTCAATCACAGCCAGTAGGCCAATGAGGAGAGTGCAGGAGCCACGTTACTTGTGTGAATAGACACACAGTAGAGGCTTGAGGATAAGCCTGCTGTGGTGACCCTATAGCAGGCTGCTTCCTATGGGGGCACTCGGCAGGGCGGAGGGGCCAGGAGTGCCAACGGGGGACCCGAGAAGAGGAGGATTAGAGCTGCTCTGTGCAAAACCACTGCACAGAGCATGTGAGTATGTCATGTTTATTTATTTATTTTTTTAACCCAAAAAAAAAAATGGTTTATCGTTTTAATGTATGGCTAGCGCACCAGTTATTAAACCCAGGTAATGGAAAATTGCTCCAATCATTAAGAGGGTCTGTTAGCATGTCTGATCCAGAAGTGTCTTATAATCGCATGGTATTCTGGTGAATGTATAGTTTTGCAGTAAAAATATGATTGGAGCGATTTCTTTACCTCCCTGCTTCTGTAGTCTTTCTAATGAATTTTAGGTACATCATGGTTGGTGCGAGTGTGATTGCACTTCAGCAGGGCAACTATATAACAGGTAGGGGTATGCAGAAGCAGCTTTGCTGTGTGTGTGCTGTATTATAGAACCTCCCATGTACCGGAATTTGGATAACAGATCTGTCCCTCCACCTCAAAGTATGAGTTCATATTTACTTTTCCACACCGGGTAAGGTTGTTAAAATTAATTTGAATTTTTCTAGCAAATGATATGAGCTCTGAACAGAACTTTTACAGGTACTTTTATAGACCCGCCCTCAAGGAGCTTAGATTCCAAGGTCTCATTTCACATGCATACAGAAACGCATAAACGTACTAGGGCCAATTTTAGACAGGAGCTAATTATCCTACAACCATGTGTGCAAAGAAACCGGAATACCTGGAGTAAGCCCCATGCAAACACATGGAGAACTTTTAAACCCCCTTACAAAAATACAATAAAAATCTATCCTTTAAGTGTATCTGTGAACGCATTTTTGTTTTGGATAGGGTATGTTAGTGTTAAAACCCCTGTCCTTTTTTTAATTTTTTTATTGCTGTTTGTATCACCACTAGAGGGATTCGCCCCCTTTATTTGTCCTGGTAACTGTTATCAGTGGCGCAGAAAGCCATGTGATATTTTGCATTTGGCACCAGAGCAAGGTGGGGTGAAGAGAAATCATTCACTGGGGACACCTGTTTAGTTGACAATTGTCAAAAGTTTGTTTTACTTTAATTTTGGGAGCTTCTCTTTCACTTCCTGCTATGAAAGGAAGCCAGCGGAAATCTTTCCAACAGAATGGAAAAAAAAAAACCCAATGCGTTTTAACCATTCTCTACCACTTTTTAGAATATATAAAGCCAACAACTGCATTTTTAGTTTCCAAAAGAGTAAAGTGTACCACTCCCTGACCACTCCTAACTGTTCTGGGCTGTCTTCTTAGTTTGGCAAGAGCTAGAAGGTGACAAATCTGCATGTAAATGATGAGACTAACCTGTATAGAGGTTTCTCTAAACAGAACATAATTACAAATGCCAAATTATACAAAAAAAAAATTCAAAAGAAAAATTTATTCCATATGGGTTCCACTATGGTTTCCATCCCTTGGCAAATATTTCTATTCTGCGGTCTAGGCTTGATTCTATATTCAGCCTGTATATGATCCATGATTGTATCTGAGTAGCAACAAATTGCGTAATGAAGAAAATAAATTAAAGGAAAGTGGGAAAGGACTGACAAAAATAAAAAAATCCCGGGGGGTGAGTTATACCCGGTTTAGGAATGTGCAATAACTGCAAATTGCTTAGTGAAGAAACACAGAAATGTGACGGCAGAAAGACTGAGTAATCCATCGAGTCTGCCCCTTTTTTTTTTTTTCTCCCCATTAAGAAAATAAATGAAAGCAAAGTGGGAAAGGACTGATGAAAAAATCCAGTGGGGTGCGGAATACCCAATTTAGGAATGGGCAAATAACTACAGTATTAAACAAAAACTGGAACCGTGTACAGGCTCCATGCTTATTGATGGCTTGCAACCATGTTGTCTTATATGTACACACGGCATTCACTTCTGTTCCCAACTAGTACCAGCTGTAATATCACGACTACGATTAAAATCAAAATCTATTTTTGTGTTTTTCTGTAGGTATCAAACTGGTTTGGAAATAAGCGAATCCGCTACAAGAAGAACATAGGTAAATTCCAAGAGGAAGCCAATATTTATGCTGCCAAAACAGCTGTGACTGCTACCAATGTGTCAGTTCACGGAAGTCAAGCCAATTCGCCCTCAACTCCCAGTTCTGCTGGTTAGTTTGTTTTTTTAGTTTGTTTTTTTTCTTGCAGTTTTATTATTTTTTACTTCCAGTGTTTCCTTACTATGCTCTCTTTGTCCATTTTAGTTCTACGTCCATGCTTTCAGGTGTTTGTTGCCTTTCCTACTTTTTTCATTGTCTTCTGCATCCCTCTATCCCCTTCATTTTTTTTTATTTTGTTTATTTTTATTTATTTATTTTTTTTTTATTATTTTGTTTTAGTTATTTTGCATTCCCCCGCTTGTCCCAATTATCCTCCTGTTGTGTCTGTGTTCAGAAAAGACCTCAATGTTTGGTGTGTTCTTTTCTTTTAAATCCATTTTTATTCCAGTAATATTGGGGGTTTGAGTTATTAAAGCCTCCCAATTTGGCCCTCAGCAGCTTCCATTTTGTGAAAAGCATAAATGGGCGATATGTATGTCACACATTATTGCAGCCTGTGTTAAGTGTTTGCTGACCTTTTTGTGAGGGTTCTCTTGACAAGATGTTATGAAATAACAATTTGAGGAAATGCTGAACCAGAAACTGGGTAATGTCTTGATAATTGAGATGATGTTACTAGTGTTATTGAGCGACCAAGTATCTAATCCTATTTAAAAAGAAATTGGAATCCTGGCTCCAAAAGCAAGTCTGCCTAAAACTTAAATCTTAGCATGGACACCAGGAAAGGACTATCTGGGTGTTCACATTCAGTACCTAGTGTGGTTCCAGAGGCAGTTTGTTTTGTTCTCCCATCACTGTCAAGGTAGTTATGCTTCTTCATTTATCTTTCATTCCTATGGAGAAGAGTGGCACTTCACTGCAGCATTGGCCTAAAGCCAAATGCTACATTAAAGGCCAAACAGAGGGGGATTGGAGGAGCTTCGGGTACATGAGCAATTTTGACTTTGAATTGTTCATTTCTGGAGAAGCATTTTGAAATTTAAACTGTTTGTATGTTGTTTTATATAAATAGATTTCTTATTTAAACCGCTTAAAATCAGAGTTCCGCTCCTTTTTCAATTTATTAAGTCAGCAGCTACAAAAAGCTGCTGACTTTGAATAAACAGCCACTCACCTGTCTCACGGTCCAGCAATGCGGCCTCGCTTCTCTCCCTCTCCTCTCCGCAGCACCGACATTGCAAGTGTTGGCACCCAGCTGTGACAGCTTGCGGCTTTACAGCCGGGTGTGCACTGTGCATGCGCGAGGCGCGCTGCGATGTTCTGAATGGCAGAGTAATTTTCAGGGACCTGACACGTGTCCCAGAAGATTGCCAGGAGGGAGGGGGAGTCACCTAGGTAGCCGAATGGAAGTGGGAGCTGGGTACCTGTTAAAACTAGGTACCCCCCTCCAAAAAAAAAAAGTACATGCCAAATGTGGCATGTAAGGGGGTTAGGACTCCTTAAAGTGGAAGTTCCACTCTTGGGTGGAACTCGACTTTAATGTCACCTTACAGCTTATTGTGCTGATCATGCGATAGACATTTGCCTCTTGAGGCTTACTTGGTTAACATAGTTACATAGTCAGTGAGGTTGAAAAAAGACACAAGTCCATCAAGTCCAACCTATGTGTGTGCTTTTATGTCAGTATTACATTGTATATCCCTCAATGCTGTGGTCCCTTAGGTGTGTATCTAATAGTTTTTTGAATTTATCTATACTACCAGCAGAAACCACTGCTTGTGGAAGAGAATTCCACATTCTCACTGCTCTTACCGTAAAGAAACCTCTACGCATTTTAAGGTTAAACCGCCTTTCCTCTATTCTTAGTGAATGGCCGCGTGTCTTTGTGTACTCCCTTGCGCTGAATAGTTTTGTCCCTATAGTGGGGTCACCAGTACAGTATTTGTACATTAAAATCATATCCCCTCTCAAGCATCTCTTCTCCAGAGTGAATAAGTTCAGTGCTTCTAATCTTTCCCCATAACTAAGGTCTTCCAATCCCTTAATTAGCTTTGTGGCCCTTCTCTGAACCCTTTCCAATACCTGGACATCCTTCCTGAGGACTGGTGCCCAGAACTGGACGGCATACTCCAGGTTTCGGCCTCACCACAGACTTGTATAGTGGGAGAATTATTGATTTATCCCTGAAGTTAATCCCTTTCTTGATGCATGGCAACACTTTGTTAGCTTTGCTTGCAGCAGCTTGGCATTGCATGCCACTGCTGAGCCTGTTCTCTACTAGGACCCCTAGGTATTTTTCCATTCTAGTTTCCCCCAAGGGCTCTCCCCCTAGTGAGTAGTTTGCGTTCATGTTCTTGGTACCCAAATGCATTATCTTATATTTTTCTACGTTAAATCTCATTTGCCATTTGTCTGCCCAGCCCATTAATTTATTCAGATCTTCTTGCAAGGTTTCCACATCCTGTGGAGAGTTTATTGCCCTGCTTATCTTGGTATCATCCGCAAATATTGAGATTGAGCTCATTGATTTGCACAATTTTTTGTTTTGCTGCATTTAACTTAAAACCGAACTCCAGGCGAACAGCTAAGTCCACAGTTCAGATACATATATGGGGATTGTTTTACCTTCTAAAGATTTTGTCATTTTCTCCCCCCTTCCAATTCCTGTAATATACAAAGTCCTGGTAAACAGCACAGCCCAATTGGTGACCTGATTATTCTCTACTGAAATTAAACAGTACAGCCTGATCACCTCCCTACCTCTAGGCTATGATTGCATAATGGAGGAGCAGCAGCAGACTGATTAGATCGTTCTTTTGTGTGCATCTTTTTATCAGCACGTGTGCATGCGCCAGAGCTCGGAGTACTGTTCCTAAAGGACAGTACACATGGGCCAAAATATCAGGCAACATCGGCAATAGAAACCGGCCATCATTTGGGCCATGTGTACAGCAGCCGGCCCCGAACCCGTCTGTTCAAGGAGCATGACTGGAATAAAAAGTCTGCCAGTCGGCGTCTGAGATCGCTGACAGACTGGTGTGTTCTGGTGAGGGGGGGGGGGGGTGCAGCAATCCCCCTGTCAGAACACAATAGCTCAGCGTGAGATATCGCTGTACTAACATTGCATAGTTAGTACATCGGCTCCTCCAGCCCCCTGGGTTGTACAAAAAAAACGAATAGTGTGTTCTAGGCTTAACTCTCCCAGCCTGATCATTCTGCCAAGGGGGATTACAAAAGGTTGATATTAGGGCAAATTTAGGTACTAACAGTAGAAGGAAAGGCTGAATGAATAATCAACCTACTACCACTTCAGCCCGGGAAGGATTTCCAGCTTTAGGACCGGAGCCCTTTTTGCGATTCGGCGCTGCGTCACTTTAACTGACAATTGCGCAGTCGTGCGGCGTTGTACCCATACGAAATTTGCGTCCTTTTTTTTCCCACAAATAGAGCTTTCTTTTGGTGGTATTTGATCACCTCTGCATCATTTCTGATCGCCGCTATAAACAAAAGAAGAGTGACAATTTTGCAAAAAATCCCAAATTTCTTACTTTTTGCTAAAATACAAATCCAAAAAAAAATATAAAAAAACATTTTTTTTCACAGTTTTTGGCCGATTTATATCCTTCCTCATATTTGCGATAAAAAAAAATCGCAATTGTCGTTTATTGATTGGTTTGCACAAAAGTTGTCGCGTTTACGGATGATGAGAATTCATTTTTGGGGTTTTTTTTTTTTTTTTTACTAGTAATGGCGGCGATCTGCGATTTTTAGCGGTACTGCGATATTGGGGCGGACATGTCGGAACGTTTTGACACTTTTTTGGGACCATTGGCATTTATACAGCGATCAGTGCTATAAAAATGTACTGATTACTGTGTAAATGACATTGGCAGTGAAGGGGTTAACCTGCAGGGGGCGCGGAGGTCCGTGTTTACTTACACGGACCTCCGCTCCTTCACTCCGGGGGGGGGGCATCGCGAGTGGCCGGCGGCAATCGAA
>BLSH010366113.1:1495508-1508802 GCA_018402905.1 Glandirana rugosa
ACAGTTAGTTTACGTCACTTCTCCCAGCAGAGCTGGCAAGCCTGTTTGCATTTTGACAATGACAGCACTGTAATACAACACTGGCAAAGTGCCACAAATTTTTCAGTAGATTGTTTAACTTCCTTTAACAGACTGGGCTGTTCAGCAAAAGTGGCTTGTAGAGGATTAAGACAAAACACTTAGTGTTACTAAATTCATATATATATATTTTTTTAATTAAAATAACAAACATGTTTACTTACCTGCTCTTTGCAGTGGTATTGCACAGAGTGGACCCGATCCTCTTCTTCCGGGGTCCCCAGTGGCGATTTTGCCTCCTCATTCTTTTTAGGACTACCATAGCCAGCTGCTGGCTAAGGGGAGAGCGTAGTCTGTTGGCTTCCGGCCAGTGTGTCTATGGAGCCGCGCTCCATAAACTTACATAGCGGGCCTTAGGGACGCCCCCTTTTTCCTCTTCACTGCATTTGATTGACAGCAGCCAGAGCCAATGGCTCCTACTGTTCGAATGCTGTGTAAAGAGGGGAGAATAGATGCAGACACGCACAGCGCTTACCTCTTCTCCCCTCTTTCCTTTCACACAGGGGAAGGAGGGCACAGAGAAACTGAAAACATTTTTTACCTTCATGCAAATAATGCATTAAGGTTTAGTAACACTGACAAGTGCTTAAAAGTGTAAATTTTCTATTATTTTTTTCTTTATTATTGGTACTTGTATAGCGCTGTCAATTTATACAATGCTTTACCCATATACATTCACATCAGTCCCTGCCCCAAGGAGCTTACAATCTAAGGTCCCTAACTCACATTCATACCTACTAGAGCCAGTTTAGATAGGAGCAACTTAACCTACCAGCATGTCTTTTGAGTGTGGGAGGAAACCGGAGTACCCGGAGGACTCCCATGCAGGCACAAGGAGAACATGCAGTTAGTGCCGTGGTTGAGATTCAAACTGACCTAACTACTTAGCCACTGTGCTGCCCCTACTTTTAGTGAATAATTTTATTCCAAAAGGGAGAAAAGCTGCTGGAAAGTGTTAGCTGCAGTCATACTTTAATTTGTTGTAGGGGGTATATTTGTTTCTTGGTATCTCTCATTTGTTAGACATTTATGTAAAGTCCATTTAAATCTACGATTCCCATCTAACACTACCCTCTCCACAGCTTGACAATGCTGCTGTCCAATTCCCAGATATCCAGCTGAAAATAAATTTTGGGGGGGGGGGGGGGGTGAAATACAGAAAAAAAACCCAAGAGCCCTTTCACACGGGCTAGTCCACCCAGACTCCACTTGCTCAGCAGGGGATAGATCCCCGCTGAGCAGGTGGATGACAGGTCTGTCTCCACCTACTGAGATGGACCTGTCAGATTCCTGCCTCTGATTTCATGCGATCCGTCGTGGCGGATGGAAAATAGGGTCTCCATCCGTCTAAATTTCACGGATCGGATAGCGGCATGTGTCAGTGGACATGTCACCACTGACATCTGCTGCTCCATAGGAGTGAATGGAGGCTCCAATCAGGCCTTCTGGAAAAAAGTAAAGCCTGTGTGAAAGGGCCCTAATGCAGCCACCACATCTAAGGATTGGCAAGCTGCAATATATTACATATTTGCTTTTTGAATTTGATACATTTTAAGTATATTTATACGCGAGACCTACATTGTAATTTGACAACTGTTAATGGGATCTAGATACAGTATTGCTTCTGGAAAGGGCTAGATGTGGCAATACTTTACTTTTTTTTGTTGTCATTGTTTACTTTGTGTAATACAGTATACCTGTTTTCTGTTCTGTAGATTCATAGGAATATTTTTGGTGTCACTGTTTTAAGGTAGCTGCATATTTGCCTTGACTAGTGTTAAGCTTGTCTCATTTATTACCTTTATATGTCTGTTGTGCCATGTATCAAAGCTTTCAGCCTCATTTTCTCATGTTACTACACTGTTGATTTCCTTGAATCAATCATTCTAAATACAAGCTATCATACTACATTCACCCACCAATCACTCGCTTATTGTTAGATGTCCCCTGTCTGATCTATCTCTCCCTCTGTGTATGCCAGGCAGCTCCTAGCTTCGTTACATGCGGGCTTCCCTCTCGCAGGCAGAATTTTGAGTGAGTTTACTGGCACATTTCATGCTTTCATTTTGTTTAGTGGGATTAACATATGCTGTCTGCAATATGCATCCCTGCATTTGTTAGCTCGATGACAGGTATATGGTGCTTTAATAAACATAAAAAAAGAATTTGAAAAAGCTGCAGTGTAATTAGGAAAACGGGCAAATAAAGAAAACAGGAGGTTTCTATTTAAATACACATTTATGTTTCCAATAAGAAGTTTGATCCTCATGATGGAGTTGCTACATGCAATGACTTTACCAGAAAGGGTTGATACTTTGAGGACCGGTATTATGAAAGGCTTGAATTAGCACTACTTTGTCTTATGCACAGAAAAGTGGAGGGAACAGACCTCATTAGGGGTGATTTTTGTAATAATGAGCAGCAGCTCATAACAAATTTAAATTCTTCATTAGCGCATCTAAACTGAGTTTTTGAGAACATTTGGAGTTTGTTGCTATTCCATTCAATAGTTAACTGCTGAGTTAAGGTGGCCATTTACTTAACCAATTGAATAGATTCCACTAATGATGAAAAAACACTGAAGCCAGAGAAAGCCAGGGAACTTGCATTTTTGAAAAGGATGTCTAAATATGGTGTCACTCATATTAATACCAGAACAGGTTTACTTAGTTTCACTAAAGGCAAACTTTTTTTTTTTCTTTAATTTTGGATAGAGTAAGCGAGAGTTGTCAACCCATTGCAGAGATTTGGCTTCACCTTTGTCCTATAGCTAAAACAAGAAGTGAGAGGAAATCCCTCAAAAGTGCTGGAATCCCAGGTTGTCACCAGAACTAGTGCCCTCATTGGAAGATTTCCCATCTATTGCTGTTCTGGTGTTAACCAAAAATTTGGGATTTTCTTTTACTTTCACTTTTGATGATAATGGTAAACAGGACAAAAGGAGAGGAGAAACCTGACCATAGTAGCAATCCCTCTCCAAAAAACTTGGAAAAAAAATGACTTTAGTGGCACTTTAGCTATGGCATGGAAGTGTGACCACAAAGAAGTCCTATTTTAATATTTCCTTGTGTTTTCTCAAATATGATCTCAAAAGTGGAAATATATGTTAAGTGTTCATAAGGGAAACTTTTTATTTTTTTATTTTTAGGTTTTTTTTAGAATGGGGAAGGGCTGACCCTCTTGTCAAGGTTTTATTTCTGTCTTTGTCCACACTGGGAAGATTCACCATCTGTTTACTCTGGTGACCATCGTCACCAAGACAGAAGGCCATGGGAAATCCAGGTGAGGTGAGGGTGAATCAATCAAACTGTCCAAGATGTGAATTCCCCTCACTTTTTTACACATTTCCTGTTGCATCCCTGGGCCATATGAGATCTTGCCAGCAGGGCACAAACATAATAAATATCCTGATGGGAATTTTAATCTTTCCCTACTGTATCCAAAACTAATAGAAAAGAAAGGGTTTTGCCTATATGTTCACTTTGAGAAGCAGCTTAAAAAAGTAAGAATGTTTCAGAGAAGGGTTGGGTTGCTGCAGGACATATGTGTTTTAAGTATTTAAGTATTGTTTCAGTTAAGGGTTTTCTACTTTATCTAGTCTTTGTTGAAGATATTTACTATCCTTTTCTAAATTCTTCCCACAAAGATCTTTTCTATCCTCTTTGATCCATTCCCATGAAGCCAAACTCCCAATGTAATTTTTGTTGCATAGGTTCAATGGTCCAGCTTTGATCAATGTAAGTATATATATTTCTTCCATACCTGTGGAAGCAGAGAATCATTGTAGTAGTAAACTCTACTACAGCGATCACTGTAGCCTTCTGGATTCTATTCCCAGTGGCTGTCCTTCTGTATGGTGAACAACACTCACTCAGCACAGCCACCATTCACTGAATGGCTTGTATTGTTCTCAGTAACTAAAAGACTTTCTAGAATTGGACGAGGTGGAGGTCGAGATGTCACCACCCCATTAGTGTTCAACTAGTAAAAAGGGTGATCACTGCACATAGAACACAGAGGACCACAGCGATCACTGTAGGAGCCCCCGAGGTGATCTTACCAGTATGGAATGGGTATAGTGACATTGGTCCACGCTGACCCCAATGTAACCATGGAATGAAAACCATACCTAGAGTTCAGCTTTAATATCAATTTATTTAGTTCTGCCTCCATATTTATTGATAAATACCAAAGGTGCCAGTTCCTTCATTGCCGTGGACACTTCTGTGCTTCCTAAAACTATTTCTTCTATTACTATGAAAATCTGTGTTGCCCATTGATCATGCACCATTCACAAGATGAGCTCGTGGAAGACAGTGCTGGGAATTAATATTATGAAAGGTTCTATAGAAGAAACTGGTGTAGGGTTTTCAAAAAGTATCCTTACATCTTAAAGTAGAACTGTTCCAATTCTGTTGCAGTAAAGTATAAGTTTGCATAGCATACTTGCATGTTGGGGCCTACTCACCTGCATGTTTGTCCTCCTCCAGGGCGGACAGATCAAGGTTGCTCCTTGCTGTACTTTGCTGCTCCGTCTGCCTCCATCGTCTCTTGGTTTTCTTTCAAGGATCTAGTTTCTCCTCTTCAGTCAATTGGTGGCCACGAATTATGTAATTCCCATGCTTAACTGCAGGAGTTGCATCATCCTGACTTCATTGTCAGAAACATACTGGAATAGATTGGCAATGTGCACTTTTCGTGCACCGCACAACGTGTGCACAATATTCTATTAATAACCTTGGAGATGGTTATTTTTTTTTTTTTTTTTTTTTTTTTTTTTTTAGGAAGAGACATGAATAAACTTTTATCTCCTAGTATTTTTAATGTGAATTCATGTCAATGTTTAGAGAAACGTAAGCTACTTAGTTTGAGAATTGTTTTAAATACAGTATGTTTCGGCGATATGTGGATAAAGTATTAAGGGCAGATTTATTAGGTTTCCCCAAACATCTCAATAGTTAAGATAAAGGTGCACGTTCCAGATTTTCATGTTATCACCCACCCTTACTGAGCCATTATTTCATGTTTTCTTCAGCATGAGTTTGTAGCATCACTGTTTAAAAAGCACCTTCCAAACACCTGGAAGTGCTGTTGAATAAGGAGCTATATAAATCCTGTATAATTTACATACCTTTTTAGAATTTTTATTTCAGTTAGCAGTCCATGACCTTACAGATCAGCAATAAGTTCATTTTATGCTACCTTTTAGAAAATGTCTTGTCTCGAAAAGGAGAAAGTCATCCTGGACAGATAGGATAGTATCCAGGATGGTTTTAGGTCTGCAAATAACAAAGCAAATGGGTACCACTTTGTGCATTTTATTTCCTAAAATGTGAATTTAATTATCAGTATATACAGTTTTTTTACATCGGTAAGCCTATAATAAGAGCAGCAACATGGAAGCACTTACCCATACCAGTCAATCAGAATCTAAATGATCCCCCTCCTTTAATGAGAGTGCCACAAGGAAGCACATGACATACATTTCTCCTCTAAATGCTTGCATTCCATTCATGCTACTGTGTGTTTAAATGCAACAATTGTGGACTGTAGTGCCAGTGGTTGCTATTCAGCTTCATTGCTTATGAAGAGCAATGGCTACACCTTTGTGTACAAAACCTGAATGGGTTGTGCTTTCAGAGTTGTGCCCATTTCATTAGTAGACTTTTTGAATTTTGTCTGATTGCTGCTAATTAGGCTGACATTCAAAGCACTGGTAGCCCTGCAAACACTAGTCAGCTTTACAAATGTTGATTAAAAAACTGACTGTAAGCTGATTAACCATTCTAGTTCGGCAGCACCACTGTGTTCAGGCAGCCAAAGCTGCTTAATTACGATAGATGGCAGTGAAGATTCTTCCATCCATGCTGTTTAGTGTGGGTTGAATGAGAGAAAATGAAATGGAGCATGGCTAGCTTAAAAATACTGGGCTGCTGTCTGTAGCCACCGCAAATGCTCCCAGTTATTCACTCTGGGTGAAAAAAAAGAAAAAGCAATTAAGTCTTGGTGTAAAATACGCACAGCATTTATCAGTTGTATATCTGAATGTCTAGTCAAAACAGTCTCCTGGTAAAAGCAGAGTTCCTGGGAGTTGATACTGTAAGCACAAATGCTTAAGGGCGAATATCTAGGCATGGCCACATTTTTGGTATGTGCATCCATTCTTTGATATCTGGATGTCTAGTCAAAACGAACTAGTCTCCTGGTAAAAGCAGAGCTCCTGGGAGTTGATAATGTAAGCACAAATGCTCAAGGACCAATATCTAGGCATGGCCAAATTTTTGGTATGTGCATCCATAGGCCATACTGTGCTGCCCGTCTCTTTACCAAGTTCTTTACATTTTTATATTATGAATGTGTATATTTTACATGTTGTAATTTCATAGTTTCTTGTTCAAACCTTTAGTTAAAAAATAGTAAGAAATGTAACAGGATAAATATATAAGAGGCAGTCTGAGGACTACACGAGGTTTATGCATTGTCATTTGATCAGTCGGTTTGCAGTTGTACACATTACTTACTAATACTGCAGTAAAATGCTTTTTCATTCTTATGCCAATGCCGAGCTCAGGGCTGATATCCTTGAAATTGCTGGTTTTGTGTTGTGTTTCATTCAGGGAACAAACAGACGGAACGCGGGGCAGTTCAACCACAAAACAAAGTGCAGTTCCTGTCGCCACAGAACCTCGGTTAGTACGCATGGTCTTCAGGACACGTGCACGTCAGTTTGGTTTCAGTTTTGTGGCTATTTTGTGGTTTCCACCATTGGTGTTAACATTTTATTTTGGGTGCTTATTTTTATTTCCATCCATTTCTGTCAGTCCATGGTTCAGTTTTGGTGTTTTGGAGGATGCTGAATTAAAAGGTAGACTGTACCAAAAGTAATATAAATATTCAAAAATACCCAGGTAACTTGTGACATTTTTGCAATTTATCCCAGAGGTGCAAGAATGATACTGTTTATATTACAAATCACCAGAGCATATTTTCTAAGCCCTCTTTAACAGAATCTGAGGGTTTGTCTGGTGATATCACATTTTTGAGCTGTGTACTTGTTTGCTAAAACATCTCCCTTAGTAATCACAATGTAAGTAAGAGAGCAACATGGGCAGAGGCCATTTTTATGAGCTTTTTATAGTGTATTTTGTGATTGTGGCTGGGTTTTCATATTGTAGGTAAAAGTATTATCTACTGGAAACATTTTAAAGGGGGATTCTTTACCCAGTTGTAAATGTTTCTCACTTCCTGCTTAGCTAGTTCTTGAAAAGTTGCCTCCCATAATGTAGTGGACACACTTTTTATTTTCTTTTAAGAACTCCCCTAGGCATGAGCGGTTTACCTGTATTGGGAGAAAAGCCAAAATCTGTGGGGTGAAACGATGCCGATTGGCCAGCAAAAAATACATTTCTCATTCTCGAAAATCTGTTCCAATTATTCCCCCCATGTATGTGGCATTGACAGCATCTGCCAATACAACTCTTAATTCTGCCCTTCAATAGAAATGACCAAAGCTTTCTACCAAGTGCTTGTTTGTGACTGCACAGTACACATAGATTTGTATATTACCACTATATGACCACAGTATGCACAATGCACCCTGCTGTGAGTACATTAAGCTTGCAGCAAAGAAAGAAGAAATTTTTGTTATAGTGAAGATACCAAATCCATACTGGTTTTATACATACATACATATTTTGGTCTCGGCATCTAATCTTCAAAGATCTCTGATCATAACAGGGTTTGAAGAATACAGAGGAGTTCAGTCAGCTAAAAACTGTTATAGGACAACTTTCACCATATTAGCTGAAAATGAACTAGAAGACCAGGTCTACAACTGCTTACATTCGGCCACCCATAGGCATATATTGCTTTGTTTTTGATCCATACAGGAAAGCTTGTGTGAAAGGAGCCTAAACCTATTTGAACTAGGAGCTAATTAATACCCCATGAAACATACACTATGCAATTTTTAGTAAAGCTTGAACGAAAAATGTAAGCTGGCAACTCCAAAGTCCATGCAAATTACTTTATGAATACATGACAATGAGCATAAAATAAAGGCTTGCGCATTTTGGCAGAAAGCCTTGGTCACAGCACCTATGCAATTTGTAGTAAGACTGGATTGATTTGTTTCTTGCTACTTAATCTTTTGCAAAGGCTGTATTTTCAGAAATTGGAATTAATGATACATAGGTACATTAAAAAAAAACAATTATTACATACGATTTTTGGTTTATGTTGGGCCATTAAATTAAAACGCCCCTTTTAGGAAAAAAGCACACGTTGCAATTTTGTTTTACCTATTTTTGTATTCTGTGGAAATGGAGCCAGGACAATACATTAAAGCCTCACTCCGTGTTTAATGTCCCTTTAAATAGTTTGTTTGGATCAAGCTGCCCTAAACAAACTATGCTCTTCACTAACAGGTGCCCTTGCTAAGCACACTATATTAACTGTATATTGCCTCAGGTACATGCAGTATACATCGTTGTTCTGCGGTAGTGGGAAGGGGGCTTCCCGCCCCACTCTCGGAACAAAATAGTCCGACTGAGCACCGCTCAGCTATTCACTGGGTGCTTTGTATTCTATGAATTAATACAAAGCTTTGTCTGATCAGTTGAGTCGTAGGTCCGAACATCCTCTGCCCACCCCTCTGAATGAATACACAGCTTCCTTTGATCAGCTGAGTTGTAGAGCCTAACATCCTTCGCCCACTTCTGCCTCAGCCAATTATGGAAAGCTTTGTATTCATCCACTACTGGAACACAGCGCTGTATACTGTATATAGCTAAGGCTACATACAATTACAGTAGTTACTATACAGTTAATACAGCACACCCAACAAGTGCACCTGTGAGTGCAGTAAATGGTTTATTTGGGCCAGCTTGGCACAAACTACAATATGTTTTGTAAGGAGCAATAAACATGGAGTTAGGTTTTTAGTTTTTTTCAGACTTGGTGGTTTAAGTGAGAGTCTACCTGTTAAAAATTAAACAGTCCGCTATAGTAAGAGAAAATCTGCATTTTGGCATCCCTATGGATATGCAAAACCCTGGCCGGGATATGAAAGTTAGCTGCAATAAATCTGTGGGGTAAACTTAGGAATACCTAAAATGTTACCTTAAAGTGCATCTAGAGCCCAAACTTCTACAGGGCGGGAAGTGAAGAGAGAAGTACCTAGTGGGACACCTATGGCAAAAAATACAGTGATATTACAATTCCCTACCCTTTCTAAAATTAAAAACGAGTTTGGCTTTAATTATACTTTAAGCTCTGTGCAGACTTGAGGAAACGCAGTCAGCTAATTATATGAACAGGATGGTGATCTCTTGGAGTGTTGTTTACAAGGCCAGTGTACAGTATGCTCCCATCAGTGCTGTGTTTGCAATAAAGTGACCTTTTTATTTTTTTTGACAGCTTACAAAATTATTGCTGTCTTCAGGTTGAAATAGGAAAGTAATTTTTTTATTAACATTAAAGGAAAATTTTAGGACAGAAATCTGGGAGCTGCCATTTCTGATGTTTGCATTTGAAAACGTCTTATCTCTATTCTTGTCCTTCTACTTAATGACGTAGTGACTCCTAACAAGCATGTGCATTTTTGCTGTCCTGATGCCTGATCTGTACATATATTTGATCTAGGTCAGTGACCCATCAAGTAGGGAAGGGATCAGAACAGCATTGAAGCTTGCACTTCTAAAACCAAGTCTTCAATGGCACCCCCATATTTCTATCCTGGCAGTTTTCTCTTTAAACAATAAAATAGCTTGTGTCCCAATTGTGTGGGGAGTTTTTTTGTTTTAGTAAAAGCCAAGTGGAAGATGGCTACCTGATGAATCTAGTTAAAAATGTCAATTTGATTGTGTTGATTTTGCGTACTTGGGGCTGTCATCAGCCAAACTGCGTAACTGGAAATCCATACATGTGTTTTTCACAAACCCAATGGTGTTTTTTTTTTTTTGTTTTGTTTTTTCTTGGTTTCTGACTTTCTTTAAAAAAAAAAAAAAAACTTTACAATTTTGTGTACATAAAATTGTGTATTTTTATAACTGTTCTGTTTAGTAGTATTGACTGTGTTATGTGGACATAGAATGTGTATAATATGTAAGCCAGATGGAGCCGGTCAGTTGAATCTGGGAGTCAGGGTACTTGGGGGAAGAAAAAATATCACCCACAGCAGCAGTATTCATAGATAATGTATCTGGTACAAATCTATTTGCTTATTTGTTACACATTTAATACTTTTAATTGGATCAAAACTGAGGTTTAATGACTTATCATGGATTTTACTTGCATTTTTAGGTTGTGTTTTTTTTTCCTTTTTTAACCCATGGTAAACTAACATGCTCTTGATATGCCATTAAAGGGAACTTATCTCAGAAACATCATCATACATTGCAATATTTTACAATATAAAACTGCTACAACCTTAGTCTATCTACAAAAATAAAAAGCCCAAATTTGCCCACCTATATTTATATATAATTAAAATTACCAATATTGTTATATTCTGGCTCCAAAACAAATGTTTCTGCACCAGAGTATGGACAGTTGGGTGATGGCCACAAAAAATATTTAAATGTATTAGACTTCACTGACATGCAGTGTGCATGCTTAGTAGTCTACTTTTGGCGTTTTATGATGCATTTACTTCTCTGTGTAGATGCAGGACTATTTGCCACATATTTTCCCCTAGCCTTAATACAGGATCAACATAAACTCTGGTGCTGACCTTTAGATTGGGTGGCATTCTTCATTGTATAGACTTGGCAAAACCAAATGATCCATTGAAAACATCTGTTAAAACATGATAGTTTGTTCATTGTAAGTGTTTTTAACTCTTACTTTTAGAGTAAAGATGATTAGTTAAGTGTATCCTTTTAAATGATAATAGTAGTGTCCTAGTGACCTTTTGGAGTATAAGTTCAAGGTGTCCTATAACCCACTAATTAACAACCGGCCATGTGAGTGACTCCAATTCTGGTGCTGAAAAAAAAATGACTTTCTCTATTTTGATGCAAATTCAGTGAACAAATCCTTCATACCTAATATAGCCTAGAGCATTCAGTCAGAGAATAACTAATCCTCCTTGTACTAAATATGGTCTGCATTCACCTGTTGCTCTCTCCTCCCATGTTATGCTTATGTAACCTTTTCTCATACTGTTTTCCTTTTACTTACCTTTTATACTAACGTGTTTTTCGTAACCACCTTCCACCTTCCTATTTCACCCCAAACTGTGCATGTCAAACCTCTTCTCTCCGGGGTTTGAACTTCCTTCTTTCTATGATTCAGGTGCCTCACTCTTTCCTTTCCAGGTTCCTCCAGTTCTTTTAACATGTCAAACTCTGGAGATTTGTTCATGAGCGTGCAGTCTCTCAATGGAGATTCTTACCAAGGTGCCCAGGTTGGAGCCAACGTACAGTCACAGGTAGGGATCGTCCAATGATTTGCCAATTGGAAAAAGGCATTGGTCAGATGCTCGTGAGAGGAGTATGGTGATAGATTTGTTTATATTATTGGGAGGTCTTGAACATTTTCACACAAATTGAAAAAATGGTTGGCTGACTGGTAGGGTTTGTTTTCACGTTCTCTTCACTGGTCTTGGATTTCACTGACTGGCTCCTGAATTGTCTACTATTTGTCCACTCCAAGGGGAACTTCTGATATTACTATAAACTGCTTGCTCATATTCACAATGAAGGTGGTGGTGTGTCATAAACAGATATTGTTAGTTGCAAGGCCAAAATGGATCGGTTGTTGGAAACAGTCAGTATAGTAGCTGAGAAAGTTTGTGGGTCATTTGTGGAAAGGGCAACCAATAATAATGTACTCACATTTACAAAAAACGTGATTTGGCTTTCTTGGCTTAGTTGCATAGCTCATTTTGTATTTATTAACATTGCTGGCATTCTTTGTATAAGAGATATCACAACCTTTTACTGTTTAAAGCAGAGCTCCTCCCATAAGTGGAACTTCCACGGATCGGATTCCGCCCCCGGTGCCACATTTGTCACTTTCCAGGGGGGAGCGGAAACCTGTCAAATCCACTGCTCCTACTTCTGGGGAAAGTTCGCCTCTTTGCGGTTAACTACACAATGTCCGGCCCCCTCCTCCTTCACCCCCCCCCCTTCCCCAACGCTGTCTTGTGGGAGATACACAGGTCCCAAAAGATAGCAGGGGCCATTCAGAACTCGCATCGCGACTCACGCATACGCAGTAGGAAACAAGGCTTCCCTCAGTAAGGATGCAGGCGGCTTTGGGTGCCGACTTTGCAGGCTCCCTGAACAGGTAAGTGTCCTTATTTTAAAAGTCAGCAGTTACAGTATTTGTAGCTGCTGACTTTTATTTATTTTTTATTTTTTTCCCCAGGCGGAACTCCAGCCACAAATGTAACCAAAATGCAGTGAGTGTATTTGGGGAAAAATGATTTAGCTCACTGTAATGTTAGTGTTTTGCCCCTTTTCCTCCGCTCAGAGCAACTTCAGCTGTGTAGTAGCAAATACTTTTTTTTTTTTTTTGCATTGGTAAGTTGCCATCATAGTATACTAATCTCTGCACACTTTCTAAAGCATAAAATGTCAAATTGTTAAGACACCACCTAGTGCCTCATTGAGGGCACATATGTGCTTTAACCTTTTCTTCTGGCCTTTGCAGCTGAAGCATAGTTAAACTTATTAAATCTGTATGCGCTATAAAAATATATATTTTCTCATTTTTTTTCTATTCATTCTTTTTCTTCTCTGAATGATACTTGCCTTCCATGCTCTTCGAAATGGCATTTTTATTTTACCGCATATAAAAATATGGTAAACAATCATCTACAGAGTTCAAATAGTGATTTAATGCTAGTTCATAAATCCTATAAAATCTACTGAGATGTTGATTGTATTTTCCATTGTCCTTTGAAGGGCCGTTCTTTAGTTTCTTGTGATTACCATTTGATGCTGTAAAGGCATTTAAGAACATTAGTAGGAAACAAAGAATGTAGAGACATGGTTCAATAATAGTCATCATAAATATCCAATGTTAAAGGAGGTCGGTGTCAAGACTTGATTAAAGCTGAACTCTAGGCAAACAGTTAAATACTATATATATATATATATATTTTGTATTTAGTGATAGTTTAGGCTCCTTTCACACTGAGGCGCTTTACAGGCGCTATTTAGCTAAAAATAGCGCTTGTAAAGCGCCTCAAAAATCCCCCCCCCCCCCC
>BLSH010366113.1:1508812-1523517 GCA_018402905.1 Glandirana rugosa
CTTCAGTTAGTCTTTTTACATGAAGACATGTTGGTTGGACGGGTATTTACCTAACTTTAAACCGGTCAGGGACGACTTGGTCACTTTAAAGTTAGGTAGATACCGACCGAATTCGGTGAGCGGTGTATACACCGCTCCTCTACTGCCCCTGCAATTGAAAGGAATGGCAAGCGCTTCCGAAGCGGCTGTACATGGCCTTGGAAGCGCAGCGCTCCGGCACTTTTAGCCCCTTTTGCGGGGTTAAAAGCGCCATGCTCCCGACTGAAAAGTGGTGCTGTAGTATTTCTATCAACCGTTTCTGCGATTTGCACAGCTCTGCCACAACACACAGCCCTATCTGGCAGGGAAGGAGACCCTCCGATTTTTCTCTGATGTAGTTCAGTAACACTTAAGCCAGCCATAGATGGATTGAAATTTCACTGGTTCAGCAGGGACTGGCCAAATTTCAATCCATTTATGGGCAGGTTGGTTGTACAGAAGTACATTTTTCTGATTGACTTCTGTACAACCAGCCTGTTAGCAAATTTCTGCACGATCACCGCTGCCTCCCATAGCTGGCAGTGCTGGTCTCCCCACTGTCAGAATACAATAGCTAAGCAAGAGTGATTCCCCCATCCACATTGAATGTGTAAATAGGGGAATCAAGTCATTTTGAGATAGAAAACAAGTTACTCCTCTAGCCTTACAGGTCTCCTCCACTTCTCCCACCACTTGTCTGCACAGTAAAAGGAGAAACAGTAGACTGATGAGCTCATTTCTCTGTCCCTTTGCTCTCTCCTCCTATTGGCATGCTTCTTGCAATTCAGCTCAACTGATTTCCTCCTTTTGTTACTTCTCCCTCTTGCAGCCTGAATTCTGCAGTACAGGGACTGCAAGGGGCTTGACACCAAGTCAAATTCAGGTACTTAAACTTTTTGCATTTAAAAAAAATAATAAATTTACAGCCAAACCACACTTTTGCCTTGCAATGCTTTGAGGTAGCTAAAGTTAACATGCATTGTGTGTGTTAGCGTGTTGTGTTGCCAATCATTTTAGGCAATGGCTTAACACTTTAGGCAGCACAGCTCACACGCACGTGTGTTACAGCACACTATTGCATTGGAAAAATTGCAGCAAATGCATGTTTCATGGGTCATTATAGAGCATTGGCAGCCCATTCAAAATGAATGGGCTGCCTTAACGCAATGTGCGGTATTATGTGACTTAATTTAAAGCACAAGAACGGCTAGGTGTGAATGGGCGTTTCAGGATATATTCATAGAGGACTTCTTTAATTTCTGATTTTATATCTGCAGGGAGTTCAGCTTTAATGTAACAAAGACAATACTTTAAAGGAGCTTACAAAATTGTTGTTTCACATAATCATATAGCCTTTGGGGCAAACAAGAGGTTATTTTTCTATGCGTCTAAACCCAGATCATTCACTGCCTGTTGAAGTAACACTAGTAGAAGATATGTTCATAGGTGCTTTATATTGCACTTTAGCTGAGTTCTATAAAACCTAGATCGGTTGGGCTCATTGAACCTCATGGGGAAAAGCTGGGCATTGTTCATCAGCAATTATAGTGAACACTTAATGGAAAGTAATAGGAATTTTGACTAATGCTCTGTTTAGTGTTCCTTAATGTTCAGTGTTGGCTGAACTGCTATGAATAATAATGGTGATTTCTGTCAAAGTGGTGGCTGCTGTAGGCTGCTGAAGGTTAACTTTATTTGCTCATTCCATTACTGCAATTCATGATTTTTATTCCTTTCTCCTCCATGTTCCCATATGCTAGATATACATGCTTTTTCATTGTTTAGGTTTTACCTTACCATTTCTAGGCTATATTTGCAGTGCTTTTTATATTTTACAGTCACTTTACTTCCCATTAATGCTTTCTCCTTCATCAATTTATGCCTCAAAGCATTCCTCATCTTGTTTTCTTTTACCATAAAGTGAAGAGTTTTATCACCGTCCTTTCTGTTTGTCGTATTTTGGATTCCAGTGTTTTGGTCTCCCGTACTGCCGCTACCCTTTGTCCTTGTATGTCTGACTGTATTGTGACTCCCAGCCTCAATCCTTATCAAAGAACACTGTCCTCACCATTATTACTGTCTGTCTTCCAGGTGGATACCCTTCGCCATGTTATCAGTCAGACAGGCGGATACAGTGAGACTCTGACAGCAAATCAGATGTACAGTCCGCAGGGCATCAGTGTAAGCAAAGAAACCTCTTGTTTCCTTTCTGTTTTTCCCAATTATTTCAGGTCCACGGGGCCTTGACTGCCACATTGCACACACTCCTCTCCCTTTCATGGCCACCTATTTTTCTTTGTGCCGGTGACGCCAGCGGCCAGCACTCTACCCACAAATGATGTGCTATGCAGGCAGCTGGAGCCCAAGCCTGTCACTGACAATCAGCTTCCTTGTGCCACCTGCGGCCACTTACAGTCAGCTGAGGGAAACAGCCAAACAGGTGACACATAGCATCGCCACAGCTGTGCAAACATGGAATCCATCTAGGTTAACCCATTAAACGTTGCTCTTTTATCTCCATGCATATGAACAGATTAATTACACTAGCAACACTTGCTTGGCCCAATGTCACAGATTTACTATGACTTTTCCTTACATCCTTTTATATATCGAGCACTGACGATATACATGTTCTCCGTAATCTACTCTACAACACATCTATGCCGCAGCTCTGCATCCACACATATATAGAAATATTTGTGTGTTTGTTTGGAGGGCGACAGAAAGGAGCAAATATTCCTGGCAGTGCTCGCGGCTGGGAATGACATGTAAATTCATAGCGACAAGCCGTGTCGTATGGAGTGAAATCAATAAGACAGACACAGAGAGAGCGGCTGCAGATTTGGGACAGCAATCCAAATACATTTCTCAGATCAGCCATCCACCATCCAAAGGCCGTGACAGAGGGAGGGAGGAGGGGGAGATCTGACATAAACATAGAAATAACACAAGATGCACACAATGCCGCAGGAGGGGAGAGCCGCATGTTTACATAGGTAGACCATTATTTTATTATTTTCCCTCTTGCGTTAGATAAAGAATAACTGTGTTCATTTACGATGCATGTGATGCACATGGACAAATGTACAAAGTAACAGAAATCCCCTTCCATTAGAGTTTGGGAGGCAGCCTGCTCAATGAGCAATTTGCTACGTTGTGTTAATTAAACGTTGATTGAGATTGTAGCTGATTTACATCTAAGGTTTTATGAAATGACTACCATCATTACAAAAAAAATGCTTTAGAAAATGAGTTTCTCAGCTTTTTGCTTTTGAAATGCAATTAGCGTTCATTTACCTTTCATTGATATTTGCATGTGTTAATGAGCGTACACAGACATATTAAAGTCCAGCTGAAATCTTATCATGCATGGATGTGATCGCTGAAACCACCTTTAATTATAAAAAGAATATTGCTGTTCCATACCAGCCAGTCGAATATTTCCTTTCAGCATCTAATTGAAAGTAGACTGAGGAGATGTCATTTCTGGCTGGCTGCTGCACATCATGGTGCATGTCATACACCATCAGAATTCATACTGTACCCTTACAAGTTTTGTGTAATCAAGCATATCGAAACCCAAGAACGGCTATGTCCTATGTTGCAGTACCAGTCCACAGATGTGCGGGATGCTTTTGTTTTCTTTTTTTCCCCCTTTATTTCCAACTGGTGATACTACCAGTAACACATTTCCTGTCCCTGGGTAACAATACTCACCCGTTGTACTGGGCACCATTGTTACGCTAGACTGCTCTCCTGATTTGCACTACAAATTTTGCCCCCCTCTCTTCATCACCATAACATAGGTAGAGGTATTAGGTTATTCACAGGTCATATGTAACGGAATGAGTGAGAGTTGAATTGTTGAATTCAGTGCA
The DNA here is from genome assembly GCA_018402905.1 of Glandirana rugosa. Classification (NCBI taxonomy): domain Eukaryota; kingdom Metazoa; phylum Chordata; class Amphibia; order Anura; family Ranidae; genus Glandirana; species Glandirana rugosa. Next base: position 1,512,709 of record BLSH010366113.1, read on the forward strand.
CAGAAAGCAACAAGTACACTGGATTTTTATCAGGATCAATGGGTATTTATCTGTACTTTATGAAAATGTACAGCCTGTATATAGTATAGACACCTGATAATCTTTGGTATAGTAACTGTTCTTGGGTTTAAATAATCTGTTTTATAGACTTAGGACTAAGCTTGACTAATAGTTTTCTTCCATAATTTAAAAAAACCATTATGGTAGACTAAATTTGGCAGTGCACAGAGACAAACTGATCAAACTGTATGCTAGGCAAGCTTATTATTAATAGTGCATCAGCTTATCCTGTCTTATACTTGCTCATTCCTGCCTCATGAGCAAGATAAATAGAAAGTTGGATGAATATATACAACCCATCTGACTACTAGTGAGGCCAACACTTCTTCACAGTCTACTAATACAGTGTGGAACACTAATGGTTGTGGATGATTAAGGCCTTATGCACACAGGATGTTTTTTGACTGTTTTTTAGCAGCTGTTTTCAGCTGCAGACATTTTTTTCTACAGTCAATAAACCCTCCATGTTATCCTATGTGTTCATGCACATATATGCTGTTATCAGCTGTTTTTAGCAGTGACGTTTTTGAGCTGTAAAAAAACCCCCAAGATCTGAGGGTTTTTTTGTACGTTCTTCAGCTGTAAAAATGTTCAAACGCTTAAAACTTCTAAAAACGCTCAAAAATGTCAAACGTTTTTGGACGTTTTAGATCAATTGAAAAAAAAAAACTCTGGCCCTTTAAAACCATGAAAAAACTGCGGTAATATAACGCTGGTAAAAGCTGAAAACATCCCTGATAAGCTACTGACATTTTTTGGCTGTTTTTTTAAAAGTCCTGTGTGCATGAAGCCTAAGGCCGGCCACACATGGTGCGAACTTCGTTCCTGCAACCACAGGTTGCCAGAAAGAGTTTGCATGATTCCCCATCAACACAGACAGTGCTGACAGGGGAATCCCTCCTGCCGAGGCATTGTCTCCTCCTGGTGGGGAAAGCCGTCCCTGCCGGGCAATGTCAGTGATTATTGCTAGTGGTTAAAGCAGCCACTAGCGATCATCGTAAGGGGATCCGGTAGGCTGGTTGTACCCAAGTTGATCAATCGATCAACTTGGTACATTCAACCTGCCCATTAACAGTTTGAATCTCAGCCGGTTGCTGCTGAACCGGCCGAGATTCGAACCATGTATGGGTCTTAGTGTCCCTTATAAAGTGGTGCTTTATGAAGGTATAAAGAGCATTTGAAATTTATAATGCGTCTGGCAATTGGTGACAAAATGTCACTATAGATTGCTGTAATGTTTGAAGGCATGCACATAACATGAAAAATATGTTGCAAGGTCCACTTTAACATACAATTGAAATATGTGCATGTAAACAGTCTAGGCGGCCAGAGAATTTGTAGTTCTGTGTAAGCTAGTTTTGCAATCCATGCAGATGGCATAGCTAAGGCAGTGACCTCAGTTTCTACATTGTAGCTAAACAATACAGCTTGGTCACCAACCTGCCCAGCCTTTTAAGAAAGTACGTTGTCCTACTCATAAGACCATCCCTCTGCTCTCACCTTCTTCCAAGTAAACCTTGCCAGTTTTAAGTGTTGGCGTAACAGCACTGAATGATACCATAGAACCTGATTGGCTTGTAGTGCTACCCCTTGGTAGGGCTACCGACTTGGTGCCCAGAAGATTATCAGAAACAAATCTATGGAGCAATCCCATTCAAGATCAATTCAGCAATGGCAGCTCACATATTTCTGTACTGGCACGTTCCTTTCAAGACCTAAAGCCAGATGCTGTTATGAGAAGCAGACCCTGTAAACCATGGCATCTGCAATTTTTTTCTAAATTTATAAATGACCTATAATAACTTTCAATGCTTTTGACTAGTCGCTTCATCCCTTGCATCCCTAGTGTGCTCTTTGTTTGTTCACAATGACCCCACATAGCATGAAGTGTCATTTGTGTGCATTAAAGAGACGCTAAAGGGAAAGAAACAGATGATCCTGTGACATGGCAATTACAGTTGTGAGAGAGATGGGACGCAAGAGAGGAGGGGACAAGGCCAGGCCACTGTGATTATAGAGAGTGGCCGCCACAAATGATAGGCTGGGAAATAAGAGGTTGCCAGGTTCTGCACAGAGGTGGATCCAGAAATTCAGTCAGTGTCCTTGAATCAAGAAATATGCAGCATTAAGAGGCCTCACCTTTTCACAGCTGCAAAAGAATTAGAGCAAACTAGAACATTTGGTAGACCTTGCAGACGGCTGTGAGAGACAGAAAAGGTGAGACATGGAAAGCAGCCGATTTTTGGTGAAGTCAGTTACATTCATAATTCATAAATTCTAGTTTTTTTTTTTTAAGTCTATAAGTACGAATACATAATTTTCGGTTGCAAATGGCAAAGCATTTTTATTACATCTTTTATGGTTAAAGAAAAACTCTAATGGTCTTACATTGTCTCTCCAGCTAAAATGACAAACTGCCCAATAAAATTTTCCCCAAAAGATTCTCATTGACAATGTATTATTTTCAAAGCCCTTATGTATATTTGTACCTGTTGATTCCGCTGTTCGCATAAATAACTAACGTTTCTTTTTTTATTTATTTTTATTGCTACCATTTGGGCCATTTGGTAGTAGATGCCTTTCCACTGACTTTTAACTCTATTTTGTTGAATCTAAAATATTTGCATTTTTACACTATATACTATATCTAGCAGTAAATTTTACACAATACAGCTAGGGAAAGAATTATTTGATCCCCTGTGGATTTTGTGCGTTTTCACACTGACAAAGAAATTACCAGTCTATAATTTTATTGGTAGGTTTATTTTAACAGTGAGAGACAGAATAACAACAAATATATCCAGAAAACCTATTTCAAAAAAGTTATAAATTGATATGCATTTTAATGAGTGAAATACGTATTTGACCCCTTTGCAAAACATGATTTTGTGGTTGCCAACAATGGTTTTGCCACCAAGTACTGAGGTCAGACGTTTCTTGTAGTTGGCCCCCAGGTTTGCACATATCTCAGGAGGGAAAGGAGAGGGGGTTTTGGGACTTTGAGTGAAGCATGACTTCCCAACATAGACCACTATATGTGAGGAAATATTGTTTATTCAATTGCACAAAACGTAAACATGAAAAACATGAGTGCATAAAATAGTTGGAGACACATCAATTCATCTATATACATATGCCAGAATGCACATTACAGGGTATGGCAGGTACATGGTGATCCATATGATCAATAATGATAAAAACATTGAAATTTCTTTTATATATATATATATATATATATATATATATATATATATATATATATATATATATATAAAACAATTCAGTAAAAACTGATAACTCCACCAGTCGAAGATGTATAATTAAACGCATGATAGGTAATGTGTAGCTCTACGCTTTTCGTGGCTTATGCCACTCGTCAGGAGCATAGCGTATACGTTTCTGAATAATAAAGAATAAAAAAAGAATAATAAAAAACTGATAGGAGTTTTGTATCAAAAAAAAAGCAAGTAATCGCCCATAGTTTCAAAATATCAGGATTGGTGTTTTTAGGTGATTGTATGAATGACAATTGCAGGTCAGCAGCAACGCCTCTAATGGGAGTGGAGGCGGCGAGATAGGCAGGGGAGCGCCAACGACCGAGCATGCTAGTGGGAAGGGGGCCATCAGGACCGGACTCATCCAGGAATGTATCAGGGGTACGTAGTGAAATCTAGGAAAAAGTATATGATATATATATATATATACATATATACATATACACACACACACACGTGTAGCACAGCTAGGTGATGTGAAGGGTGATCAAGAGGGAAGAGTGATGAGAGGAACCTTACCCATAAGGTGAGAAATGTGCGTAGAGGAACAGTGTAGTAAGTGAAAAGATTAGTGCAGCCAAAAAGACCAAGACCATTACCTAGTGTTGTCCAAAGCAAGATTAGGATGAGTAGGTATGGAACCCACAGCCACCGCAGACAAGGAGGGTGCGCCCATGACCAGGGGTGGGGGTATGTGTGTATATATATATATATATATATATATATTCCACCACCCTTAAACACGCGCCGCCAACGTCATGCGGGCGTATGAGTGGGAGAGAGGCAGCGGCACCGCGACGTATTGACGTTTGGTAGCCTACACCCACTCTCCCTGGGTGAACGCCGAAATGAAAAACACCTGGCGCCGACACAGCGAGGTCAAAGGAAGACCATCATCATGTGGGCAGCACCAGGGGGCGTGGCGTCGATGCGCTGCGAAAGATCCACCCAATCTTCCGACAAAGGTAGGGAGAGAGGGAGGGATCACGGAGCGCATCGCAGCTCCCATTGAGACACACCAGCCGACCTGGCCACAATGAGCCGCATCCAAGCCCTGAAAAAATGTGGCTCTGTGCAGATGGGAGATGGTTGATAAATAGTTATTATAATGAACCCTATTACCCTATGAACCCTATTACACTAGGCAAAGGTCAATATTATTCCGTACATTTTATTTTTTATTATTCAGATACTTATACGCTATTCTCCTGACGAGTGGCATAAGCCACGAAATGCGTAGAGCTACACATTACCTATCATGCATTTAATTATACATCTTTGACTGGAGGAGTTATCAGTTTTTACTGAATTGTTATATATATATATATATATATATATATAAGAAATTTCAATATTTTTATAATTATTGATCATATGGATCACCATGTACCTGCCATACCCTGTAATGTGCATTCTGGCATATGTATATGTATGTAGATGAATTGATGTGTCTCCAACTATTTTATGCACTCATGTTTTTCATGTTTACGTTTTGTGCAATTGAATAAACAATATTTCCTCACATATAGTGGTCTATGTTGGGAAGTCATGCTTCACTCAAAGTCCCAAAACCCCCTCCCCTTTCTTTTGAACAATTACAGGGATGGAGGCACCCCTGCTTACAATGTCAGGGCCCTCATTTAAAGTCCCACTGGCCATGGGTAGGCCTTTCTTTTAACCAATATCTCAGGAGGGATTTTGTCCCCCTCCTCTTCAAGTCATTAAGGTTTCAAGGCTGACGTTTGGTAACTCGAATCTTCAGCTCCCCCCACATATTTTCTATAGGATTAAGGTCTGGAGACTGGCTAGGCCACTCCAGGATCTTAATGGGCTTCTTCTTGAGCCACTCCTTTGTTGCTTTGGCCATTTTTTTTGGGTCATTGTCATGCTGGAATACCCATCCACGACCCATTTTCAATGCCCTGGCAGAGGGAAGGCGGTTCTCACCCAAGATTTGAGGGCCATGTCCATTATCCCTTTGATGCCGTGAGTTGTCCTGTATTCTTAGCAGAAAACACCCCCAAAGCATAATGTTTACACCTTTATGGTTACCGGTGGAGATGGTGTTCTTGGGATCATAGGCAGCATTACTCCTCCTCCAAACGCGGCGAGTTGATACCAAAGAGCTCGATTTTGGTCTCATCTGACGACAACACTTTCACCCAGTTCTCCTCTGAATCATTCAGATTTTCAATAGCAAACTTCAAATGGGCCTGTACATGTGCTTCCTTGAGCAGGGGGACCTTGCGGGCACTGCAGGATTTCAGTCCTTCATGGCGTAGTATGTTACCAATTGTTTTCTTGGTGACTATGGTCCCAGCTGCCATGAGATCATTGATAAGATTCTCCCGTGTAGTCCTGGGCTGATTCCTCACTGTTCTTATGATCACTGAAACTTCAAGAGTCGAGTTCTTGCATGGAGCCCCAGACCGAGGGAGATTGACAATTATTTTGTGTTTCTTCTATTTGCGAATAATCACACAGTTGTCACCCTCTCACCAAGCTGCTTGGCAATGGTCTTGTAGCCCAGTCCAGCCTTGTGTAGGTCTACAATCTTGTCCCTGATATCCTTGGACAGCTCTTTATTCTTGGCCATGGTAGAAAGATTGGAATCTGATTGCTTTTGAGGACAGGTGTCTTTTTTTTTTTATACAGGTAACAAGCTGAGATTAGGAGCACTCCCTTTAAGAGAGTGCTCCTAATCTCAGCCTGTTACATATATAGAATACACCTGGAAGCCAGAAATCTTGCTGATTGATAGAAGATCAAATACTTATTTCACGTATTAAAATGCAAATCAATTTAGAACTTTTTTGAAATGTGTTTTTCTGGATTTTTTTTGTTCTGTCTCTCACTGTAAAATAAACCAACCATTAAAATTATAGACTGATCTTTCTTTTTTTTTTTTTGTCAGTGGACAAATGTACAAAATGGATCAAACACTTTTTTCCCCTCACCGTATCCTATTTGTGGCAGTAAGCTCCTTTCAGGCTTATCCTATGTAATCAAAACCTCAGAGCTAGCCAAGGAACGAGTCACTTTTTTGACATTTAATTAGCTGTGAAAGTTTTGGCTTGAGTTATTGAGCTCTGTAAGGCCTCTCTTACATAGGTGACCAGAGGGGCAGTAGAAAGGTAAGTTTTACAGTCCCCCAGCGACCTGTAGTCTTTATCCCCTCTTTGTGTTCAAGAAAATTCCCTCCTCTCTCCTGCACAATGTACTATAAATTAAGAATTTTTTAGTTGGTGATTAATCCCTCCAGAATATCTGATAGCTGAAATATCAGTGTTATATGAACTTCCTGTTGTGAACATGCGATAGGACAGGGTAGAAATATGGGTGCTGACCGTTTTTAAAGGTGCAGTCACAAAATGCTACCATGGTTGTTCCAGGTCATTGTCCTACTAGGTAGCAAATCCAGGATCAGTATGACAGCCACGGTACCTGCTTCCTTCATTGCAAAGTACTTTATCTGTTTTTTTGTTACCAAAGTTAGGGTTCATGTAGACAGGTGGTTTCCACCTCTTTGACCTCAGTGACATAATGTAGATGCCATGAAGAGGCTGTGCTTGACCTGCTTTATGTTGTGTTCCTTTGAACCTAGCAGATTCCATCCATTTGAAACATCGTCTCAAACACTGCTATTTGCGTCTGAACTCATGCATTTTGATCAATGCTGTGTTTGAATGTATGTTGCTGAATTTTTATGAAAGACTTGCCCAAATCTCAAGGCTCGTCCCTCCTGTAAATGGACAATTTGGGTGCCGGCCACTGTAGTCCATCTCCACTCCATCAGAAATATGGAAATCTGTATCAGCCACATGCAACTCTTGGCTCCTCTTGCCATATTTATTAGTTGTCAAAAAAAGTGACTGCATACAACAATGTCATCATATGGGAGCCAACCTTGCTTGCAAGGATAAGAAAAGTGAACTTATCTTTTTCTTTACAAATACAAAGCAAAGATTGTTTCATAAGGTGCTCAAGAAACCTTTTTTATTATTTTTTTTTTTTTTTTTTTACAACTAACTAGCTAAACCCTCTAACGCAATATTATCTATGACTTGATATTATGCCAACCCCTTAAATACTGGAGGTTTTCATTTGAACTTTTTGATGCTAAACAACCCATAGGTGTGCGCGCTAGCCAACAGCAGCCTTTCTGGTACCTTGTAGTGTTGTCAGTTTGCTAGTGCGTTCTTTGTATAATATTCAATGAAAATAGAGCTCCAGCCAAATGTTTATTTTTTTTTTCTTTTAACCACTTACCAACCGGAAGGTTTTCCAGCTTTAGGACCAGAGCACTTTTTGCGATTCGGCGCTGCATAGCTTTAACTGACAATTGCGCGGTTGTGTACCGTTGCACCCAAACAAAATTTGCGTCCTTTTTTCCCCACAAATATAGCTTTCTTTTGGTGGTATTTGATCGCCTCTGCGTCATTTCTGTTCGCCGCTATAAACAAAAGAAGAGCGACCATTTTGCAAAAAAAAAAAAACAAATTTCTTACTTTTTGCTAGAATTCAAATCCAAAAAAAAAACATAAAAAAACATTTTTTTTCACCGTTTTTGGCCGATTTATATAATTCCTCATATTTGTGATAAAAAAAAATCGCAATCGGCGTTTATTGATTGGTTTGCGCAAAAGTGGCCACGTTTACGGATGATAATTCATTTCTGGGGTTTTTATTTATTTTTTTTTTTCATTTTTTACTAGTAATGGCGGCGATCTGCGATTTTTAGCGGTACTGCGATATTGCAGCGGACATGTCGGACATTTTTGACACTTTTTTGGAAACAATGACATTCATTCAGCAATCAGAAATTTAAATGTCCACTGATTACTGTATAAATGTCATTGGCAGTGAAGGGGTTAACCTGCAGGGGGAGAGCTAGGGGTTAACTGTGTTCCCTGGCTGTGTTCTTACTGTGGGGGGGCTGGGCTACCATGGGCATGAGAGATCTAACTGATCCCAGTGACAGGGATCAGTAGATCTCTCATGCCCCTACTAACAGAGCGGGGAACCGCCGTGTTTACATCGGCGTTTCCCCGTTCTTTCCCTGTGGCCGCTCATCGCGGCTCGCCGGTGGACATCGGGTCCGCCCGAGCCGCGGGCACACTCCTCAGGTCCCCCTAGTGGTTGATTGCAGATCGCCGTCTATTTACGGCGATTCGCACTCAGCATCCCGACTGCCACCGTGAAAACACGGCGCGCGGTCGGGAACTGGTTGAAGTGCGAAAGGATTACAACTTCCATCAGAATTTCATTAAAATTATTATTAAAATAGTACTTTCTCTTCTGTAGAAGGGTGAAGACCTCTGTCAAGTTTTTATTGTCTGTTTCTTTTGAGGAGAATTCTCTTGGCTTCTGGTCCCAGTAAATACATTAGAAGTGAGGGGAATAAATGTCTGGCATTAAACTGTAAGGACAAAACACTTTTTACAATATACTCTGAAAATCTGGGTTAAACACTTCTATTGTATTATCAATTTTGCTTGCCTTACTGTCCTGTTGCAAGACTAAATTATTGTTTTGTTTCATTTTGCAGGCTAACGGAGGGTGGCAGGATGCAGCCACACCTTCGTCTGTGACTTCCCCTACGGAAGGACCTGGCAGTGTCCACTCTGATACCTCCAACTGAGCAGCCGGCTCCTGAATTTTCACTTTTGAAAGCCAGATTCCATCCCTTCCCTCTCACTCCAGATGGCCACTGTGGGAATGCAGCAAACACAATGACCTCTTTTGGCATACCCATTGGCAGCTTCCCACCCCTCCATTTTTTTTATTCACCATCACTCCTCCTTTCATGACTAGATTTGTCAGTAATTCACTTTTATATAGCCCACACCCATAATTGATTTTCCACATTCTAGGAATAGTTTCATGTGAGTAGCAGATGACTACCAATTCATATCAAAACTAAATAAAGACCTAATTTAAATATGGCTGTAGCTGTGTACAGAAATGGCCATATTTAAAAGCGTTAGTATGTCTAAAAATGTGATATTTATAAAGACTGTGCTGTTTTGATTTTTCATTTGGCTTATTACTGCACCCCTCATATACAATTAAGATGTAGCTAAGGGCCAAAAATGCATCTTGTGAACATCTTAGTCTAACTTTGCTTCCTACTGCAGTCATTCTCCCCACTGAATCATGGGACTGAGCCATGGATATTGCTATACCATTGACCTCTGATTTTCTACACAATATCCATTTATATTTGCCTGGTGTCTTCTCTGCTGAAGGAACCCTGTTTGCTCCTCTGCAAGTAGCCCTGAGAAACAATCTTGTTCTCAATAGGTAGACCATCATGTGGGAATGCTTGAAAGGCACTGAAACTTTATCCGGCCTGACAGATCCTGGATCTACTGCTGGTGAAATTTCCTTGTATCTGCAGACCCGGATTCTACTTTGGGTACGGATGGTTGTGTTCTCCAGACATTGGTTTGTCCTACAAGAAGCTCAGCACAGCGAAGACATCAGTACAGATTTCTATAGTCCTTGCCACCAAGTCACAACTCCGTCCACTGTAACTGCCTACACAATTGGACTGCTACATTTTTCCGAAGACTTCTCTAACATGGCTCAAAGTAAACCACCGGTGTTGTATCAGGCCTTTATGTTTATTCCACACCATGTTCTGGAATGTCACCATGCTGCTTCATAACGACTCTACACATGCCTTTTCCCACTAGCATCAAGTATCTCTGCAAGAAAAGCGTGCTTTATTTCCAGATCAGTTCTGTTTCCGTCCAGATCACAGTTCTTCATGACAACTCCAGCTCCACTAAGATTGGCCACCTGCAACTCACTTTTTATAGATTATTTTTTTTTTCCATCTCATGAGTTCAGATTTAGTTGAAGTAATCGCACCATACAGTGTTGCATTTATTGGGCATCATTATGTCATTGAATACTCTCACTGTCTGGCAGATCTCCAAAGACACCCACATGCGGTGTCCCAAATCAACGTTTGATACCAAAAATCCGCATGTGCTCGCACAGAGGAAAGACGGACACAGAGGGAAGTGCTCAGCTTTATTAACATTCACCGCGGTTTCACATAACTTGTGTATCGTCGATTGTTATATTTGAGATAAACATTTGATGCTGGATGTTCTTGTATATTCTGAAGAAAACAAAAAGACACAAGATAAAAAAAAGACATGAAACAGCCAAAAATTGTCCTGGGTTTAATAATGTTTATTACTAAAAGGAGATAAAAAAAAATATGAAAAAAATTGTCCTGTTGCAGAGATCACACCCGTTTAGCATGGAAATAGGTTGCTGATTTCTATTTTATGTCTTTCATATTTCTTGCTTAGTTTTAACACGAAAGAAAAAAAAAAACAAAACTACCTACATGTGATTTATTTTATTCTTTTTAACACCGCGCGTTTGTGAGTTATAATGCAATGCTAGATAAATGTAGTTGGGCACCTTTTTTTAGTTTTTCCTTTTTTTTTTTTTT